>CM035111.1:35954049-36269566 GCA_020205505.1 Panax japonicus
GAATGATCAGAAGAATATTTTCATGAAAGGATACTGGATGAAGCGCAAATATCAAGGATATTCCACTAATTTCATGGAGTATAGAAGTCAGAATTTTAATCAACTGAGTAATACCGAATATAATAACAAAAGATATCACCATGCATGCGATAGAGATCGCACAGATAGGTTATTCCAGCAGAATAATAATAACGGAACCAGGTCAGGTGAAATTCACACCGACAGGATGTTCCAACAGAATAATAAATGCGGAATAGTAAATGATGGAACCAGGTCCGGCGTATAGCACAGACAGGATATTCCGACAGAAATGTAAAGACGGAATAGTAAATGGAACCAGGTCCGGCGTATAGCACAGACAGGATATTCCGACAGAAATATAAAGACAGAATAGTAAATGGATGTCACCAAGTATAGGGTATTCCGCGTATACAGGTTATTCCAACAGAATAATAATGAATGGAATAACATAAGGATTTCACCAAGTATAGGGTATACCGCGTATACAGGTCATGTATAGGGTATGCCACTTTTACAGGTTATTCCAACAGAATAACAAAGAATGGAATAACATAAGTTCTCTTCAAGAAGAAAGAATAACACCCCTTACTTTATTTAGGAGACGGAATACTGCAGTAATGTAGTAACCGAATACTCTTCTTCTTTCTCTCTTATTCTCTCTATACTTTCTCTCTCTATAGCTTGAGCGAATTCGTGAAAAATAATGAAGCCCTAGGCCTCTATTTATAGAAGATTTATTACTATTTACGAAAGTATTTACTATTTACGAAGGTAATTACTATTGACGAAGGTAATTACTATTTACGAAGGTAATTACTATTTACGAAGGTAATTACTATTTACTAAGGTAATTATTTTTTTACTAAGGTAATTATTATTTACTAAGGTAATTACTATTTACGAAAAAGACTCTTGGATGATGACATATGGCCCCCCATAATTAAACTTACCACAAACGTCTAATAATAGACTCTTTATATACATCAAAGATTGAATAAAAATTATCAGAAATCAACACATATTTAATCTTTCAACAATTATTAATCATTTATAACTTGTCGTCTCAATTATTGTTTAAATAATATAACATATTATACAGATGATACTGTGACAATAATTGAATCAATAATATAAGAGATATGATGCAGCAATTACTGTAGCAATAATTGAGTATAGCTGAGTGACTTCTCACGTAAGCATCAATAATTAATACCGTGTGCTACTATGCAACAACGCGTATTACTGTACTTTTACTACCGAGTAGTTCAACAGTTTTAACGGTAACACCTCCGCCGTTATTTTATAGAAATATAATTTTGTCGTTTTCTAACTACGACAATACTTCCGTTGTGGGGTCCACCAATGATTGTGCCGTCGTACGAATATTCCCCGACAAAAAGAATATTCCCCGATCAAACGAATATTTTATAACAACTTGCGTACTTTGCAAAATTTATAAATATTACCCACAACTATATATTTTATCAAATTTATTCCATAATATTCAAAAATAATAATTATGAAAATTCATTTTATTTATAAAAACTGGGGTCTTACAACCTCCCCTTCTTATGAAATTTCGCCCTCGAAATTAGGGTACGTACCTGGTATGTCAAAGAGGTAAGGATACCTTGATTTCATTTCAGATTCTAACTCCCAAGTCATTTCCTCAACATCGTGGTTTCTCCACAAAACTTTGACTTGAGGTATAACTTTGGAGCGTAGAATATGTTCCTTCTTATCCAAGATTTGAACAGGAATCTCTTCATACGTCAAATCTTCCGCTATTTCGTCCGGTTCTAACTCAATAATGTGGTTCGGGTCTTTCACATATTTTCGTAACATGGATATGTGAAAAACGTTATGAACACGAGACATACTTGGCGGTAAAGCGAGTCTATAGGCCACAGTTCCTATTCGATCGAGGATTAAAAATGGACCGATGAATCGAGGATTAAGTTTTCCTCTCTTTCCAAATCTTGTAACTCCTTTCCATGGGGTAACACGTAACAACACATGATCTCCTATATTGAATTCCACGTCCTTTCGATGAAGATCAACATAACTCTTTTGTCGACTTTGTGAGGTTTTTATACGTTGTCGGATCGTTTGAATCTTCTCCGTAGTCATTCGTACCAACTCCGGTCCCAACAACGTTGCTTCACCCACCTCATCCCAGCATACGGGAGAACGACACTTTCTTCCATACAACGCTTCGAATGGAGCCATGCCAATACTTGCTTGATAACTGTTGTTGTAGGAAAACTCCACCAATGGTAAGAACTTGTCCCAACTTCCCTTGAAATCAAGGACACAGAGTCTTAATAGATCTTCTAGAGTTTGAATAGTCCTCTCCGACTGTCCGTCCGTCTGAGGATGATATGCCGAGCTAAATCGTAAGTCTGTGCCCATAGCTTTTTGCAAACTAACCCAAAATCGTGAAGTAAATCTTGGGTCTCGATCAGAAACTATGGATACCGGCATACCATGCAGTCTTACAATCTCGTTTATGTACATACGAGCAAGACGTTCAAGTGTATAAGTTTCTCGTATCGGTAAGAAATGAGCAGACTTGGTCAATCTATCAACAATGACCCAAATCGCATCAATGCCTTGAGAAACCTTAGGAAGACCAGTAACGAAATCCATGGTAATGTGCTCCCACTTCCATTCTGGAATTTCAAGTGGTTGCAATGGACCTTTTGGTACTTGATGCTCCGCTTTAACTCGTTGACAAGTTAGACACCTTGAGATAAACAACGCTATCTCTCTCTTCATATTGCTCCACCAAAATGTATGACGAATATCATGATACATTTTGGTACTTCCAGGATGGATTGCAAACGGTGTATTGTGCGCCTCCATCATGATTTTATACTTTAAATCAGGGTCGTTAGGAACACAAAGTCTGGAGTTGACTCGAAGTATTCCTTCTTCATCGATTCTTGCTTCCGGCATAGCACCTTCTTGCACTTTCTTCCTCATACGCATCAGCTCCAGGTCTGTAGCTTGAGCAGCTTTAACTTTATCGATTAAAGTCGGTTCTACTCGTATATTTGCCATCGTCACATGCGTCCCTGGAGTCTTTAACTCTATCCCCATCCTTTGCAAGTCACACAAAATGGGCCCTTGCGTTGACAATATCGCACTTGTACTTGCATGTGATCTTCTACTCAATGCGTCAGCTACCACGTTTGCTTTTCCAGGATGGTATTGGATGGTATGATCATAATCTTTCAACAGTTCAAGCCAACGTCGTTGTCGCATGTTGAGTTCCTTTTGAGTGAAGAAATATTTGAGGCTCTTATGATCCGTAAAGATCTCCACCTTCTCCCCATACAAGTAATGCCTCCAAATTTTAAGTGCAATGACAACAGCTGCCAACTCTAGATCATGAGTAGGATAATTCCTCTCATATTCTTTGAGTTGTCGCGAGGCATAGGCTATGACTTTTCCATGTTGCATGAGAACACATCCCAGCCCTTTGCCCGAAGCATCACTGTAGATGACAAATCCCTCCGAGCCAGATGGTATTGTCAGAACAGGTGCTGAAATGAGTCTCCTCTTGAGTTCTTGAAAACTCTTCTCACATTCTTCGCTCCAATCGAACTTTGTATCTTTCCGAGTCAGCTGAGTCAATGGAGTAGCGATTTGAGAAAATCCTTCCGCGAATCTCCGATAATAACCAGCTAAACCGAGAAAGCTACGTACTTCGGTCACTAATTTAGGTTGCTCCCAGCTTTGAATAGCTTCAATCTTTGCTGGGTCAACAGATATTCCATGACTTGATACCACGTGCCCAAGGAATGCTACTTCCTCAAGCCAGAACTCGCATTTCTTCAACTTGGCATAGAGCTTATATTCACGAAGCTTTTGGAGTGTCAGCCTCAAGTGTTGCTCATGATCTTCACGGCTTTTGGAATAAATAAGGATGTCATCAATAAAGACGACCACAAAATGATCCAAATATTCCTTGAATACTCGGTTCATCATATCCATGAAGGCAGCAGGAGCATTAGTCAATCCAAAGGACATGACTAGGAATTCATAATGCCCGTACCGAGTTCTGAAAGCTGTCTTTGGAATGTCATCGGTTCTAATCTTCAATTGGTGATACCCGGAACGAAGATCGATCTTTGAAAAGAATTTGGCTCCTTGCTACTGGTCAAATAGATCATCAATTCGTGGCAATGGATACCTATTTTTGATGGTGACATGATTCAACTCCCGATAATCAATACAAAGTCGCATACTCCCATCTTTCTTCTTCACGAATAGAACAGGAGCACCCCAAGGAGAAGTACTAGGACGAATAAAGTCAATGTCTAACAATTCTTGCAGTTGGGTTTTTAACTCCTGAAGTTCAATAGGAGCCATTCGATATGGGGCTTTAGAAATGGGTTTTGTACCGGGTTCAAGGTCGATACAAAATTCAATCTCACGCTCTGGGGGTAGGCCAGGAAGTTCTTCGGGGAATACGTCAGGAAATTCATTAACAATAGAAATATCGTTCAAAACTGACGTATTTTTGTTTAAATCTGTGACATGAGCTAAGAAAGCATGACATCCGTTTTTCAATAAATGAATAGATTTATGGCTTGAGATGACCGTGATTGATTTTAATGGTTTGGTCGCTTGAATTCGCATAATAGGTTGATTAGGAATATGAAAGCTAACAACCTTATGGAAACAATCAATTTTTGCATGATGAGTAGTTAACCAATCAATCCCTAGAATCACGTCAAATGAAAGTATTTTCAATGAAATAAGATCTACAGGTAATGTGAGGGTACCGATTTGAACCAAACAAGATTTATAAACAGTGGATGTAATAAAGGTTTCTCCCAACGGAGTTTCCACAGATAAGTCAAAGTCCAATTTCTCCGGAGTCAAATTTAATCGATGAGCGCAAGTAGGAGAAATAAAAGAATGGGTAGAACCGGTATCAAATAAAGTATAGACTTCATTAGAGTTTATGATAAGCTTACCCGTGATGACCTCATTCGGGTTCCTTGCTTTCTGGGAGGTCACAACAAACGCTCTCCCTTGCACTACCGGCTTTGACCGTTCTGGGACGACCTTTGGTGCCTCCATCCTAGCTGAATTTGTCTTTGGTAAACGACAAAATCGGGCTAAGTGACCTTCTCTTCCACAATTATAACATGCTTTGGACGGCATCGCGCAATTTGGACTGATGTGTCCCTCCCCTCCACATTTGAAGCATATGATAGGTGGTCTTTCTCCTTCCTTAACAACGGGTGCTGGTGCTGACGTCTTTCCATCATTGTTGAATCTCCTCTTCTTGAAATGCCCATTCTTATTGTTTTGGCCCTGATTACCACCGAAGTGGTTACCATTTCTGGCTTGCTGATTCCCTCCACGCTTGTTGTCACCGCTTCGATGACCACTCTCGCTGGTATTATAATTTTGTCGGCTGCTCTCTTTTAGTTGAGTTGACTCGTTATCGCGCTCCACTAACTGAGCCCTATTTACAACATCAGAATACAAACACAGTTTATGAGAAATAAGATGTTGACGTATCTCCGGCTTCAAACCTCTTAAAAACATTCGCGCCATTCTCTCTTCATTATCCACTAAGTGGGACGCAAACCGTGATAACTCTGCAAATTTTGCCTCGTATTGCGACACGGTCATATTATTTTGTTCCAACTTAATAAACTCCACCTCCTTCATGTGGCGAATACTTTCGGGAAAGTATTTGTCATTGAACAGCTCCTGGAACTTCTCCCAAGATATCTTCAGTACAGCAGGTTGAGTACGTTTTACCGATTCCCACCAGTAATCTGCCTCTCCGCGCAACATAAAGGCGGCAAAGGGAACCTTTTGCTCCTCGGAGCATCCCAAGACATCAAATATCTTGGTCATCTGCTTTATCCATGTTTCCGCCATAAGTGGTTTTGGCTCTCCCTTAAACTCCGGTGGTCCCAGCTCCTTGAATTGTTTAGCGGTGACCGCCCGAGAGTTTCCCGTGTTTCCATCTACGTTTTGGACAGGAGTTGCTCTCGCCTGCTGTTGCATGAATTGCATAAAACCTCTGAACATTTGATCATTCGTCATTTGGTCAGTGTTGTTGTTTGCATGAGGATTTTCTCCTTCCTGATGCACATTATCTTGATTATTGATATGTGGTGAATCAACGATCGCCTGTGCTCCATTGCTATTCTCAACATTCTCAGATGTCATTTTCAGATACTGCCACAAAACAAAAGGTTAATTGTCATGTAACATATTATCCCTATATTCTGACCGACCAATAAAATAGCACATAAACTTAGGTAGGTCATACTAGCGAAGGAATTCCCCGTCTCTCCCCTCCTAGTACTATTCTCACATCTTAGCCAGGGATCATATCCCTAAGCTCTGATACCAACTGTGACGCCCCCAAAATTAGGTATACATCACCCATCTTGAGTCGTCAGATACATGGTACAGAATTCAAATACAACTTACTAATACCACTGTCGTGTATAATACGACAAAATACAACTGTGAGTTTGAATACAATAAATATCCACTAGAGATCATACAAACTCAAAAGGAGTCCTCAATACAATTATTGTCACACTATTTAACAGAATAGTGAGGACTACTAATACTATTCTCTGGTCCATCACTCCGTTCCCCGACTCGTCCCAGCTATATTCTCATTTCCTGAAGAGAACAGTGAAAGAAAGGGTGAGCTCAACTAGCCCAGTAAGAAATGTTATGACTAAGATAATGCAGAATAAATTATCATTAGCCTTCAACAGTGTTAAACTGATAAAATACAATAAATATCAAGTTTAACTACAGCGGAACCAGCAATCCATTAAAAGAGTCAAGTAGAAAATAAAATCTACTATCTTTTATGTTTTAAAAGGTTTTTCATCATCGTTATAGCTGAGACTCAGCTTAATAAATATTCCACATCATCGAATCACCCCCGCACTACGGCCAAGGATATTCTTTAGTATCACGACCACAATTATTCATGCACTACGGCCAAGAATATTTGTGTATTCATTAGTGGTCATGATCATGCCAACAATTGTCCATCAATGCACTACGGGCCAATGAGGATATTTAATTTTTACATCATTTGTAATATTACGGTCATGATTACACCGAATAATCTCTGGTCATAATCATACCAAGTCCATCTATGCACTTCAGGCCACAGATGACTTTCAACAAAATATAAACATGAGGATGATGATAATGATATAAAAATTCAATAAAACAAGTTCAAGAATTATTTTATCCAGAAATTATTAACGTCCAAATTGTCAACATGATACTGTTTTGTAGAGTAAAATTCAAGAATGATCAGAAGAATATTTTCATGAAAGGATACTGGATGAAGCGCAAATATCAAGGATATTCCACTAATTTCATGGAGTATAGAAGTCAGAATTTTAATCAACTGAGTAATACCGAATATAATAACAAAAGATATCACCATGCATGCGATAGAGACCGCACAGATAGGTTATTCCAGCAGAATAATAATAACGGAACCAGGTCAGGTGAAATTCACACCGAAAGGATGTTCCAACAGAATAATAAATGCGGAATAGTAAATGATGGAACCAGGTCCGGCGTATAGCACAGACAGGATATTCCGACAGAAATGTAAAGACGGAATAGTAAATGGAACCAGGTCCGGCGTATAGCACAGACAGGATATTCCGACAGAAATATAAAGACAGAATAGTAAATGGATGTCACCAAGTATAGGGTATTCCGCGTATACAGGTTATTCCAACAGAATAATAATGAATGGAATAACATAAGGATTTCACCAAGTATAGGGTATACCGCGTATACAGGTCATGTATAGGGTATGCCACTTTTACAGGTTATTCCAACAGAATAACAAAGAATGGAATAACATAAGTTCTCTTCAAGAAGAAAGAATAACACCCCTTACTTTATTTAGGAGACGGAATACTGCAGTAATGTAGTAACCGAATACTCTTCTTCTTTCTCTCTTATTCTCTCTATACTTTCTCTCTCTATAGCTTGAGCGAATTCGTGAAAAATAATGAAGCCCTAGGCCTCTATTTATAGAAGATTTATTACTATTTACGAAAGTATTTACTATTTACGAAGGTAATTACTATTGACGAAGGTAATTACTATTTACGAAGGTAATTACTATTTACGAAGGTAATTACTATTTACTAAGGTAATTATTTTTTTTCTAAGGTAATTATTATTTACTAAGGTAATTACTATTTACGAAAAAGACTCTTGGATGATGACATATGGCCCCCCATAATTAAACTTACCACAAACGTCTAATAATAGACTCTTTATATACATCAAAGATTGAATAAAAATTATCAGAAATCAACACATATTTAATCTTTCAACAATTATTAATCATTTATAACTTGTCGTCTCAATTATTGTTTAAATAATATAACATATTATACAGATGATACTGTGACAATAATTGAATCAATAATATAAGAGATATGATGCAGCAATTACTGTAGCAATAATTGAGTATAGCTGAGTGACTTCTCACGTAAGCATCAATAATTAATATCGTGTGCTACTATGCAACAACGCGTATTACTGTACTTTTACTACCGAGTAGTTCAATAGTTTTAACGGTAACACCTCCGCCGTTATTTTATAGAAAGATAATTTTGTCGTTTTCTAACTACGACAATACTTCCGTTGTGGGGTCCACCAATGATTGTGCCGTCGTACGAATATTCCCCGACAAAAAGAATATTCCCCGACCAAACGAATATTTTATAACAACTTGCGTACTTTGCAAAATTTATAAATATTACCCACAACTATATATTTTATCAAATTTATTCCATAATATTCAAAAATAATAATTATGAAAATTCATCTTTATTTATAAAAACTGGGGTCTTACAGAATATGTTTATATGAAGTCTATATGTGTATTACATGTTAATCAGTCTATTAGATTCGAGCTTTTAGGCCAAATTGACTTTTTCTTGTACTGTTGCCGAAGTTGTCAGTCGATACTGGAGTTTCGCGCCGTGGCGCGGCCCACTAGTACGATAGTGGCGCCGCAGCACCATCACTATGCCGCAGCGCGGCTTCGTAGTATAATCACCGAGCCGCAGCGCCATCACCACGTCGCAGTGCGACCCACAGTGTAAATTGTGGCGTTGCGGCGCAAGTTAGCAGTAGTTTCTGACAGTTTTGTTTAAGTATACAAATTTTGAAAATAAATGTTATGTGTTAATAATATGAATGATAAATGATGATTTTAGTAGTATTAAACGATGAATGAGCATGTTATCAAGAGTTAATTAGTATTAACGTAGTTTGATTTTGTGAATTGGTAATTTAACCTACATGATGTATACATTTTGTTTATATAGATATAAAATGTTGGTAATGACTAATTATATCATGATGACATATGTATAGGGTATTGATTCAAGTTGTAAGGTTTAGCTTGTGCTAAAGGCAAGTTTTCTAACTCTAAAACTTCGTTGTACAAGTTTAATTTCGTTGAACACATTATTGCTTTTAATTCCATTTCAATTATGCAAGTTGCTAACTCTACACTTTCGTGGAGTTAGATTGTTTATTATTGATAAAGCTCTTGTATCTATTGGTTCATGAGGATGCAAGTATTCTACATCTTACATTTTATTATTGAACAGGTTTCTTTAATATGTAACTCGTTAGTTAGCATGCGAGTCACTGTATTCTAGTGATGAGCAACTTTGTCGTTCAATTTACTATTCATGATGCATGTTTAGTATCCAATCCTCAATAACCTTGAATGTTATGATTATTCCATGCTTATGCTATTAGATTATTCCTAAAGCATGATGTTAATTTACAAATATCAATTCATTTATGATTATTCCATAGCATACAGTTATTTCTTTTGTAATCAACTAATCCTTAGTTGATTACCGTTGAATTCTAAATTACCCTGTAATGTATCCAAACCAAACTTACTTTTGGTGCGGACTTTTATTCTAAATACTGAGATGAACAACTCTTGTAATAGAGGTTTACGCTTAGCGTTGAAATGGTTGTGCACAATACATTGTACGAAGGGTTGATCCCCCTAAGTACGTGGAGTACTTATAGTCTTATGACTGTTAAAGTTAAAGTTGAAAGATTACTTATAACTGTGGACATGATTCGTGGTCATTAGACCCTCAGTGAATGTTATAATTTTTAGAAAGTTAATAGAATATATTGTTCAGTTCTATTGAGCCTAATATTGGCAATTGATGTAAAAGTTTGAAGATTTATTTATTGTTATTTCAAGTGGGCCTTGTTTGCTCACTCTTGCCTGTAAATTTCTTACAGCTAAAGTTGAAACTGGTGACGTACCTAGCACCAGTAAGGGAAAAGGAAAGATGAACAAGTACTGAAGACTTGTAATAGATTGGATAGTTTTATTATCAGACTTTGGTTTAAAGATTTTAATGAAGTTTATTAAATTTTCGCATTTGAATGATTGTTGTTAAAGGTTAGATAACCTGGGAGATTTTTATTTAAGTTTTATCCTGTATGGGCAGGTTTTTATTATTCAATTTATTATAATTGGGTAGTTAGAAATGAATATTTTGATTAAGTGAACACCAAGTCTTGAGGAAATGAAGTACCAGGATTTGGGGGTGTCACAGGTTGGTATCAAAGCTTTAGGTTATGAACCTTAGGTGGGGGAAAAGCCTTAGGAAGTAACCTTTGAAAAGATAGTGGAGATAAATCTTATCGAGTTTTAAGAAAGAAGTAATAAAACACTTATGTGCTTATGTGTTTATAGTTTATGTACTCGTGAGTGTCGAGTAGTAATGATTAATAATTAAAACTTTAAAACTTTATTGTCAGGATGACTAATGTCGGAGAATCCGGTCAGGCTAGGGAGGAGGGACCTCAAATGCCTATAGAGGAGGAACCTCGCGACATTCATGTAGTTTGGGAACAACTACTACCACGGGAGTCAGCCCCGTTGGTCACAATAGTTGAGGATGAGGATGATGATGTGGAAACAGATGAGGAGGATCCCATTGAGTTACCATAGGAGGATGAGGATGATGAGGACGAGGAGGAAAGGATTCCACTTAACTCGATAGCAGGCCGTATATACGATGAGGTGCACGACCGTAACGTGGAACTTCAGGATACAATTGAGGAGTTGCAAGAGATAGTAGCTGAACAACAGACTGCAATGACACAAAAAGACGACGAGATCCAGGATCATGAGGAACGATTGACAAATGTCGAGGATAAACTAGTACAGATTGAAGGAGAGAAAGAACAATTGATCGAGATGGTTGCTGAACTGAAGAACACGCTGAGAGAATAAGCTGCTAAGAGGGAAAGAGCTGAAGATGCATACGAGGAAGCTTATCAACGAACTGGAAGAGCAGTAAGGAACTCACAGGCGAAAAGGATGAAGATGGAAGAGATGAATAAAGTATTTGACACCGCAATTAATCGAGCTCAAGATCGGGTCATGGGATATCCGATTCAGAATAATATTTTTATGAAAAGATACTGGATGAAGTGCAAATATCAATGATATTCTACTAATTTCATGGAATATTGAATCCAAAACTTAACAAAAGGAGTATAGAATTCGAAATCTGAAATGAAATAATATTACTTACATACTACAGAGTATGTAAGAAAATATTATTTTATACGAATACTGAATAAAAATAATATCCCTTACGAATATTAAACGAAATAATATTCATTTCGAATATTGAACGAATATAATATTCATTACGAATATTAAATAAAAATAATAGTTCTTGCGAATATTGAACGAAATAATATTCATACGAATACTAAAAAAAATATTTCTCTTCATAAATACGAAAGAAATAATTCACGCCATGCACCCACCAAACACACATCATGCCATTCCACTTTTATAAAATTTTGAACTATTTTTCAAGTTTTCATTTAAAAAACACCAATTAGTTTTCAATTTAATTTTTATTTTGAAGACTTGAAGTTGAGTAGCCAAATAAAACTCGATTACTTTTATAATTATGGGATAAAAAAGAAAAACATAAAAGAAGCCAATTTGCTGCATTTGGAATGCGTTTTCTAATGAATTTTTTTTAACCGAATTTTGAAAGAGTAGGAAAATGTGTTTGATTAATTAGTGTCTTATCATTATTATAGACAACAATTTAATTTGCAAATACTGTAATCGAAAATTGTATTTTTCATATTTTGGTAAGCAATTGGCCTATACTCTTTTAACATGATTAATTTTGAGATTTTTTATTAATTCACCCCTTGCCCCCCCCCCCCCCCCCCACACCCACCCACTTGGTGGAGTGTTTTTTGTTTTGTCAATCATATTTTTTTTATATAATTAATCGTTATTTCGCATTCAATGTCCCTTTGACAAAGTATTACAAAGTATTATGAATTTAAGAATGGTCGACCAATCATTATTTTTACAGCTCCAAAATGTTACTCTCTCCGTCTCAGGATAAAAATTCTGATGGATTTTTTACGCATATTAAGAAAATGAATAAAATGACAAAATTATCCATAATAATGTCATTAAATATGGAGAGAGAATTAGAATAAGAAAAATATGAGATATTTAATATTACATGTATAATAAGAAAATATGTGTAAAAGTTTAGTTATTAAAAGAAAATAGACATTTAACATGAGACTACCCAAAATAGTAATAAAGACTTTTATTATGGGACGGGAGGAGTAATATTCTTTTTTTTTTCTTTCCTTTTTAAATTTAAATTTAAAATATTTAAAATTCGGCTTCTTGAAATATGTATAAGCTTTGCTAAATTTTTACTTTTTATTTAAGATGATCTTCAAATTAAATTCATTAAAAGTTAGTGGAGCTACAAATCTATTTTTAACTGTAATTTATTTCTAGAAAAAAGTCTAGGGGGACCGTGTATAGCAACCGGACTTGGAGACCGGTCCAATTTTTATTTTATTTTATTTTATTTTTTTATAAAAATATCTCCCAAATAATTAATAATATCCAAATGACATCCAAAACACTTTTTTCTGTAAAAATTTCAGTTCCAATAAATCTTATAAATTATTTGGGAGACATTTTTATAAAAAAAAAAAAAAATTGGACCGGTCGCCATACAAAGTCGCCCCAGAACTACTCTTATTTCTAACATAAAATACACCTTCCCACAAAACTAAATATATAAATTATTTAAAATATGAGGGAAATTAACTTTTATATAAATTCCACTTTTATAAAATTTTAAAAATAAATTTGTTAATCATTCCAACTACGTATTGTTATCATTCCAAGTCTCTAACTGACATATCACCCATAGTCTCTCCACGGAAATACTACGTTCCTTTGATAAAGCTCTTTTTGAATGGGAATGAATTTGAGAGAAGGGTGACTGACTGCTTAATAGCTCAACTCCATATATTTAGGGGTGTTCAAATTTATCGATTTTTTCGGTTTTTCGGTATTCTAGACCGAATTGAACCGGTCGATTCGGTATAAAAAAGAAACGGTCCGGTTCGGTACAAAAAAATTGGTATATACCGGGTTTTCGGTATCGGTCCGACATTTTTATGGTTCGGTTTTACCGAATCGGACCGGTATATACCGGTTTTCTAATTTTTTATTATTATATATTATTATTAATAATTTATTATTAATAATAATAATAAAATAATGATTATAATAGTAATAATAATAATAATATTAATAGAAATAATAATAATAATAAAAATAATAAAAATAATAAAATAAAAATAAAAATTATATTAATTTTTAGTAAAAACCGATACCGAACCGGTACCACCGGTTTAGTATACCGGTCCAACCGGTACCGGTATCGGTACATAAAATTGGCTACTATTAGTATTTGGTACGGTCCGATTTTTTACCGATGAACACCCTTACTCCCTTAATAAATATCTCAATTTGATTTAAATAAAACTGATAATCTGTCACTTCACAACGTGTCAGTGAACAAAGACTTTGAATGCAAGGTCAATAATTATTTTAAGGATTACTAGGAGCAAAAGTTGTACAATTACAAAAAAATTCCATATTTGTAGCTCCCACAAGAAACTCCCGTGAACTCCCCCCTTGTACAAATACAGATTTCCAAAGTCACATGTGGCCCCACATGTGGGACTAACTTTATTATATAAAAAAAATATTGAAAATTTTTCTATCGATTATTTTTAAAAATGGGTAAATGGAAGTCCAATATATACTTCATAAAAATTCCCTTAATATTTTTAACAACTTTTATTCATATTATTATAACTCGCAATATTAACAACCAGATCGTTCCCAGGAAAGAGGGGACTTTCCAATAAGGATTTCTCCCTATTGGCGCGCAATTAGGTGACTAAACCTATTTCCTCGACAGAACTTTCTAGACATTATTAATTATACATATAATAATTAGAATAACTTGTCATCTCAATTATTGATTTAATAATATATAAAATATTAACAATAATTGAATCAAATAACGTGAGATACTATGCATCAATTACTGTAACAATAATTGAGTAAAATTGAGTGACTTCTCACGTAAGCATCAATAATCAATACCGTGTGCTACTATGCAACCACGCGTATTACTGTACTTTTAACACTGGTTATTTCAACAGTTAACGGTAAAATTTCCGCCATTATTTTTATAAAAAGATATTTCTGTCGTTTTCTCATTCCGATAATAATTACGTTGTGGGATCCACCAATGATTGTGTCGTCGTACGAATATTCCCTGACCAATCGAATATAATATAACAACTTGCGTACTTTGCAAAATTTATAAATATTACCCACAACTATAACATTATATCAAATTCACTCCTTAATATTCAAAAAATGATATTTATAGAAAATTTATCTTTATTTATAAAAGTTGGGGTCTTACAACCTCCCCTTCTTATGAAATTTCGCCCTCGAAATTAGGGTATATACCTGGTATGACGAAGAGGTGAGGATACCTTGATCTCATTTTAGATTCTAACTCCCAAGTCATTTTCTCAACATCGTGGTTTCTCCACAAAACTTTGACTTGAGGTATAACTTTGGAGCGTAAAATATGTTCCTTCTTATGCAAGATTTTAACAGGAACCTCTTCATTCGTTAAATCTTCCTCTATTTAATCTGGTTCCAACTCAATAATATGGTTCGGGTCTTTCACATATTTACGTAACATGGATATTTAAAAAATGTTATGAACATGAGACATACTTGGCGGTAAGGCGAGTCTATAGGCTACAGTTCCTACTTGGTCAAGGATTTCAAATGGACCAATGAATCGAGGATTGAGCTTTTATCTCTTTCCAAATCTCGTAACTTCCTTCCATGGAGCAACACGTAACAACACATGTTCTCCAACATTGAATTCCACGTCCTTCCCATGAAGATCAGCATAACTCTTTTAACGATCTTGTGAGGTTTTTATACATTGTCGGATCATTTGAATCTTTTTCGTTGTCATGCGTACCAATTCTGGTCTAAACAACATTACTTCACCCACCTCGTCCTAGCATACTGGAGAACGACACTTTCTTCCATATAACGCCTCAAATGGTGCCATGTCGATACTTGATTGATAACTATTGTTGTAGGAGAATTCCACCAATGGCAAGAACTTGTCCCAACTTCCTTTGAAGTCAAGGACACTTAGTCTAAATAGACCCTCAAGAGTTTGGATAGTCCTCTCTGACTGTCCGTCCGTTTGAGGATGATACGCCGAACTAAATCGTAAATTTGTGCCCATAGTTTTTTGCAAACTAACCCAAAACTGTGAAGTGAATCTTGGGTCTCGATCCGAAACTATGGATACTGGCATACCATGTAGTCTTACAATCTCGTTTATGTACATACAAGCAAGACGTTCAAGTGAATAAGTTTCTCGTATAGGTAAGAAATGAGCAGACTTGGTCAATCTATCAATAATGACCCAAATTGCATCTATGCCTTGAGAAATCTTGGGAAGACCAGTAACAAAATCCATGGTAATGTGCTCCCACTTCTATTCTGGAATTTCAAGTGGTTGAAATGGACCTTTTAGCACTTGATGCTCCGCCTTGACACGTTGAAAAGTTAAACACCTTGAGATAAACTCTGCGATCTCTCTCTTCATATTGCTCCACCAAAATGTATGTCGAAGATCATGATACATTTTAGTACTCCCAGGATGTATTGCAAACGGTGTGTTGTGCGCCTCCATCATGATTTTATACTTTAAATCGGGGTCGTTAGGAACACAAAGTCTAGATTTGACTCGTAGTATTCCTTCTTCATCGATTATTGCTTCCGGGATAGCACCTTCTTGCACTTTCTTCCTAATACGCATCAGCTCCAGGTCTTTAACTTGAGCAGCTTTAACCTTATCGATTAAATTCGGTTATACTCGTATGTTTGCCATCATCACATGGGTCCCTGGAGTCTTTAACTCTATCTCCATCCTTTGCAAGTCATACAAAATAGGCCTTTGCATTGACAACATCGCACTCGTACCCGCATATGATCTTCTACTCAATACATCAGCTACTACGTTCGCTTTTCTAGGATGGTATTGAATAGTATGAACATAATCTTTCAACAGTTCGAGCCAACGTCGTTGCCGCATGTTGAGTTCCTTTTGAGCAAAGAAATATTTGAGGCTTTTATGATCCGTATAGATCTCCACTTTCTTCCCATACAAGTAATGCCTCCAAATTTTAAGTGCGAAGACAACAGCTGCCATCTCTAGTTCATGAGTAGGATAATTCCTTTCATATTCTTTGAGTTGTCGAGAGGCATATGCTATGACTTTCCCATGTTACATGAGAACACATCCTAACCCTTTGCCCGAAGCATCACTATAGATGAAAAATCCCTCCGAGCCAGATGTTATTGTCAGAACAGGTGCTGAAATGAGTCTCCTCTTGAGTTCTTGAAAACTCTTCTCACATTCCTCGCTCCAACCGAATTTTGTATCTTTCTGAATCAGCTGAGTTAATGGAGTAGCGATTCGAGAAAACCCTTCTATCTCCGATAATAACTAGCTAAGCCGAGAAAGCTACGTACTTCGGTCACTGATTTAGGTTGCTTCCAACTTTGAATTGCTTCAATCTTTGTCGGGTCAACATATATTCAATGACTTGATACTACATGCCCAAGGAATGATACTTCCTCAAGCCAGAACTCGCATTTCTTTAACTTGGTATAAAGCTTGTTTTCACAAAGCTTTTGGAGTATCAAACTCAAGTGTTGCTCATGATCTTCACGGCTTTTGGAATATATGAGAATGTCATCAATAAAGACAACCACAAAATGATCCAACAATTCCTTGAATACTCGGTTCATCACATCATGAAGGTAGCAGGAGCATTAGTCAATCCAAAAGACATGACTAGAAATTCGTAATGCCCGTGCCGAGTTCTGAAAGCATTCTTTGGAATGTCATCGATTTTAATCTTTAACTGATGATATCCGGAACGAAGATCGATCTTTGAAAAGAATTTGACGCCTTGCAACTGGTCAAACAGGTCATCAATACGTGGCAATGGGTACCTATTTTTGATGGTGACATGATTTAATTCTTGATAATTAATACAAAGTCGCATACTCCCATATATCTTTCTTCTTTACGAATAGAACAGGAGCACCCCAAGGAGACGTACCTAGACGAATGAAACCGATGTCTAACAACTCCTGTAGTTGGGTCTTTAACTCCTGAAGTTCAATAGGAGCCATTCGATATGGGATTTGGAAATAGGTTTTGTACCGGGTTCAAGGTCGATACAAAATTCAACTTCACGCTCTGGGGGTAGGCCAGGAAGTTCTTCAGGGAATACGTCAGGAAATTTATTAACAATAGAAATATCATTCATATCTGACGTATTTTTATTTAAATCTGTGACATGAGCTAAGAAAGCTTGCCATCCATTTTTCAATAAACGAATAGCTTGCTTGAGATGACAGTGATTGATTTTAATGGTTTAGTTGCTTGAATTTGCATAATAGGTTGGTTAGGAATATGAAAGCTAACAACCTTACGAAAATAATCAATTTTTGCATGATGAGTAGTTAACCAATCAATCCCTAGAATTACGACAAGCGCAAGTATTTTTAAGGAAATAAGATCGACAAGCAATGTGAGGGTACCGATTTGAATCAAATAAGACTTATAAACAGTGGATGTAATTAAGGTTTCTCCCAATGGTGTTTCAACAGATAAGTCAAAGTCTAATTTCTCCGGAGTCAAATTTAAAAGTTGAGCGCAAGTAGGAGAAATAAAAGAATGGGTAGAACTGGTATCAAATAAGGTATATACTTCACTAGAGTTTATGATAAGCTTACCCATGATGACCTTGTTCGGGTTCCTTGCTTTCTGGGAGGTCACAACAAACGCTCTCTCTTGAACTACTAGTTTTGACTTGCCTGGGATGGCATTTGGTGTCACCGTTCCAACTGGACTTGGCTTCACTGTATGACAAAATCTAGCTAGGTTGTAAGACCCCAACTTTTATGAATAAAGAATAATTTTCTCGAATTATATTTTTGAATATAATGTTATAGTTGTGGGTAATATTTACAAATTTTACAAAGTAAGTAAGTGGTTATATAATATTCGATTGGTCGGGAAATATTCTTTTTGTCATGGAATATTCGTACGACGGCACAATCATTGGTGGACCCCACAACGGAAGTATTGTCGTAGTTAGAAAACGACAAAATTATCTTTCTATAAAAATAACGGTGGAGGTGCTACCGTTAGAACTGTTGAACTACCCGGTAGTAAAAGTACAGTAATACGCGTGGTTGCATAGTAGCACACGGTATTGATTATTGATGCTTACGTGAGAAGTCACTCAGTTATACTCAATTATTGCTACAGTAATTGCTGCATCATATCTCTTATATTATTGATCCAATTATTGTCACAGTATCATCTGTATAATATGTTATATTATTAAATCAATAATTGAGACGACAATTTATAATATTAATGATTAATAATTATTGAAAGATTAAATATGTGTTGATTAAAAATAAAATGATTTGTTGTAATATTTATTCAATCCTTGATGTATATAAAGAGTCTATTATGAGACGTTTGTGGTAAATTTAGTTATTCTATAAGGGCCCATATGTAATCATCTAAGAGTCTCTTTCGCCAATAGTAATTATCTTTACCAGACGTCAAACCACTTGCCATCAAACCACTTGTCGTTTCATATTACAGGCGTCGAGCCAATTATCGTTTCACATTACAGGCGTCAAACCACTTGGTGTTTCACATTACAAGCGTCAAACCACTTTTTTTTTCACATCACCAATCGTCAAGCGCTTGCCTTTTCACATTGCAAGTGCTAAACTAGAAATCTTCTATAAATAGAGGCCTAGTTCTTCATTATTTTTCAGGAATTCATTCAAGCTATAGAGAGAGAAAGTATAGAGAGAATAAGAGAGAAAGAAGAAGAGTATTCTGTTACTACACTACTGCAGTATTCAATCTCCTACTAATGTAAGGGGTGTTATTTCTTTTGTATTCATGAAGAGAACTTCTGTTATTCCATTATTTATTATTCTGTTGGAATAACCTGTATACGTGGGCTACCCTATACTTGGTGAAATTCTTCTGTTATTCCAGTCTTTATTATTCTGTTGGAATATCCTGTCTGTGCGTTTTACGCCGGACCTGGTTCCAGTCTTTATTATTCTGTTGGAATATCCTGTCTGTGCGTTTTACCCAGGACCTGGTTATATTCTTTATTATTCTGTTGGAATATCATGTCTGTGCGTTTTACGCCAGACCTGGTTCCGTTATTTATTATTCTATTGGAATAACCTGTCTGTGCGGTCTATCGCATGCATGGTGATTTCTTTTGTTATTCCATTCTTTATTATACTCAGTTGGTTAAAACTTTGACTTCTATACTCCATTAAATTAGTGGAATATCCTTGATATTTACGCTTCATCCAGTATCTTTTCATGAAAATATTCTTCTGAGCATTCTTAAATTTTACTCTACAAAGCAGTATCATGTTGACAGTTTGGACGTTATTGGTTCCTGGATAAATTAATTCTTGAACTTGTTTTATTGAATTCTTATGTCATTGTCATCATCCTCATGTTTATATTTTGTTGAAAGTCATTTGTGGCCTGTAGTGCATAGATGGAATTGGTATGCTTATGACCAGGAGATTATTCGGTGTAATCATGACCGTAATGTTACAAATGATGTGGTAAAAGTCCTCATTGGCCCGTAGTGCATTGATGGACAGTTGTTGGCATGATCATGACCATTAATGAATATAAAAATATTCTTGGCTCATAGTACATGGATAATTGTGGTCGTGATACTAAAGAATATCCTTGACCGTAGTGCAGGGGTGATTCGATGATGTGGATTATTTATTAAGCTGAGTCCCAGCAATAAAAGTGATGAAAAACCTTTTAAATCATAAAAGATAGTAGATTTTATTCTCAACTTGACTCTTTTAATGGATTGTTTGTTCCGCTGCAGTTAAACTTGATGTTTGTTATATTGTATCAGTTTAACACTATTTAAGGCTAATGATAATTTATTCTGCATTATCTTAGTCATAATATTTCTTACTGGGCTAGTTGAGCTCACCCTTTCTTTCACTGTTCTCACCAGGAAATGAAAATATAGCTGGGATGAGTCAGGAAACGGAGTGATGGTCCTAGATGGTGCATTAGTAGTCCTCACTATTCTGTGATATAGTGTGATAATAAATGTAATGAGGACTCCTTTTGAGTTTGTATACTCTCTAGTAGACAATATTTGTATTCAAACTCACAGTTTATGTTTTGTCGTATTGTACATAATAATTGTATTATTAAGTTGTATTTAAATTCTGTACCATGTATCTGGCGACTCTAGATGGGTGATGTATACCTAATTTTGGGGGCGTCACAGTTGATATCAAAGCTTAGGGATATGATCCCTGGCTAAGATGTGAGAATAGTACTAGGAGGGGAGAGACGGGGAATTCCTTCGCTAGTATGACATACCTAAGTTTATGTGGTATTTAATTGGTCAGTCATAATTTAGGGATAATATGTTACATGTCAATTAACCTTTATTTTGTGGCAGTATCTAAAAATGACATCCGAGAATATTGAGAATAGCAATGGAGCACAGGCGACCGTTAATTCACCACATATCAATAATCAGGATAATGTGCATCAGGAAGGCGACAATCCTCATGCAAACAGCAACACTGACCAAATGACTGAATGATCGAATATTCAGAGGCTTTATGCAATTCATTCAACAGCAGGCGAGAGCGGCTCCTGTCCAAAATATAGGTGGAAACACTGGAAACTCTTGGACGGTCACCGCTAAACAGTTCAAGGAGCTGGGACCACCGGAGTTTATTGGAGAGCCAAAACCACTTAAGGCAGAAGCATGGATAAAGCAGATCACCAAGATATTTGATGTCTTGGGATGCTCCGACGAGCAAAAGGTTCCCTTTGCCGCCTTTATGTTGCGAGGAGAGGCAGATTACTGGTGGGAATCGATAAAGCGTACTCAACCTGCCGCACTGAAAATGTCTTGGGAGAATTTTCAAGAACTATTCAACGACAAGTACTTTCCCGAAAGTATTCGTCACATGAAGGAGGTGGAGTTCATCAAGTTGGAACAGAATAATATGACCGTGTCGCAGTACGAAGCAAAGTTTGCCGAGTTATCCCGGTTTGCGTCCCACTTGGTGGATAATGAAGAAAGAATGACGCGAATGTTTTTAAGAGGTTTGAAACCATAGATACATCAACATCTTATTTATCATAAACTATGTTTGTATTCAGATGTTGTAAATAGGGCTCAGTTAGTGGAGCACGATAACGAGTCAACGTAACCAAAAGAGAGCAGCCGACAAAATGATAATTCCAGTGAGAGTAGTCATCGAAGCGGTGACAACAAGTGTGGAGGAAATCAACAGGCCAGATGTGGTAACCACTTCGGTGGTAATCAGGGCCAAAACAATAAGAATGGGCATTTCAAGAATAGGAGATTCAACAATGATGGAAAGACATCAGCACCAGTACCTGTCGTTAAGGAAGGAGAACAACCACCTATCATATGTTTCAAATGCAGAGGGGAGGGGCACATCAGTCTAAATTGCGCGATGCCGTCCAAAGCATGTTATAATTGTGGAAGAGAATGTCACTTAGCCCAATTTTGTCATTCACTGAAGACAAGTTCAGCTAGGATGGAGGCACCAAAGGCCGTCCCAGAAAAGTCAAAACCGGTAGTGCAAGGGATAGCGTTTGTTGTGACCTCCCAGAAAGCAAGGAACCCAAATGAGGTCATCACGGGTAAGCTTATCATAAACTCTAGCGAAGTCTATACTTTATTTGATACTGGTTCTACCCATTCTTTTATTTCTCCTACTTGCGCTCAACGATTAAATTTGACTCCGGAGAAATTAAACTTTGACTTATCTGTGAAAACTCTGTTGGGAGAAACCTTCATTGAATCCACTGTTTATAAGTCTTGTTTGGTTCAAATTGGTACTCTCACATTACCTGTCGATCTTATTTCATTGAAAATACTTGCATTTGACGTGATTCTAGGGATTGATTGGTTAACTACTCATCATGCAAAAATTGATTATTTTCGTAAGGTTGTTAGCTTTCATATTCCTAACCAACCTATTATGAGAATTCAAGCGACCAAACCATTAAAATCAATCACGGTCATTTCAAGCCATAAAGCTATTCGTTTATTGAAAAATGGATGTCAAGCTTTCTTAGCTCATGTCACAAATTTAAACAAAAATACGTCAGTTTTGAACGATATTTCTATTGTTAATAAATTTCCTGACGTATTCCCTGAAGAACTTCCTGGCCTAACCCCAGAGCATGAAATTGAATTTTTTATCAACCTTGAACCTGGTACCAAACCCATTTCCAAAGCCCCATATCGAATGGCTCCTATTGAACTTCAGGAGTTAAAGACCCAACTGCAGGAATAGTTAGACATTGGTTTCATTTGTCCTAGTACGTCTCCTTGGGGTGCTCCTGTTCTATTCGTGAAGAAGAAAGATCGGATTATGCGACTTTGTATTGATTATCGGGATTTGAATCATGTCACCATCAAAAATAGGTACCCATTGCCACGTATTGATGACCTGTTTGACCAGTTGCAAGGAGCCAAATTCTTTTCAAAGATTAATCTTCGTTCCGGATATCACTAATTGAAGATTAGAACCGATGACATTCCAAAGACGACTTTCAGAACTCGGTACGGGCATTATGAATTCCTAGTCATGTCCTTTGGATTGACTAATGCTCCTGCTGCCTTCATGGATATGATGAACCGAGTATTCAAGGAATATTTGGATCACTTTGTGGTCGTCTTTATTGATGACATCCATATTTATTCCAAAAGCCGTGAAGATCATGAACAACACTTGAGGCTGACACTCCAAAAGCTTCGTGAATATAAGCTTTATTCCAAATTAAAGAAATGTGAGTTCTGGCTTGAGGAAGTAGCATTCCTTGGGCACGTAGTATCAAGTCATAGAATATCTGTTGACCCGACAAAGATTGAAGCTATTCAAAGCTGGGAGTAACCTAAATTAGTGACCGAAGTACGTAGCTTTCTCAGTTTAGCTGGTTATTATCGGAGATTCGTGGAAGGATTTTCTTGAATCGCTACACCATTAACTCAGCTAACTCGGAAAGATATAAATTTGGTTGGAGCGAAGAATGTGAGAAGAGTTTTCAAGAACTCAAGAGGAGACTCATTTCAGCACCTGTTCTGAGAATACCATCTGGCTCGGAGGGATTTGTCATCTACAGTGATGCTTCGGGCAAAGGGTTGGGATGTGTTCTCATGCAACATGGGAAAGTCATAGCCTATGCCTCACGACAACTCAAAGAATATGAGAGGAATTATCCTACTTATGATCTAGAGTTGGCAGCTGTTGTCTTTGCACTTAAAATTTGGAGGCATTACTTGTATGGGGCGAAAGTGGAGATCTTTACGGATCATAAAAGCCTCAAATATTTCTTCATTCAAAAGGAACTCAACATGCGACAACGACGTTGGCTTGAACTGTTGAAAGATTATGATCATACCATCCTGGAAAAGCGAACGTGGTAGCTGACGTATTGAGTAAAAGATCATATGCAAGTACGAGTGCGATATTGTCAACGCAAAGGCCCATTTTATGTGACTTGGAAAGGATGGAGAGAGAGTTAAAGACTCCAGGGACCCACGTGATGATGGCGAATATACGAGTAGAACCAACTTTAATCGATAAAGTTAAAGCTGCTCAAGCTATAGACCTGGAGCTGATGTGTATGAGGAAGAAAGTGCAAGAAGGTGCTATGCCGGAAGTAAGAATCGATGAAGAAGGGATACTTCGAGTCAACTCTAGACTTTGTGTTCCTAACGACCCTGATTTAAAGTATAAAATCATGATGGAGGCGCACAACACACCGTTTGCAATCTATCTTGGGAGTACCAAAATGTATCATTATCTTCGTCATACATTTCGGTGGAGCAATATAAAGGGAGAGATAGCGCTATTTATCTCAAGGTGTCTAACTTGTCAACGAGTTAAAGCAGAGCATCAAGTACCAAAAGGTCCATTGCAACCACTTAAAATTCCAGAATGGAAGTGGGAGCACATTACCATGGATTTCATTACCAGTCTTCATAAGGTTTCTCAAGGCATAGATGCGATTTGGGTCATTGTTGATAGATTGACAAAGTCTGCTCATTTCTTACCGATACGAGAAACTTACACACTTGAACGTCTTGCTCGTATATACATAAACAAGATTATAAGACTGCATGGTATGCCAGTATACATAGTTTCTAATCGAGACCCAAGATTCACTTCACAATTTTGGGTTAGTTTGTAAAAAGCTATGGGCATAGACTTACGATTTAGCTCGGCATATCATCCTCAGACGGACGGACAGTCGGAGAGGACTATTCAAACTCTGGAAGATCTATTAAGACTCTGTGTCCTTGATTTCAAAGGAAGTTGGGACAAGTTCTTACCGTTGGTGGAGTTTTCCTACAACAACAGTTATGAAGTAAGTATTGGCATGGCTCCATTCGAAGCATTGTATGGAAGAAAGTGTCGTTCTCCAGTATGCTGGAATGAGGTGGGTGAAGCAACGTTGTTCGGACCAGAGTTGGTACGTATGACTACGAAAAAGATTCAAATGATCCGACAATGTATAAAAACCTCACAAGATCAACAAAAGAGTTATGCTGATCTTCATCGAAAGGACGTGAAATTCGATATAGGAGATCATGTGTTGTTACGTGTTGCTCCATGGAATGGAGTTACAAGATTTGTAAAGAGAGGAAAGCTCAATCCTCGATTCATTGGCCCATTTTTAATCCTCGATCGAGTAGGAACTGTGGCCTATAGACTCGCCTTACTGCCAAGTATGTCTCGTGTTCATAATATTTTTCACATATCTATGTTACGTAAATATGTGAAAGACCCAAACCACATTATTGAGTTAGAACTGGACTAAATAGCGGAAGATTTAATGTATGAAGAGGTTCCTGTTCAAATCTTAGATAAGAAGGAACATATTTTACGCTCCAAGGTTATACCTCAAGTCAAAGTTTTATGGAGAAACCACGATGTGGAGGAAATGACTTGGGAGTTAGAATCTGAGATGAAGTCAAGGTATCCTCATCTCTTCGACATACCAGATATGTACCCTAATTTCGAGGACAAAATTTCATAAGAAGGAGAGGTTGTAAGACCCCAACTTTTATAAATAAAGAATAATTTTCTCGAATTATATTTTTGAATATAATGTTATAGTTGTGGGTAATATTTACAAATTTTTCAAAGTAAGCAAGTGGTTATATAATATTCGATTGGTCGGGGAATATTCTTTTTGTCAGGGAATATTCGTACGACGGCACAATCATTGGTGGACCCCACAACGGAAGTATGGTCGTAGTTAGAAAACGACAAAATTATCTTTCTATAAAAATAATGGCGGAGGTGTTACCGTTAAAACTGTTGAACTACCCGGTAGTAAAAGTACAGTAATACGCGTGGTTGCATAGTGGCACACGGTATTGATTATTGATGCTTACGTGAGAAGTCACTCAGTTATACTTAATTATTGCTGTAGTAATTGCTGCATCATATCTCTTATATTATTGATTCAATTATTGTCACAGTATCATCTGTATAATATGTTATATTATTAAATCAATAACTGACACGACAAGTTATAATATTAATGATTAATAATTGTTGAAAGATTAAATATGTGTTGATTAAAAATAAAATGATTTGTGGTAATATTTATTCAATCCTTGATGTATATAAAGAGTCTATTATGAGACGTTTGTTGTAAATTTGGTTATTCTATGGGGGCCCATATGTCATCATCTAAGAGTCTCTTTCGTCAATAGTAATTACCTTTACCAGACGTCAAACCACTTGCCGTTTCATATTACAGGCGTCGAACCAATTGTCAGTTTCACATTACAGGCATTGAACCAATTGTCGTTTCACATTACAGACGTCAAACCACTTGGTGTTTCACATTACAAGCGTCAAACCACTTTTCTTTTCACATCACTAGTCGTCAAGCCGCTTGCCTTTTCACATTGCAAGTGCTAAACTAGAAATCTTCTATAAATAGAGTCCTAGTTCTTCATTATTTTTCACGAATTCATTCAAGCAATAGAGAGAGAAAGTATAGAGAGAATAAGAGAGAAAGAAGAAGAGTATTTTGTTACTACACTACTGCAGTATTCAATCTCCTACTAATGCAAGGGGTGTTATTTCTTTTGTATTCATGAAGAGAACTTCTGTTATTCCATTATTTATTATTCTGTTGGAATAACCTGTATACGCGGGCTACCCTATACTTGGTGAAATTCTTCTGTTATTCTAGTCTTTCTTATTCTGTTGGAATATCCTGTCTGAGCGTTTTACGCCAGACCTGGTTCCAGTCTTTATTATTCTGTTGGAATATCCTGTCTGTACGTTTTACGCCGGACCTGGTTATATTCTTTATTATTCTGTTGGAATATCTTGTCTATGCGTTTTACGCTGGACCTGGTTCCGTTATTTATTATTCTGTTGGAATAACCTGCCTGTGCGGTCTATCGCATGTATCGGAATTTCTTTTGTTATTCCATTCTTTATTATACTCAGTTGGTTAAAACTTTAACTTCTATACTCCATGAAATTAGTGGAATATCCTTGATATTTGCGCTTTATCCAGTATCTTTTCATAGAAATATTCTTCTGAGCATTCTTGAATTTTACTCTACAAAGCAGTATCATGTTGACAGTTTGGACGTTATTGGTTCCTGGATAAATTATTCTTGAACTTGTTTTATTGAATTCTTATATCATTGTCATCATCCTCATGTTTATATTTTGTTGAAAGTCATCTGTGGCCTGTAGTGCATAGATGAACTTGGTATGATTATGACCAGGGATTATTCGGTGTAATCATGACCGTAATGTTACAAATGATGTGGTAAAAGTCCTCATTGGCCCGTAGTGCATTGATGGACAGTTGTTGGCATGATCATGAGCATTAATGAATACACAAATATTCTTGGCCCGTAGTGCATGGATAATTATGGTCGTGATACTAAAGAATATCCTTGGCCGTAGTGTAGGGGTGATTCGATGATGTGGATTATTTATTAAGCTGAGTCCCAGCGATAAAAGTGATGAAAAATCTTTTAAATCATAAAAGATAGTAGATTTTATTCTCTACTTGACTCTTTTAATGGATTGCTTATTCCGCTGCAGTTAAACTTGATGTTTGTTATATTATATCAGTTTAACACTGTTTAAGGCTAATGATAATTTATTCTGCATTATCTTAGTCATAATATTTCTTACTGGGCTAGTTGAGCTCACACTTTCTTTCACTGTTCTCTTCAGGAAATGAGAATATAGATGGGTTGAGTTGGGGAACGGAGTGATGTTCCTAGATGGTGCATTAGTAGTCCTCACTATTCTGTGATATAGTGTGATAATAAATGTAATGAGGACTCCTTTTGAGTTTGTATACTCTCTAGTAGACAATATTTGTATTCAAACTCACAGTTTATATTTTGTCGTATTGTACACGATAATTGTATTATTAAGTTATATTTGATTCTGTACCACTGTATCTGACGACTCAAGATGGGTGATGTATACCTAATTTTGGGGGCGTCACATAGGTAACCTTTTCTTTCATAACTGTAACACGTTTTGGACTGTTGCACACAGTTTGGACTGATGTGTCCCTCCCCTCCGCATTTGAAGCATATGATAGGTGGTCGTTCTTCTTCCTTGACAACGGGTGTTGGTGCTGACGTCTTTCCATCGTTGTTGAATCTCCTCTTCTTGAAATGTCCACTTTTATTGTCTTGGCCATGATTACCACCGAAGTGGTTACCATTTCTAGCATGTTGATTCCTTCCACGTTTGTTGTCACCCCTTTGATGACTGCTACCACTGGTATTATCGTTTTGCCGGCTGCTCTCCCTTGGTTGGGATGTGTGACGCCCCCAAAATAGGTATACAACACCCATTCTGAGTCGCCAAATATATGGTACAGAAATAACTACAACTTTATTAATACAACATAAAAACTGTGAGTTTAAATACAAATATTGTCATCTAGACAATATCCACACTCAAATAAGTCCTCATTACAATTATTGATACACTATTTTATAGAATAGTGAGGACTACTAGAACCACTTCTAGAACCATCATTCCACACCCTGACTAGTACTCGCTACATTCTCGCCCCCTGAGAAGAAAAATGGAACAACAAGGAAAATGGTGAGCTCAACTAGCCCAGTAAATAACATTATGACTAAGATAATATAGAACAAATTATCGTTAGTCCTCAACAGGGAAAAATCTAATAGAATACAATAGACAACCAGTTTTAAATCAATCTTCGCAGCGGAAATAATAATTCATTAGAAGAGTTAAGTAGAGAATGCAAACTACTATCTTCTATATATGAATTTAAAAGTTCATCATCGATATTTTATCCCTGTAACATCAACCAATACATAGCTGGAATCAAATATTCATCTTTGCACTACAGGCCAAAGATATTCATTAGTTGGTCATTTTCATCTAAACACATATTCATCTTTGCACTACGGGCCAAAGATATTAATCAGTCGGTCATGTTCATCTCAACACCTGTTCATCTTTGCACTACGGGCCAAAGATATTCATCAAGAAATCATTCATCTTTGCACTACAGGCCAAAGATATTCAGTAATATCATCATTTAGGACTGAGGATGATGAAAAATATTTTAAAGAAAACGAATCCAGTGAAGCAAAAGAACAAATATTAAAGATTCGTACTTTAAACAATTTCCATTCAAAAATACTTCATAAATAACCAGAGTGGGGTAAAATTCAAGAATGATCAAAACATGGATACAATCAAAGCTAGTATCCAGAATAGATATTTTGGACAAAAAGAAGAAATTTTATTTTTCGGTGAATAGTTTCGTATTCGTGAATAGTGCCGTATATGAGAATAGTGCCGTATACGTGAATAGTGTCGTATGTGTGAATAGTAACTCTGACACCAAAAGATAGAAATTTCACAAAAAAAACATCATCACGCTTCGTGAATAGTAACTCATGAATAGTAACTTGTGAATAGTAACTCATGAATAGTAATCCCGACATAAAAAAGTTCCAAATTTGATAAAAAGTTCCAACCAATATTTCGACATAATGATATTGAAGAAATAATATCATTTGAGAAGAAAATAACATCCCTTACCTCAGAAAGAATAGTACTTCTGACTGGAATACTGGATATAGTGCTGAAGGAACTTGCACCGTATAACAATACTCAAAGTACTAAAATACTCACAAATACGTTCGATATTATAGAAAGAGAGAAAGAGAGAGAAATCTTTAGTTTCTGGTGTGATTTTCAATTCTAACCTAAGCACCTTATTTATAGGAAAATGCTTAGAACACCAAAGCAGAAAATTTAATATAATATATTATTATACGTTAAAATTCCATACGCCCACTTTTGAAGATCTGAAATCAGCAATTAATAACACATGTTAGACCCACTTAACTCACCAACCACGTTTTTCTTGAAAAAAAATAATTAAACTTCCAAAAATCAATTATTTCGAAACTTCATAACTTCAATAATTTATAATAAATAGCCCTTTTATCAGAAAATTCGAATTACACATTTTTTTATAGGAAATTCAATTCTCTACAACTTTGCAGAAGAAAGTTTTTCCAAATTCCAAACAGAAATTGACCGAAATCCATAAACAGCCGATTTTACAGGCTATAATCAAATTTCAGTCAAGAAATGGGTCCACCAACATGTTTAACATGTTTTAAACAACTTTTGCAACAAAAATACTCTTCCTCCTCATATACTCATGTATCCCACATTCATTATAAAAATATCACCATTATTATATTATTAAAATATAATAATAAATTATTTATCAGAAAAGATAAAATATCATTTTTTAACAATTGTCACTTTAAAAAATTTTCTCCATCTATATCCACATAAAATCAATATTTTCCTCATCATATAAATCAATAATTAATTATTCACAAATAATATTACAGAATCACAGTACTGGCAACCAGGCCGTTCCCAGGAAAGAGGGGGCTTTCCAATAAAGATTTTTCCTTACTGGCGCGCAATTAGGTGACCAAACCTCTCCTTAGACAGAACTTTCTAGACATTGCCAATAATGTTATCTAATAATATTATTCAGATAATATAAATTATTGCTCCGATAATGAAAAATATTGTGTAGTGACAATTATTGAAATAACAGTAATATAAAAAAAATAAATGCAGAAATTATTGAATCAATAAAATAAAATACTGAACTGTAATTACTGTAACAATTATTGAGTAGTGCCTTCTTACATAAAAATCAATAATTGGTGCAATACCGTGTGCTACTGTTCAACAACGCGTATTACTGTGTTTTAACTACCGGGTATTCCAACAGTATTAATGGTAACAACTGCGTCGTTATTTATAACAACTTATACTTGTCGTTTTCTTCATCCAATTGCTTTCCGTTATGGGGCCCACACAAGGCTGCGCCGTCGTACGAATATTCCCCTACAGCAAGAATATTCCACGACCAAACGAATATTCTCTGACAACAATGAGTATTTTATAACCACTTACTTATTTGAAATATTTGCGCATTTTACCCATAACTAACCACATTAATAAAATCAACCCTTACTATTTCAAAATGATAAATAGAGGAAATTAAATTTCAATTATTAATAATTTGGGGTCTTACAGGATGTCTCATTATCGCGCTCCAATAATTGAGCCCTATTTACAACATCTGAATACAAACACAGTTTGTGAGAGATAAGGTATTGACGTATCTCAGGTTTCAAACCTCTTAGAAATATCCGTGTCATTCTCTCTTCGTTATCAACTAAATGGGACGCAAACTGGGACAACTCGGCAAACTTGGCTTCGTTTTACAACACGGTCATATTGGTTTGCTCTAGCTTAATGAAATCTACCTCTTTCATGTGACGAATACTTTCAGAAAAGTACTTGTCGTTGAAAAGTTCTTGGAACTTCTCCCAAGACATTTTGAGTGCGGCAAGCTGGGTACGCTTTACAAATTCTCACCAGTAATCTGTCTCTCCTAACAACATGAAGGTTGCAAAGGGAACCTTTTGCTCCTAGGAGCATCCCAAGATATCAAATATCTTGGTGATTTGCTATATCCACGTCTCTGCCTTAAGTGATTTTGGCTCTCCAATATACTCTGGTTGTCCCAGCTCTTTAAACTGCTTAGCGGTGACCGTCCGAGAGTTGCAAGAGTTTCCACCTGCATTTTGGACATGAGTCTCTCTCGCCTGATGTTGCATGAATTGTAGAAAGCCCCTAAATATTCTGTCGTTCATCATTTGGTCGGTGTTATTGTTTGTTTGAGGATTGTTGCCTTCCTGATGCACATTTTCCTGGTCATTGATTGTTGGTGATTCAACGGTCTCCTGTGCTCCATTTCTATTCTCAACATTCTCGGATGTCATTTTCAAATACTACCACAAAACAAGGGTTAATTGACATGTCACATATTATCCCTATACTCCGACTGACCAATTAAATACCAAATAAACTTAAGTAGGTCATACTAGCGAAAGAATTTCCCGTCTCTCCCCTCCTAGTTCGTTTCTCACATCTCAGCCAGGGATCATATCCCTGAGCTTTGATACCAACTCTGACGCCCCAAAAATAGGTATACATCACCCATTCTGAGTAGCCAAATACATGGTACAAAATATAAATATAAACTTAAATATACAACATGAGCTGTGAGTTTTAATACAAATATTATCTTCTAGACAATATTCAAACTCAAAATAAGTCCTCAATACATTTATTATCACACTATTTCATAGAATAGTGAGGACTACTAATGCAAACATCTGGACTGTCACTCCGTTCCCCGACTAGTACCATCTATATTCTCATTTCCTGAAGAGAACAATAAAAGCAATGTGTGAGCTCAACTAGCCCAGTAAGAAATATTATGACTAACATGATGCAGAATAAATTATCGTTAGCCTTCAACAGTGTTAAACTGATAAAATACAATAGACATCAAGTTTAACTGTAGTGGAACAAGCAATCCATTAGAAGAGTCAAGTAGAGCATGATATCTACTATCTTCTATAATTTAAAAGAATTTATCATCAATTTTATCGCTGAGACTCAGCTTAATAAATAATCCACATCATCGAATCACCCCTGCACTACGGTTAAGGATATTCATTAGTATCACGACCACAAATTATCCATGCACTACAAGCCAAGGATATTCGTGTTTTCACCGATGGTCATGATCATGCCAACAACTGTCCGTCAATGCACTACGGGCCAATGAGGACTTTTACCACATCATTTGTAACATTACGGTCATGATTATACCGAATAATCTCAGGTCATAATCATACCAAGTCCATCTATGCACTACGGGCCAAAGATGACTTTCATAACAATATAAGCATGAGGATGATGAAAATGATATAAGAATTCAATTAAAAAAAAGCAAATGATAAATTTTTAAAGATTTATAATTTAATTTATCCAGAATTCAATAATGTCCAAATTGTCAACCAGATACTGCTTTGTGGAGTAAAATTGAAGAATAATATTGTGAAACTCCAGATTTTATGAATAAAGAATTAATTTTCTCGAAATAATTTTTTAATATTATGGTGTGAATTTGAAATAATATTATAGTTGTGGGTAGTATTTATAAATTTTGCAAAGTATGCAAGTTGTTATATTATATTCGATTGGTCAGGGAATATTCTTTGTGTCAGAAAATATTCGTACGATGGTACAATTATTGGTGGACCCCACAATGGAATTATTGTCGGATTGAGAAAACGACAAAAATATTTTATTGAAAATAACGGCAGAAGTTTTACCTTTGATACTGTTGAACTACTGGGTAGTAAAAGTACAGTAATACGCATTATTCTATAGTAGCACACGGTATTGATTATTGATATTTATGTGAAAAGTCGCTCAGTTTGATTCAATTATTATCGATTAATAATATGAAATATTATAGCGATGATGACGTTTTGTTTTATTCGTATTATTAACGTAATAAAACAGAAACATCTTTTTACATAAAACAGAATACTTTATTAAAGTTATTCTATAAATAGAATATATTATATTTTATTATGCATAGTGTTGCATAGTGTTTTGCATAGTGTTGCATAGTGTTTGCATAGTAAAAATCTTTTTATATAAATAGAATATATTATATTTTATTTAAAAGATTTTTCTTTAAATATGGACCGTCAGATTAAAGTAAATCAATCTGGACCGTTCATGGATTACTTACTATGCATTCCATTTTCCTATAAATAGAAGCTCATTCCTTCATTATTTTCTTACGAATTCACTGAACTCTAGAGAGAGAAACTATAGAGAGATAGAAGAAAAACTTTTTGCTACTTAACTTTTCTTTTTCTATATCCAGTTTCTGTTACGGTAAGGGGTGTTATTCTTTCTTATTCATGAAGAGAACTGTTGTTATTCCATTTTTATTATTTTGTTGGAATAACCTGTATACGCGGTCTACCCTATACTTGGTGACATTCTTCTATTTTTCTGTTGGAACATCCTGTCTGTGTGTTTTACACCGGACCTAGTTCCAGCTTTATTATTATTCCGTTGGAACATCCTGTCTTTATGTTTTATACCGGACCTGGTTCCGTCTTTATTATTATTCCGTTGGAACATCCTGTCTGTGTGTTTTACACCGGAACTGGTTCCATCTTTATTATTCTGTTGGAACATCCTGTCGGTACAAATTTTGCCTGACCTGGTTCCGTTATTATTATTCTGTTGGAATAACCTGTCGATGCGAAGTACCGCATGTATGGTGATTTCTTTTGTTATTCCATTCGGTATTATACTCAGTTGATTAAAATTTTGACTTCTATACTCCATGAAATTAGTGGAATATCCTTGATATTTGCGCTTCATATAGTATTTTTCATGGAAATATTCTTTTGAGCATTCTTGAATTTTATTCTACAAAGCAGTATCATGTTGACAATTTGGACGTTATTGGATCCTAAACAAATTAATTCTTGAACTTGTTTTATTGAATTCTTATATCATTGTCATCATCCTCATGTTTATATTATGTTGAAAGTCATTTGTGGCCTGTAGTGCATAGATGGACTTAGTATGATTATGATCAGGGATTATTCGGTATAATCATGACCGTAATGTTACAAATGATGTGAAAATTAAAAGTCCTCATTGGCCCGTAGTGCATTGATGGACAATTTTTGGTATGATTATGACTATGGATTCTCTTCGGCCAAGGGAGCAAAGATGAATTATTTTATGGCATGATCAGGACCGTTGATGAAAACACAATTATCTTTGGCCCGTAGTGCATGGATAATTCTGTTAGGTTTGTAATATTCATGAACGCAATCAAATTGCAAAAATATACGAAAACGTGTAAAATCAGAGTTTTAAAATTTTACAAACCATATAACCGGATCACCCTTTATGCACAATTATTAATTAAACGAAAAAGAAAGAATAAGAACCATACCCTTGAAGATCTGAGCTTCCTCAGGTACAAGTTCACCTCCAATCCTTTTCGCGTTCAACTTGAATCCACCGGGTTTGGTTCCTTCCTTTGATCAACGTTAGCCACCCAAGTGTTTGGCCTCTAGAGGTGATCCACCAATGAAGAAGAAGGATTCAAGAAGATGGGTATTTGGCAAAACCCTAGTTTTCTATCTCTATAGAAAAGACGTACTCTCCCAACTATTGGAATTACGTATGTTGTAAAAGTCAACAACTCTATCACCCATAATAAGACTCCTCTTATTTATAGATGTGGGCAACCCATCCTTAACAATTAAGGAATTGGGTTTTATTTTAATTAATTAAACTCTTTTAATTAATTAGGCTCCTAATCTTTTTAGGAATAATTAATTAACCTTTTAATTAATTAAGCTCCTTAATCTTATTAGGGATAATTAATTAAACTCTTTTAATTAATTTGCCTACTAATCCTATTAGGATATTTGAGAGTACTTTTATTAATTAATTTCCAAACTCCTTTAGTAATTAAATAATAATAATCGTAATAATAATAATAAGACTCCTCTTATTAATTTATATTTAATATTTCCAAAATATTAAATAATAAATATTAAGCTATTTAATTTATTCTATCACCATAGATTAAATTAAATATACTTAACTTATTATTACGATTATGCCATTAACTTCTTAAATAATTATTCTTGCTTTTATGGTGTGACCCTTTAGGTTCTCCATATTAAACCAGTTGTGAATAAATCAATTAGAACAATTCTAATCTTATTTAAATAAATAAATTAAAATATTAATTTATTTAAATAAATAATATTTATTCTACAATAGGGATAAGCCTCCCTAGCGATCAACGACTTTCCAGATAATATAGATTTCAACATTAATCATAAAAGAACCTTTGAGTAAATAGTTGCCGTACAATTCAATCCTTCCACCATACAATGTCCCAATTAAATATAAGACATGGAATTTCTGTCAAGTCTTATTTTATTTAATTATATGTATTTCGACTCTTAAATGCACAACTCCAAATAATGCAAATTAGAAACTCCTTTCTAATTTCATTCTGCCTTGGCCAAGGACTACTGAGTTGTCATTTATCGAATCACATAGGACATTTCTCTTCTTTTACTAGAAGTGGTAGATTCTTTATTGATCATACATTATCTCCATGTACAACTTATTATACCCAAGCATACCCTTTGATATACCCTAAGGGTCTTAAGGAATAAGTCAAAGTATAACTCATCATACACAAGATACTATGATGATCTCAAGTCCAAGGATCACTTGTACTACTATCACTACAGGAATTCCTATTGACATGCAAGTAAAACTCCATTAAGTATTCCTTAGCGAGTCACGTTCAGTGAACTTATTCTCTAATAAGCACCTACATACTTGCTTTAGTGTCTCCACACAAATGATCATGAGATCAATCATCCTCATCCAATGAGCAAGCAACGTATGTACCAATCTATCCGGATTCATTAATCCCCAATTTAGTAATCCAACGATTGGGAACTATTTTAGTTTTAAGCTTTCTAAGAATTTAGATCTAATTAGAATGATCATCATCATTATTCTAAAAGCATTGCTTAAAACTATGGGTTTATCACATATTATAAAACAGCATCATGTAGATAATTTAAAAGCCTTTAATAAATTAATACTTTTTATTAATAAATGAATAAGATTGTTTACAAAGTATATGCTTTATCATCAAACATGATTGGCTTGTGTGCATACTACTTTCAATCTCCCACTTGCACTAAAGTCAATCGCCATGGTATCTCATACACTTCTTCTCTAAGTGACGATTATCCTGCTGTTGGATAAGCTTTAGTTAATGGATATGTAATATTGTTCTTGAGAGTTCACTATCTCTATAGTGATTTCCCATCTTTCAATGATTCTTATAATCAAATGAAAGTGCCACAACACATGTTTAGATCTAAGATGAGACTTAGGAACTATTCTTAGTTCTGTAATGAACTTTTCATCCAAACAATCAACTTGTAGCTTCATTTATAGCTATATACTTTGTCTTTATCACTAAACAAACAACTCTTTGCTGTTTGGAACCTTTCCAATTCACTGCACCACCGTTCAAGGTAACCCTTTACCTTAAAGTGGATTTTCTGTCGTCTTGGTCTGTCTGAAAAACTTGAGTCTGTTAAGCCCTCTAGTTTTAATTCAAACTCACCATAAATCTGATAACATCTTTAGTGCCGGTTAAGTACTTTAAGATGTTTTTGACTGTCTCACAGTGAACTTCTCCAGAATATGACTGATCAACATCAGGTCTCGTATATTTCATTGCATGCATGATTGTCACTCATGCGATCTCTCTTTTCAAGAGTCTGTGGGGACTATTAAGAGAGATACACTCCATGGCTCATCAACATGAGACATCCCATGGAGTTTGCCATGCTAAACGACTTTAGCATCAAATGAATATACGTTCCTTGGGTTAAGTCAAGCTCTTCCCAAATCATTCATGGAGGAATGTTTAGACAACTTTATCTTTACTGATTCTAGCATTGGCATGTCATTCCGTATCCATAGTATATCAACATATAATACTAGGAATGTCACGACGCTCCCACTGACCCTTTTGTACACACTAGGTTCATTCTAATTTTTGATAAATCAAACTCTTTTGATTGTCTCATCAAAATGAATGTTCCATTATTTGAGAAACTTCCTTCAATTCATTTCTCTGAGTGTCCACAACTCTTACCTCATTGTATGTAACTGGATCATCATCTTCTATGATACGTACCTCATCATCATCATCCATGATGAATCCATACCTCCTAGGTATCTTCGGTACTATTCCAGATTTACGATTCGGTTGTGGTACAATAGGTCTATCTATAGGTTCCTCTTATTTGACTTGTAGTGTTTTATGGTTCTTGAACTTTTCAAGATGTATTATCCTCCCACTAGCCCCTTCAATGATAAACACCTTTATCTTAGAAGGTAGCATGTTTCACAACAAACACCTTTTGCTAACTAGGATTATAGAACATATGCCCTAAACTTACTTTAGGATGTCCCACAAATCTGTACTTGTCAAATTTTGTCCCAAGCTTATCCTTTGAAACCGTTTCACATAAGTTGGACAACCCCTTATCTTAACAAACTTAAGATTAGGAATCCTCCCTGTCCATAACTTTTATGGAGTCTTGGGGTCGGATTTTGAGGTTACCTTTTCGTAGATATGCAGCTATTTCTAGGACATGATCCTTAGAGGGATACTGGAATGTCGGTAAAATTATTATGGACCGCACCATGTCCAACAAGGTACGATTTTTTTTCTTTTAGATACATCAATCAATTATTGCATATCAGGAGGCGTCCATTATGAGAAAACCATTTAAGATGATCTAGAAACTTATTGCACAAGTATTCATTCCTTGATCTAATCAAAGAATCTTAATAGTTTGTCAATTTGTTTCACTTCTAAATTCTTTGAACCTTTCAAATAATTCACACTTGTATTTCAGCAAATACATACATTCAACTCTTTGAATGATCATCTCCTTTTCTTATACTAGTTTGTTCAATTTGAAAAATATATTTTTCACGTAAGTCAAGTATACAAAATCCATTAAGTAATATTTCAGTTCTATACAAAACATTATTATTATAAATAGAACAACAATTGTTCCTAATTATAATACCAAAGATTTCATTGTCCAACAATAAAATGGAAATAATGTTTCTACAAGAACTAGAATATAATAACAACTTATTGACTTAATAGATTTGCCCGTAGGCAATGCTAAACTATAAGTTTCTATGGCTAATGTGGCAACCTTTACTTCATTTTCCACACATAGGTTTACTTATATTTGTTTAGCTTTCTACTTCTACTTGGTCCCTTCATAAATCTATTTTTATGATAACCAAAGTCGGTATCCAATACCCAAGTAGAACCTTGACTTAAAAAAAAATTATTTTAAATCATGAACAAATTTGTATTTGTAACCGAAACTTCACTAAGCTTCTTTGGTTAGTTTCTGCAAGATGCTTCTCGCAGTTTCTTTCCAGTGTCTAGGCTTATTGCAGTGGAAGCAAACTCCTTTGCTATCCGTATCAGTTTTGTTCTTATTATCCTTTGTTTTTGCCTTTATATTTACCTTCTTAGAATCGTTCTTCTTTTCAGAAGATCCTTTGGCCCCTACCAGTAAGACATGGTATTTCTTGGTTGGAAAGTGACTCTCAACATTTTTCAACATGTTAAGAAAATCAGCGAGGCTGATATCTAGCTTGTTCATATGAAAAATTCACAACAATTGTGAAAGGAATCCGGGAGTGAGTGCAAGATCAAATCTTGGCTCAACTCTCCATTCATGACAAAACCAGTTATCCTAATTGTTCAATCAAATTGATCATGTTATGGACTTTTATCTGTACTGTAGTGTCATCGGTCATTCTAGATCGGAAGAGCTCCTTAGATATCTGATATCTATCAGTCCTACTTTCCTCACCATCAACTACTTGATGTGCAGGAATATAATAGGAGCATCCATAGTTTCATGCTGACGCTGAAGCTCGTTACTCATGGATACAAGCATGATGCATTGAGCCAACTGTGCATCATCTTGCCACTTTCTAAAAGTAGCAATCTCTTCCTCAGAGGCATTGTCTGCAACCATTGCAGGGATAGGCGTATTAAGGACATAAGATAGCTTTTCAGCCGTGAGAACTATTCTCAATTCCTTAACCAATCCGTTTAATACGGTACGGTTAAATAGCATCTATATGCTTTGCAGTGATAGTAATTTAGACATTGTAAAATTCTGTAAATGAATTTATAATTAACAACATTTTAACATACATTCTTTTATTAATTACCAAAATAAATTAGGTCTTATTTTAAATTGGTATCTCCCACTATTTTCTTCAAACTATATTACCCTCACTTATATAGTTCGGCAAAATCCAATTAAAGATATGCTAGTGAGAATAAGGATCCCATTTCAAATGTATATAGCCTTGTGTGTGCACAACAAACTATATATAAATAAATAGGTAGACAACTCTTGTCAATTACATCAACTATGTAACTCCTTGTATTTTGCCTCTTAAATCGTAATGGTCAAGTGTGTGCACATCTGAACTAAAATGATTTAAGTTAAGTCGGACCCAGCATTTTCATATAAGTGAAGAGAAAACTACAGCCCTTGTGTGTGCACAACAAAGCAGTAATGTTCAATTCCTTATAAATATCATATGTAATAAAAATAACATCTTAAATATTTAATAATCGCCTTCTGTGTGCATAACAAACTCATATTAAATATTTAATACTCTATTATTTCTATCATGCTAGAAGGCGACGTTCGATATTCCAAATATCTTTGAACGTTACAATTTAATATAAAATATTTGAGGAATTTGTTATTAATTTGTCTCATCTTGTTTAGCGCGCATGCACATATATATATAAAATACGCGTCATATTAATGAACATGCGAAGCATGTTTGCATAATATATAATATATATAATATAGCATGCACATATAGAATACTATATTCTACCTGGATTGATTATGGACTTTTATTCTAGTTTGGTTCACTAGAGCCACCAAGTGAACCAAAAGGTCAAACCCTAGGGGTGCAAGAATTAATATTTAAATATAATTATTACATTTAAACCCGGGCTCCATTACAAACGGGTCTTCAAGCGCTCCTTGATCCTTGATCTCCAATTCTTCAAAATTAATTCTAACTATTCCTATTACAAAACTATTTAAAAAAAATAGAAACCTTGATCAGCAGTCAAGGGGAAATACATAGGAGGGAGATAGAATTTACATTAAAAAAATTAGAGAAGACGAGGTACGCAGACCTCATTTAATAAAACCCATACATTCAAGCATCCAACTAAAATAAAATCCAATCACATTGGTCAATAGTCCATAATCAATCCCATTTATTATCATACACATCACCATATGCATCAATAAATAACATTCATCTCATGAATAATAAACATTTAATATATATATATTGATATCATTTAATGGGCAAATTTAGTTAGTATAAAATCTAATTTTGAATCAAAATAAACTCCTTTATTTTAATCCAAATTTAAATCAAAATAAAACTATTTTATTTTAATTTATCCAATTTTGAATAAAATAAACTATTTTATTTTAATCAAAATCTTTAATCAAAATAAACTCCTTTATTTTAATTAATTATGGAATCCAATTCCAAGTAAAAAATAAACTTCATCAAAGGAAACACGGATTCTCTTTCTTATCCACAAATAAACTCCTTTATTTTGAATAATATGAAATCTTATTCCATATCTAAATAAACTCTTTTATTTAAGGAAATTTGGATTTCTTTCCTATTCACAAATAAACTCTTTTATTTTGAATAATATGAAATCTTATTTCATATCTAAATAAACTCATTTATTTAAGAAAAAATGGAATCCAATTTTAACTCTAATTAGTTATCATGGAATCCAATTCCAACTCTAATTAGTTAGCATGAAATTTAATTTTAAAATTAAAATAAATCTTTTATTTTAATTATAAAATAATTAAAATATATATATATATATATATATATATATATATATATATATATATATATATATTATAATACGGTTGCCTTGCCTGAATCACGTTATTATATATAAAATATATATAAGATACATTCTGGTAATGTGGTGGAATCAGGAGCATCTATGAAGCATTATTCCCTTGAACCTTTAATATTATATATATAATATAATATTCATGTTAAACATTCGTGAAGCAAGCAACTTGATAAACTTTTTAAAAGTCAACACTTGGATGCAACATGAAAACCCACGTGAATGCTTCCTGATATATCATATGCGTGGATACCCTTGTAAACTGGATAACTTCGGTAATATAAAATAACAGGAACCACGTGGAAAGAAAAAAAAAACTCAGTCCAGATTTCCGAACAGATTTTCGGAAAAGATTACGGTTTAGTTTTTTTTTTTATTATTATTATTAAATAAATTTTATACAACAAAATTATGCCCAATTAAATTGTTCTAAACATATATCAATATACATATTAAATCTGAACAATTAATAATTTACATAAAGGTTTGGCTCTGATGCCACTGTTAGGTTTGTAATATTCATGAACGCAATCAAATTGCAAAAATATGCGGAAACGTGTAAAATCAGAGTTTTAAAATTTTACAAACCATATAACCGGATCACCCTTTATGCACAATTATTAATTAAACGAAAAAGAAAGAATAAGAACCATACCCTTGAAGATCCGAGCTTCCTCAGGTACAAGTTCACCTCCAATCCTTTTCGCGTTCAACTTGAATCCACCGGGTTTGGTTCCTTCCTTTGATCAACGTTAGCCACCCAAGTGTTTGGCCTATAGAGGTGATCCACCAATGAAGAAGAAGGATTCAAGAAGATGGGTATTTGGCAAAACCCTAGTTTTCTATCTCTATAGAAAAGACGTACTCTCCCAACTATTGGAATTACGTACGTTGTAAAAGTGAACAACTCTATCACCCATAATAAGACTCCTCTTATTTATAGATGTGGGCAACCCATCCTTAACAATTAAGGAATTGAGTTTTATTTTAATTAATTAAACTCTTTTAATTAATTAGGCTCCTAATCTTTTTAGGAATAATTAATTAACCTTTTAATTAATTAAGCTCCTTAATCTTATTAGGGATAATTAATTAAACTCTTTTAATTAATTTGCCTCCTAATCCTATTAGGATATTTGAGAGTACTTTTATTAATTAATTCCCAAACTCCTTTAGGAATTAAATAATAATAATCGTAATAATAATAATAAGACTCCTCTTATTAATTTATATTTAATATTTCCAAAATATTAAATAATAAATATTAAGCTATTTAATTTATTCTATCACCATAGATTAAATTAAATATACTTAACTTATTATTACGATTATGCCATTAACTTCTTAAATAATTATTCTTGCTTTTATGGTGTGACCCTTTAGGTTCTCCATATTAAACCGGTTGTGAATAAATCAATTAGAACAATTCTAATCTTATTTAAATAAATAAATTAAAATATTAATTTATTTAAATAAATAATATTTATTCTACAATAGGGATAAGCCTCCCTAGCGATCAACGACTTTCCAGATAATATAGATTTCAACATTAATCATAAAAGAACCTTTGAGTAAATAGTTGCCGTACAATTCAATCCTTCCACCATACAATGTCCCAATTAAATATAAGACATGGAATTTCTGTCAAGTCTTATTTTATTTAATTATATGTATTTCGACTCTTAAATGCACAACTCCAAATAATGTAAATTAGAAACTCCTTTCTAATTTCATTCTGCCTTGGCCAAGGACTACTGAGTTGTCATTTATCGAATCACATAGGACATTTCTCTTCTTTTACTAGAAGTGGTAGATTCTTTATTGATCATACATTATCTCCATGTACAACTTATTATACCCAAGCATACCCTTTGATACACCCTAAGGGTCTTAAGGAATAAGTCAAAGTATAACTCATCATACACAAGATACTATGATGATCTCAAGTCCAAGGATCACTTGTACTACTATCACTACAGGAATTCCTATTGACATGCAAGTAAAACTCCATTAGGTATTCCTTAGCGAGTCACGTTCAGTGAACTTATTCTCTAATAAGCACCTACATACTTGCTTTAGTGTCTCCACACAAATGATCATGAGATCAATCATCCTCATCCAATGAGCAAGCAACGTATGTACCAATCTATCCGGATTCATTAATCCCCAATTTAGTAATCCAACGATTGGGAACTATTTTAGTTTTAAGCTTTCTAAGAATTTAGATCTCATTAGAATGATCATCATCATTATTCTAAAAGCATTGCTTAAAACTATGGGTTTATCACATATTATAAAACAGCATCATGTAGATAATTTAAAAGCCTTTAATAAATTAATACTTTTTATTAATAAATGAATAAGATTGTTTACAAAGTATATGCTTTATCATCAAACATGATTGGCTTGTGTGCATACTACTTTCAAATTCGTGGTCGTGATACTAAAGAATATCCTTGGCCTGTAGTGCAGGGATGATTTAATGATGTGGATTATTCATTAAGCTAAGTCTCAGCGATAAAAATTGATGAAAACCTTTTAAACTATAAAAGATAATAGACTTTATTCTCTACTTGACTCTTTTAATGGATTGTTTTGATCCGCTGCTGTTAAACTTGATGTTGTTAAATTTTATCTGTTTAATACTGTTGAAGGCTAACGATAATTTATTCTGCATTATCTTAGTCATAATATTTCTTACTGGGCTAGTTGAGCTTCACCCTTTCTTTCACTGTTCTCTTCAGGAAATGAGAACATAGCAGGGACTAGTCGGGGAACGGAGTGACGGTCCAGAGGATAGCATTAGTAGTCCTATTATTCTGTGAAATAGTGTATTAATAATTGTAATGATGACTCTTTTTGAGTTTGTATAATCTCTAGTAGACAATAATTGTATTCAAACTCACAGTTATGTTTTTGTCAGTATTGTACACGACAGTTGTATTAGTAAGTTGTATTTGAATTTTGTACCATGTATCTGACTACCCAAGATGGGTGATGTATACCTAATTTTGGGGTCGTCACAGTTGGTATCAAAGCTTAGGGATATGATCCCTGGATAAGATCTGAGAATAGAAGTAGGAGGGGAGAGACAGAGAATTCATTCGCTAATATGACCTACTTAAATTTATTTTGTATTTAATTGGTCGGTCAAAGTATAGGGATAATATGTGATATGTTAATTAACCCTTGTTTTGTGGCAGTGTTTGAAAATGGCATCCGAGAATGTTGCGATTATCAATGGAGCACAGGAGACCGTTGAGTCTCCACAGATCAATAATCAGGATAATGTGCAACTAGAGGATAATACTCCTCATGAAAATAATAACACCGATGAAATGATGAATGATGGGATGGTCAGAGGCTTTATTCAATTCATGCAACAACAGGCTAAGGCAGCTCCTGTCCAAAATGCAGATAGAAATACTGATAACTCTCGGACGGTCACCGCTAAGCAGTTTAAGGAGCAATTCATGCAACAATGGGAGAAGGCAGCTCCTAGTTCATAATGCAGGAGGAAACAATGGCAACCCATGGTTGGTCACCGCTAAGCAATTCAAGGAGATGGGACCACCAGAGTTTTTGGGAAAGCCAGAACCACTTAAGGCAGAGACGTGGTTAAAGCAGATCACCAAGATATTTGATGTCTTGGGATGCTCCGAGGAGCAAAAGGTTCCTTTTGCCACCTTTATGTTGCGTAAAGAGGCAAATTACTGGTGGGAATAGGTAAAACGTACTCAACCTGCCGTACTGAAGATGTCTTGGGAGAAGTTCCAAGAGCTGTTCAACGACAAATACTTTCCCGAAAGTATTCGTCACATGAAGGAGGTGGAGTTTATCAAATTGGAGCAAAACAATATGATCGTGTCGCAATACGAGGCTAAGTTTGCGGAGTTATCCCGGTTTGCATCCCATTTGGTCAATAATGAGGAGCGAATGGCGCGAATGTTTCTGCGAGGTTTGAAACCCGATATACGTCAATACCTCATTTCTCATAAACTTTGTTTATATTCAGATATTGTGAATAGGGCTCAGTTAGTGGAGCGCGATAATGAGTTATCACAACAAAAAGGTAATGACCAGCAACACGATAATAATCATACCGGTGGCAACGACCATCGGAACAATGATAACCATTGCGGGGGAAATTATCATACCAAGAATGGTAACCACTTCGGTGGTTATCGTGGCCAAGATAATAGAAATGGACATTTCAAGAAGAGAAGGTTCAATAATGATGGAAAGACAGCAACTCCAGCACCCGTTTCAAAGGAAGAAGAACACCCATCGGTCGTATGTTTCAAATGCGGACAAGAGGGACACATCCGTCCAAACTGTACGCAACAATCCAAAGCGTGTTTTAATTGCGGAAGAGAAGGTCACCTAGCTCGATTTTGTCGTATGATGAAGTCAATTCCAGTTGGGATAATGATGCCAAAGGATGTCCCAGACAAGCCAAAGCCGGTAGTTTAAGAGAGAGCATTTTTTTTTCTCTCGTGACGAGGAAACCTGAAAAAAATTATCACGGGTAAGCTAATCATAAGCTCTTACGAAGTCTATACCGTGTTAGATACCGGTTCTATTCACTCTTTTATTTCACCTAGTTGTGTTCAATGTTTGTACTTAACTCCAGAGAAGTTAAACTTTGATTTATCTATTGAAACTCCATTGGGAGAAACCTTCGTTACCTCCACTGTTTATAAATCTTATTTGATTCAAATCGACACTTTCACGTTACGTGTTGATCTTGTCTCTTTGAAAATACTTGTCTTTGATGCGATTTTAGGAAACGATTGGTTAACTACTCATCATGTTTTTCGTAAGGTTGTTATCTTTCATATTCCTAACCAACCTATTATGCGAATTCAAGCAACCAAACCACTAAATTCAATCATTGTCATATCAAGCTATAAGTAAAGAGCCCCGATCCTTTTGTTGATGACTTCCTTATGTGGAATGCACCGAAGCCAGACTTTCTATAGGCGACGTCGTGAATGACGATAACAAGTTGATAGGTATCATTGTGAGGTGCTATCTAGGTTAAGGGATAGAAGTCACAGTTGGTATCAATGTGACGTACTATCCAAGTCTTGGATGTGAGTAACAATTTTGAATGATATTTTTATCATTAATAAATCTCTTGACGTATTCCTGAAGACTTCTTAGCCTGCCCCAGAGAGTGAAATCTAATTTTGTATTGACACCAGTACAAAACCCATTTCTTAAACCCTCAAAATAATTTTTTCAACTAAAACAAAAGTAACATGCACCAAAGACGTTGATTCGAGCTGTTGAAGATTACGATCGTACTATTCAATATCATCGTGGAAGAGCGAACGTGGTAGCTGACGTGTTGAGTAGAAGATCGTATGCGTTAACAAGTGCGATGTTGTTAACACAAAGACTCATTTCGTATAACTTGCAAATGATGAAGATAGAGTTAAAGACTCTAGGGACCCACGTGAAGATAACGAATATACGAGTAAAATTGACTTTAATCGATAAAGTTAAAGACGCTCAAGCTACATACCCGAATCTGATGAATGTGAAGAAGAAGGTTCAAGAGGGTGTTATTTTAGAAGCAAGAGTTGCTGAAGAGAGGAAATCTCAACCCTCGATTTAATTGGCCCATTTGAAATCCTCGATTGAGTAGGAACTGTGGCTTATAGACTCGTTTTACCGCTAAATATATTGCGTGTTCATAACGTTTTTTTAGTATCGATGTTACGTAAATATGTGAACGACCCGAACCACATTATTAATTTAGAACCAGACGAGATAGCAGATAATTTAACGTTTAAAGAGATACGTGTTACAATCTTGGATAAGAAGAATCGTATTCAACACTCAAAGGTTATATCTCAAGAGTTAGAATTTGAAGTGAAGTCAAGGTATCCTTACCTGTTTGGCATACCAGGTACGTACGTAAATTTTGAGGGCGAAATTCCATAAGGAGGGGAGATTGTAAAACCCCAGATTTTATGAATAAAGAATTAATTTTCTCGAAATAATTTTTTAATATTATGTTGTGAATTTGAGATAATATTATAATTGTGGGTAGTATTTATAAATTTTGCAAAGTATGCAAGTTGTTATATTATATTCGATTGGTCATAGAATATTCTTTGTGTCGAAAAATATTCGTATGACGGTACAATTATTGGTGGACCCCACAATGGAATTATTGTCGGATTGAGAAAACGACAAAAATATTTTATTGAAAATAACGGCGGAAGTTTTACCGTTGATACTGTTGAACTACTGGATAGTAAAAGTACAGTAATACTCATTATTGCATAGTAGCACACGATATTGATTATTGATATTTATATGAGAAGTCGCTCAGTTTGATTCAATTATTGTCGATTAATAATATGAAATATTATAGCGATGATGACGTTTTGTTTTATTCGTATTATTAACGTAATAAAACAGAAACATCTTTTTATATAAAACAGAATACTTTATTAAAGTTATTCTATAAATAGAATATATTATATTTTATTATGCATAGTGTTGCATAGTAAAAATATTTTTATATAAATAGAATATATTATATTTTATTTAAAAGATTTTTCTTTAAATATGGACCGTCAGATTAAAGTAAATCAATCTGGACCGTTCATGGATTACTTACTATGCAGTCCATTTTCCTATAAATAGAAGCTCATTCCTTCATTATTTTCTTACGAATTCACTGAACTCTAGAGAGAGAAACTATAGAGAGATAGAAGAAAAGCTTTTTGCTATTTAACTTTTCTTTTCCTATATCCAGTTTCTGTTACGGTAAAGGGTGTTATTCTTTCTTATTCATGAAGAGAATTGTTGTTATTCCATTTCTTATTATTCTGTTGGAATAACCTGTATACGCGGTCTACCCTATACTTGGTGACATTCTTCTATTATTATGTTGGAACATCCTGTCTGTGTGTTTTAAACCGGACCTGGTTTCGTCTTTATTATTATTTCGTTGGAACATCCTGTATGTGTGTTTTACACCGGACCTAGTTCCGTCTTTATTATTATTCCGTTAGAACATCCTGTCCGTGTGTTTTACACCAGACCTGGTTCCGTCTTTATTACTATTCTGTTGGAACATCCTGTCTGTGTGTTTACACCGGACCTGGTTCCGTCTTTATTATTCTGTTGGAACATCCTGTCGGTACAAATTTTGCCTGACCTGGTTCCGTTATTATTATTCTGTTGGAATAACCTGTCGATGCGAAGTACCGCATGCATGGTGATTTCTTTTGTTATTCCATTCGGTATTATACTCAGTTGATTAAAATTTTGACTTCTATACTCCATGAAATTAGTGGAATATCCTTGATATTTGCGCTTCATCCAGTATTTTTCATGGAAATATTCTCCTGAGCATTCTTGAATTTTATTCTACAAAGCAGTATCATGTTGACAATTTGGACGTTATTGGTTCCTGAACAAATTAATTCTTGAACTTGTTTTATTGAATTCTTATATCATTATCATCATCCTCATGTTTATATTATGTTGAAAGTCATCTGTGGCCTGTAGTGTATAGATGGACTTGGTATGATTATGACCAGGGATTATTCGGTATAATCATGACCGTAATGTTACAAATGATGTGAAAATTAAAAATCCTCATTGGCCCGTAGTGCATTGATGGACAGTTTTTGGTATGATTATGACTATGGATTCTCTTCGGCCAAGGGAGCAAAGATGAATTGTTTTATGGCATGATCAGGACCGTTGATGAAAACACGATTATCTTTGGCCCGTAGTGCATGGATAATTCGTGGTCGTGATACTAAAGAATATCATTGGCCTGTAGTGCAGGGATGATTTAATGATGTGGATTATTCATTAAGCTGAGTCTCAGCGATAAAAATTGATGAAAACCTTTTAAACTATAAAAGATAGTAGACTTTATTCTCTACTTGACTCTTTTAATGAATTGTTTGATCCGCTGCTGTTAAACTTGATGTTGTTATATTTTATCTGTTTAATACTGTTGAAGGCTAACGATAATTTATTCTGCATTATCTTAGTCATAATATTTCTTACTGGGCTAGTTGAGCTCACCCTTTCTTTCACTGTTCTCTTCAGGAAATGAGAACATAGCAGGGACTAGTCGGGGAACGGAGTGACGGTCCAGAGGATAGCATTAGTAGTCTTCACTATTCTGTGAAATAGTGTATTAATAATTGTAATGAGGACTCTTTTTGAGTTTGTATAATCTCTAGTAGACAATAATTGTATTCAAGCTCACAGTTATGTTTTGTCGTATTGTACACAACAGTTGTATTAGTAAGTTGTATTTGAATTTTGTACCATGTATCTGACTACCCAAGATGGGTGATGTATACCTAATTTTGGGGTCGTCACAAATATTGTATCAAAAATGATTTGGACCGAAAAGAAATCAATTTTTGTCAGTTATAGTACCCCGGGTGAATAGTAACTGAGTGAATAGTATCCCGTGAATAATTACTTTGGGAATAGTAACCCCGTGAATAGTACCCCGACATGAAAAAGTTAAAACTTATCAAGAATGCTCAGAATAATATTTCCATAAAAAGATATTGGATGAAGCGCAAATATCAAGGATATTATACTAATTTCTTTGAGTATGGAAGCCAAAACTTAACAAAATGAGTATAGAATTCAAAATCTGAAACGAAATAATATTACTCACATACTACAGAGTATGGAAGAAAATATTATGTCTTACGAATACTGAACAAAAATAATATTCCTTACCTTGAAAAGAAGAGTATTCAAACTGGTTTAGCGGGGATATTCTTGAAGAAAACTTATACTGTTTTCTACGCTCAAAACTTAGTAAAACTCGAAAGAAATACGCTCAATATTATAGAAGAAGAATTCTCTAATTCTAGTGTGATTTTCAATTCTAACTAAACATCTTATTTATATGAGAATGGAAGGATACTATTTATAAACGAACTGCACAGTAGTTTCAAAAAAATAATCACGGGCGTCTAACGAATTTTTTTAAAATTTTTTAATTTTATTATGCAAACACTATACAGGCACTATGCAAACACTATGCATAATAAAATATAATATATTCTATTTCTCATATAAAATAGAACTTATTATATAATATATATATATATATATATATATATATATATATATATATATATATATATATACACACGTTAAACTTCCGTGAAGTCCCCCCCTAAATTTAGATTTACAAAGTCACATGTGGCCCCCAAATACAGGCACTATGCAAACACTATGCATAATAAAATATAATATATTTTATTTTTTATATAAAACAAAACTTATTATATATATATATGTATATATATATATATATATACACACACGTTAAACTCCCGTGAACTCCCCCCCCCCCCAAATACAGATTTCCAAAGTCACATGTGGCCCCCACATGTGGGCCTACTGAAAAATTTTCTACCGATTATTTTGAAAAATGGGTAAATGGGGGTCCAACAAATACTTCATAAAAATCTCCTTAATATTTTTAACAACCTTTATTCATATTATTATAACTCGCAATATTAACAACCAGATCGTTCCCAGGAAAGAGGGGGCTTTCCAATAAAGATTTCTCCCTATTGGCGAGCAATTAGATGACCAAACCCCTTTCCTCGACAGAACTTTCTAGACATTGTTAATTATGCATATAATAATTATAATAACTTGTCATCTTAATTATTGATTTAATAATATATAAAATATTGACAATAATTGAATCAAATAACGTGAGATACTATACAACAATTACTGTAGTAATAATTGAGTAAAACTGAGTGACTTCTCACGTAAGCATCAATATCAATATTGTGTGCTACTATGCAACCACGCGTATTACTATAATTTTAACACCGGTTATTTTAACAGTTAATGGTAAAACTTTCGCCGCTATTTTCATAAAAAGATATTTATGTCGTTTTCTCATTCCGACAATAATTACGTTGTGGGGTCCACCAATGATTGTTCCGTCATACGAATATTCCCTGTTAAAACGAATATTCCCCAACCAATCGAATATAATATAACAACTTGCGTACTTTGCAAAATTTATAAATATTACCCACAACTATAATATTATATCAAATTCACTCCTTAATATTCAAAAATGATATTTATAGAAAATTCATCTTTATTCATAAAAGTTGGGGTCTTACAACTAACGTTTTAGTTCTTGACCTAAATAGGACTTTGATGAAGGGATGCCAAGGTTTCTTTTTTGAAATATTTTGATTTTAGTTGCATGAAATATGTATAACCTTTCCTACGTGTTTTTATTTAAAATGATCGATTTATCGCCAAGTTAAATCCATTAAAAATTAGCAAAATTGAGCACAATATATTTCAGGCTTAAATACACTTTAAACTTTAGGTTTTTCATTTTTTACAAGTTAAATCTGAATGTTTCTTAAATATCTTTGAAAATTAAAGAAAATAGTCACTACAAGAAAATGGTTATTTCTGACGGAACATTCCTTCGGAACTAAGCCTATCCCGTCGACAATAACTTATTCCGTCGATAATAACTTATTTCGTCAAAAAAGTCCGTCGATAATTTCATCAAAACCATTTATTTTTGACTGATTTATTTGCAACGAAATTCCATCGTAAATAGGGTATCTTCGAGGGAATATGTACGACGGAATAATTCCATTGAACATAAACGGGAAATTTTTTTACTGAAACTTCAGTCGGAAATAAGTTATCTTCGTCAGAATTTTTTTTAGTCTAATTTAGGAAAAAACCTATCTTCGACGGAATATCTGTCGAAAATACCTTATTCTGTTAGAAATAAAATAATTTTGTTTTTAATAATTTTTTAAAAATTTCGGTTCCCAGGTGTTTAAACCCATTTTTTTTGTAACTACAACCTGTTTCAGCCCAATAACAGTAATAATTTTTCTTCTTTTTTTCAAAATATTTTGATTTTTACTGCATGAAATATGTATAACCTTTCCTACGTTTTTATTTAAGATGATCGATTGATCCCCTAGTTAAATCCATTAAATTTAGTAAAATTGAGCAAATATATTTTAGGCTTAAATACACTTTAAACTTTAGGTTTTTCATTTTTTACATGTTAAATCTGAATGTTTCTTAAATATCTTTGAAAATTAAAGAAAATAATATGCATGTGGTTATTGTGATGAAAGATAAAGTTAAAGTCAATATAAATAAAATATACTTAACCCTAAAAGACTTAGTATTTTGGTTGATAGAAAATCTTTAATTTCTTTAAAAATACAAAAAATTCTAGACATTAATGTGCATTGAAAAAGAAAAAAGAAAGAAAAATCAGAGCCAATATATATACCATTAATTACCTTTGTTAACGCCTAGTTTTGCTGGCGCGTTCAATCACTAAATACACGCGCTTACACCTGCACAATAAAAGATCACATAAGAAGCTTGACTGCTTGTGTCGCCAGGTGATAGCTCCGATGTGAGAATGAGTACATGCTGGTACAAGGTTTAACAATGGAGACAATAATATTTAGTGCTAAAAAGTGTATTACCTGCTAATTGAAGTCAAGCCTTGTATTTATAGACACTCTGATCAACTAAAATCCATCTTTGAATTGAATTAGGACTCCTAAACATGACACTTACCTATGTTTGGGTCCAACTCAATCTCCTTAAAAGGTGCAAGTTAGATATGATCCAAAAACTTACCTTTGGAGTTAGTATTTAAGTATGGTTAGGACGTAAACCCTTAACCACTTAAAATCCTTATCACTCCGGACTCCATACGAGGAATAATCTTCTATATGGGCCCAAATCATCTGAACCCCTATAAACTGGTCTGGGCTCCGCCCCAAAGGACTCGGACGCCCGAACCCAAAGAACATCATCAACCCCTTTGTTGGCTTAGAACCATTGGGCTCAGTAAACTCTTCTCAACCTAGACCTTCAGCCCACATAGGGGTCGATAGATTATGTTCGAACATTGCCCCCCAATCTCTTATTATAAGATGCTTATAATTAGAGACTTAAAGAGATGCCTAGGGAATCCAAACAACCTTATTTAACTAATACACATTTCCCAAGAAATGGCCCCACTCGTCATCATTAACTACATTTGGGATTCGTGCAACAACACTATAAAACCCCTATTCCACACATAACTATCAAATTTTCCAACTCTTCTCCATTTCGACCTCCTCTCTCAGAGCTCTCTGTAAGCGCGATTTCTGGCAAGAAACCACCCTCACCAAACTTCTCCAATTTAGGCCTTTCCCGTCTGTAAAACACCACATTTCAGCTATTTTCACCTTAATGACGGATTCTAGCCTCCCATCCTCCTCCACCACTGAGCAGACCCCACTGATTGACAATGTTCCCAGTTCTAACACCATCGCTACCACCGATCTGGTGTCAATCGATTTACCAACTGCTTCTACTGACGTCATCACTGAAGGCATTGAGACAAAAATACGAACTATCTACACTTCCGAGAGCGACTTCTCCCATATCAACACCAAATCTTCCATCCTCCCTTCTAAGATCTTTGACATTCGAACATTGTTCAATATCCCGAAGGAATACAAGCTTCGGGTGCCAGAGTCAAACAAAAGAATGTCCTAGCGCCCCAAAGGCGAGTGAGTTGCCATTCCTCTCTGGGCTCTGAAGTATGGGGTTCAATCCCCCCTCCACAATTCCATTGCCTCCTTCCTCTGCTTCGTGGGGATCGGGTTCGCACAACTTGTGCCAAACTCATATATTCATCTCATCAGCTTTATAGCCCTATGTCAGGAGGTAAGAATTATCCCTGGCCTCGACTTCTTCGGCAACTAAATCGACCACCAAGCCGAGCCACCTTCATCAAGAATCCATCCAGCAATAAGGGGTGGCATTCCCAGTGAATCTTTATAAGGGGAATTGACCTCAAGCTCCTCCCGAACTGGGCCATCAACGAAGATTACATCGCCAAGGTATCAAAGTTCCCAAAGGACTACCAAGATGCCTTCAAGGAGTTCTATCAGAAGTTGAAGAAAACCAAATGGGGTCTGAATGTCTTGTCAAAAAAATCCTGGCTCTACAAACATGGCTGTAAGTTATAAACCCTGAACCCATTCTTTACTTGCATTCTTTAACTGACTTTCCGAATTAATCTTCTAACTTGTTAATTTTTTGTAGTAACAATTTTTAATCCTGAAAGAGCTGATGACACCTTAACCCCATTACCTATCAAGTCTGAACCGATTCGCCTTCCCATCAATGACGAAACGCCCAAAGAGAAAACCATCCCAATCTCTGAGTTTTCGACTTGCTTCACATCGGTCGTAACTCCCCCAAACTCCACAACCACCGAACCAAAAAATATTATAAAGATGGATCGGTTGGAGAAGATGGCTCTGTTGAAGAAGGGAAAGAAAAATCTCTCCACCAAGGGCCCCTCCAAGCCATCTCTTCTGATCGTTCTGAAGCCATCCCCTCTGCCACCTTTACCAGTCGTTGTCCTTGAGACTTCCAAGGAGACCAAAGATGAAACTCTCGAACCTCGTTCTAAGAGGCCACAACCAACTGAAGAGCCTAACCTACGAATAATCAAAGCCGACCCGGTCACCGAACTGACCCCCTCCCATCAACCATCTACTACTGTCGGTCCCTCCAAAGGGATGCCTTCTTCATTCTTGCCAAAGATCCCTTCAGAAGTGTTCCCCTTTGAGCAGCTGAAACACTTTAGATTGTCTTGAGATGACAAACGGTTCAAAGGATACGCTTCCGAGGAGTATCTGGTGGAATATGTCAAGGCACAATGTCAAGTAAACCCGAAAGACTAAAATGCCTCCTTTAATTATCATGTTTTCATCATACCTAATACATATCTCCACTTTACTTCATGCCAATGCTATCCTCGCCCGAGTCATTCCACCTCTAGCAATATCCATGAAAAAGGAAGCACAACTAAGGTGCGACGTGGAGGTGCTCGAGGTTGAGGTTCGGGGCCTAAGATCGAATCTGAAAAAGGAGAAAGACCTTCATGTCGATACAAGGAATAAAGTGACCCAAGCTGAACGTCAGGCGAACAACCTTAAAAAACAACATTATGTCCTTCAGAAAGAATATGTTTGCCTTAACAATCATGCCAAACAAATCATCAAGGAAAAGGCACTTCTGTCAGAGGAGAACAAGGGTCAACAGAGTGTTATTTTGGCCCTTGAAGAGAAGATTTCCGTTATGCACACCCAGATGATGGTGTTGATGCAGGAAAATACTACCTTTAGAGAGGAATCTGCCGAAGCCAAGCAGCTAGTGATCAAAGAATATGAAGAATCACCCGCCCTTACCAATAAGATCATGTCTCAGTTTGCTGAAGGCTATAAGGCTTATAGGGAAAAGGTTCGGGCGAAGATGATAGTTGTTAGGCTCGACACTGCTGTCCTTGACTTCTATGATGAAGAGTCCGAAGCCGAGGATGAAGCCCCAAAAGAATAGTTACTTTAGGACTTTTACTTATAAATTTTATAGTCATTTTTTGCTTGTAGCTTTCTCGACCAGTCTGCTTGTAACTTTCCCAATCAGTTATGTTGCTTATAACTTTTTTGATCAGTTTTGTTCAAGACTTACCTGATCAGTTTTGTATAAACATATAAATATAAATGAAATACAAATTTTTTGAAGAGAAAATCTTATTTATTTTTTTGATGAATAAAATAATTTACAAGAGTAAATGAAAAAAAAACATAACTTTCACTGATAATACTTCCTAAGTCTACCAGCATGCCATGTATTCCTTACTTCCGAACCATCCATTTCTTGAAGCCAAAAAGTACCTGGCTTTGGCACTTCTACTACTTCACAGGGCCCATCCCAGTTCGGTATTATCTTGTCTGTATTCTGGGGGGGGGGGTAGATGCCTCTAATTTTTGAAGCACCAAATCTCCAACCTCGAATCTTCTTGGTTTTACTTTCTGGTTATAGCGTCGTGCGGTTTGCTTCTGGTAGATAGCCAATCTTTCCAAAGCCTAATCTCGAACCTCTTCTAGAAGATCCAAATTTAGCTTAAGGTCGTCGTCATTGTATAGTTCTTTGAACTGATTGACTCGAAGCGTAGGAGACCCAATCTCAAAAGGTATTAACGCATCGGTTCCATAAGCCAACCTGAATGGTGAATCTCCTGTTATCGTCCTCGGGGTGGTCCGATATGCCCATAGAACACTGAGCAATTCTTCGGGCCACCTCCCCATTAATTCATCAAACCTCATTTTAATCCTATTAAGTAGAGTCCGGTTGGTGACTTCTACTTGTCCATTTGACTGAGGGTGGGCACCAAAGTCTTTCTATGTTGAATGTCCAACTCCTTCAGAAAAGCTTTGAATTTTGTCCCCACAAACTGTATGTCATTATCCGAAACTAGGACACTCGAGATGCCGAACCGGTACACTACACTTTTCTTGAAAAATTTGAGACACTTCTATTCAGTGATCTTCTGTAATGGTTTGGCCTCTACCCACTTGGTCATGTAGTTAATAGCCATGATCACAAAATTGACTTGTTACTTGGCCTTCGGTAGGGGTCCCAAGATATCAATCCCTCACATAGCAAATGAAATCGGGGATAAAATCGAATAAATCTTTTCGGGAGGCTGAGGAGGAATAAAACTATTTAGCTTACACTTAGGACATTTTTTGACGAAATCCTTTGCTTCTTGAAATATGGTCGGCCAATAGTAGCCCTGCCTCATAATTTTGTATGCCAATAACTTGACTTCTATATGATCTCCACAAATCCCTTCATGCACTTCCCGAAGGGTATATTCAGCTTCCAAAGGTGTCAAACACTTGAGCAGTGAAGAATTGAAATCCCTTTGGTAAAGATCTCCGTCAATAAAGATGAAGTTTGAACGTCTGTGCTTGATCTTCCTTGCATAAATCCGATCCGAAGGCAGAATCCCATCAGCCAGATAAGAGATATATGGTGTGAGCCAACAGTCCATTCGATCCAAAGCCATTACATCCTCTTTATGAACACTAGGCCTTTCTAATACTTCTAAATATACTGATCCGTTGAAAGAAATCACTTCAGTTGTTGCCAATTGGGCCAAAGCACATGCTACGTTATTACCAGACCGATCTATCACTTGGTAATTATGTGAATTAAAGTAAGTGGGTTTGTCTTTCAACTCGACCAAGTATTTTGTCATCCTTGCCCCCGAGCCTCGTATTATCCAGATATATGCTTAATAACCAGTTACAAATCACTATAAATAACCAGCCTCTGAACTTCCAAGCTTCGGGCCAACCGAAGTCCAGCCAAAATTGCCTCGTATTCTGCTTCATTATTTGTGGCTTTAAACTAAAACCGAATGCCTTGTTGGACTTTGAACCCTTTAGGGCTTAACAGAATAACCCCTACTCCACTGACTTTCGAAGTTGATGACCCGTCCACATAGAGAGTCTATGAGGTTTGCGTCGGTTGTGTCTCTATAACCAAACCCACGTCCATTTCAGAGAAAGAGCATTCCACTACAAAATCTACCAATGCCTTTCTTTTAATTGTCGTTCGGTGGTTGTATTCCAGAACAAACTGAGTCAATTCCATTGCCCATGTAAGAAGTCAACCCGAGACTTCTGGCTTATATAGCACTTTTTTCAATGTCTAATTAGTATATACCACCACCAACTGACCCTGCCGAAGCTTCCTACTTGCAATGATTAAAGCATATGCAAACTTTTCCAGGTTTGGGTATCTGGTTTTTGCATGTCAAAGGACATAGCTGACATAATAAATTGTGAACTGTTTCCCTCCTTTGTCCTGTACTAACGCTGCTCCCACTGCCATCGAGCTTGCAGCCAAATATAAGTACAAAGGTTCCGAAGGGATCAACTTAATTAACAAAGGCGTCGAAGACAAATATTGCGTGATCCCATGGAACGCATCTCCACACTCTAAAGTCCACTGGAAATTTTTCTCATTTTTCGGCCCCTTCAATATGTCAAAAAATGGTAAACATCTTTCGGCTGATCTTGACACAAATCTCTGAAGTGCAGGTATCCGACTTGTCAACCTCTGCACATCTTTGTATGTCTTCAGTGATTTCATATCCAAGATTGCCTGGAACTTCTCTGGATTTGCCTCAATGCCCCTTTTGCCGATCAGATACCCTAGAAACTTTCTTGAACCCAATTCAAAGGTGTATTTAGTTGGGTTCAAGCGCATCTTATGCTCCCTGATTGTTTCAAAGCAGTTTTCTAGGTCTTCCAGGTGGCCCCTGACTGACATGCTTTTTACAATCATGTCATCCACATAAACCTCCATGCTTCAGCCTAGTTGCCTTGTAAACATATAGTTCATCAACCGCTGATATGTCACTCTAGCATTGAGTAATCCGAAGGTCATTTTCCTGTAAGCATAAATGGCCTAATGCGTGATGAAACTAGTTTTTGGGATATCCTCCCTCCACATCGAGATTTGATGGTATCCCGAAAAGGCGTCCATGAAACTCAATATGCCATACCCCGAAGTGGCGTCGATCTGCTAGTCAATATTGGGTAAAGGATAGAAATCATTCAGGCATGCTTTATTCTGATCTGTATAGTCAATGCATAGCCTCCATTTCCTATTCTTTTTTTGCACCAATACCACATTCGCCAACCACTCTGGGTAGTCAATCTCAGAGATGAAATCTTCCTCCAAAAGTTTGGTAATCTCCTTATCAATGATCCTTTGTCTTTCCGGGGCAAAAATTCTCCTTTTTTGTATGACTGACTTCTTTTTAGGATCCATATGCAACCTATGCAATGCGATCGACTCATCGACCCCTGGCATTTCATTGGGTACCCATGCAAAGATATCAGCGTACACCCGAAGTAGATCTATCAGCCCGGTCCGAAATGGTTCTATCAATTTCGATCCTATCTTTATCAATTTCTCTTTATTCCCCGGGATTAACTCCACATCCTTTGTCTCTTCGACAGGTAAGGCAAGTAGTTCTGTACTACCCTTGGTAAATGGCTCTATCTCGATGGCCATTGTCTACTTTTGCTTGCTTACCCCAACTCTCGAAGAGATCAATGTATTCCGATAACACCTTAGGGCGATATCAAGATCACATTTTACTTCACCTATCTCATTCAGTGTCGGAAACTTGTTTTGAAGTGTGGTATGGATGTAACTGCTTGTAATAATGCCAGAGTCGGCCTTCCCAAGATTTCATTATAGGCCGAATCTACCTGGACCACAAAAAATCTAACCATAACCTCCACCTGCTGAGGAGTTGTGCCGAACCTGACAGACAATTTAATCATTCCTGACATATGTACTGGGTATCCATTGAATCTGTACAAGGGGTCTTCCCCTCCTAACTCCATCTTTTTTCCCTCTAAATCCATTATCATTCTTCTCATGTCTATCGGTCTGACCTGAGATGTTATCACCAATGCCCCGTCATATGGCTCTATGGGATCAGTGGGATAGTCTTCATCTGAGAAGGAAATGACTGTCCCAGGGAAGACAGATCCCCTATTGCCGATGATCCTGCCACCGACAGTACTGCATCAAGATGTTCACTTCTTCTTTTTTTCAGTTACGCGCCCTACAAAACCGCCAAAAATAACATCAATCACGCCTCGAACAAGCTGGTTCTGTTTTAGCTGTGTGTCCTGTCCTTTATTTTGCTCCCTTTGTTGTGCCTCGGTGTTTTCCTGGCCTGCTACATATTGGACCAACTGGTCGTTCTACACATTTTCTCTATCAGATCGCTCAAGTCATAGCACTTCTCTGTTGTATGTCCCGAGCTCTAATGATACTCATAAAATTTGTCTCGATTTCTCTTCTTAGGCTTCGGGTTTGTCGAGCAGGGCTCATAGAATGGTTTTTTCCGAATCTCCTCCAGTATCTTTGCCCGATCGGTATTGAGAGAGGTATAAGCTTTTTTGACGTTCCTACCCAGGAAGGGTGGTCGGCCACTGCCCGATCCCCCACCATTATAACGGATTATCCGATCGCCTCTGATTATTGTCCGAACGTTGATAAGTCTGCTTATCTCGATCCTTAGACTTATCGTAAGACTGCGAATGTGGCTTAAAGTTTCCCATAGCTTCCTCTATAGCGATGAACCCTTTGGACCGATGAAAAGCTTTAGTCAGGTCGGTAGGAGGATTGATCACCAGGTCTTTCATCAGCTTATCTGACTTTCCTATGTCAAGACCTGTTGTGAAGAACCCCGAGGCTTGAGGTGAATTTAACTCTGCCACCACTTCTCGGAACCTCTTGATGTACTGACTGAGGCTTTCATCCAAAACGTTTCCTCACCTGCATGAGAGAAGCAGTGATCTTCCCTCTTCTTTTGTTTCTCCCGAACCAGGAATGGAATTTTTCCCGAAGGTCACTCCATGAGCCGATCGAACCCGGTGCCAAGGTCTCCATCCATTCTCGACCATTCTTCTTCAAAGTTGTCGCGAATATATGACATTTACTGGCATCCGAATGCCCATAATAAGTCATTAACCTTTCATACCCATCTGAATGGTCATAGGGATCCCCCAACCCATTGTAAGTCTCATCGGGGGCATCTTCTTCTTCGGGTCGGCTGTAACCTGATTGATTTCGGGGGAAAATGGTGAACTGGGGAAGCTTGAGGGTTTTCCCATCTAATTTTTTACTGCCAGTAGCTTTTCTAATTCTGCCACTCTTCTGGAGAGTGGGTCAGACTCCTCTTTACGAGGGGACGACCTAGGTCTATCCCTCTCGTATTCAGGAGACATGACTTGCCTCCTTTGTCCCGATCGTCCCTGGTACTCAAATTTTATGTCTCAGAAATGACTTCTTCTTCGGCTCCTTCCTTCACGAGAGCGACTCCTCGGTCTACTTCTGTTCCTACCAGCCTCATCCGAACGAGGCGTCCTAGATTGGCTCCGATGTCTGGGCTTCTTTGATAAAGCCTCCTATTCTCAGGCCATCCTGGTCATCTGCTCTTCGAGCTCTTCTTGCTGAAGACGTAGGGCCATCATGGTGTCTTTGTTCTTGTAAGACCCCAAGTTTTATGAATAAAGATTAATTTTTCTCAAAATATATTTTTGAATATTATGGTGTGGATTTGATATAATGTTATAGTTGTGGGTAATATTTACAAATTTTGCGAAGTAAGCTAGTTATTTTAAAATATTCAATTGGTCAGGGAATATTCGTTTTAACAGGAAATATTCGTACGACGATATAATCATTAGTGGACCCCACAACAGAAGTATTTTCGTAGTTAGAAAATGATAGAAATATCTTTTTATAAAAATAATGACGAAAGTTTTATCGTTAAACTCTTGAACTACCCGGTAGTAAAAGTACAGTAATACGCGTGGTTGCATAGTAGCACGCGGTATTGATTATTGATGCTTACGTGAGAAGTCCCTCAGTTATACTCAATTATTGCTGCAGTAATTGTTGTATAATATCTCTCAAATTATTGATTCAATTATTGTCACAGTATCATCTGTATAATATTTTATATTATTAAATCAACAATTGAGACGACAAAGTTATTCATATTATTATTTGCAATATTGACGATGTCTAAAAAGTTCTGTCGATTGAAGGGGTTTGGTCACCTAATTGCGCGCCAATAGGGAGAAATCCTTATCGGAAAGTCCCATCTTTCCTGGGAATTATCTGGTTGTTAAATATTGTGAGTTATAATATTAATGATGATTAAGTTCGTTTTGATTAAAGATGAAATTAATATTTCCATTGTGTTAGAATTATCTGTGTTAGTGGAAATCGACATTTATTTCGATAATAATTGATTTCTGGAGGTTATATTGACCAATTGGATAATTAATCGCATAAATGATCAATTAATTGTTATTAGTTTACATGCAAATTTACTGTTGATTCACATATATGGAACTATTGATTCACATTTGTATACTATTAGGGGAGGTTGTGCAAGATTAATAATACTTGCAGGACTAAATTAAAAATGGAGGTATAGATGAAGGTACTATACTGTAATTATTCGAGCCCCAAAACGTGAAATTATCGAAACTATATTTTTCTATAAATAGAAGCTCATTCTTCTTTCATTCTTACCAATTCACTAAAACTCACAAGAGCAATTATAGAGAGAGAAGCTATAGAGAGAAAGAAGAAGTGTATTTCACTACTTCATTATTCCAGTATCCAGTCTTCTTCTAAGGTAAGTGATATTATTTTTGTTCAGTATTCATAAGGAATAATATTTTCTTCCATACTCTGTAGTATGTGGGTAATATTATTTCGTCTCGTATTCTTGAATATATCATCATTTTGTTAAAGTATTGCTTCTATTCATTTATGCCGAAGTACTGTCCATGAGTACTATTCATTTATACGATACTATTCACGAGGTACTATTCACAAAGTACTATTCATGGGTACTATTCATAAAGTACTATTCATAGGATATTATTCTTGAAGTACTATTCACAAGGTAATATTAACTCGAGTACTATTCACCTAGAGTACTATTCATGACAAAAATTAATTTCTTTTTGGTCCAAATTATTTTTGATATAATATTATTCTTGAATTTTACTCCAGAAAGCAGTATCATGTTGACAATTTAGACATTATTAAATTCTGGATAAATTAAATTATAAATCTTTAAAATTTATCTTTTGCTTTTATTTAATTGAATTCTTATATCATTGTCATCATCCTCATGCTTATATTGTGATGAAAATCATTTTTGGCCATAGTGCATAGATGGACTGTTGATTGGTATGATTATGACTAGGGATTATTCGGTATCATCATTACCCGTAATGTTATAAATGATGTGGTAAAAGTCCTCATTGGCCCGTAGTGCATTGATGGACAGTTGTTGGTATGATTATGACCATTGGTGAAAACACGAATATCTTTGGCCCTTAGTGCATGGATAATTCGTGGTTGTAATACTATTTATTAAGCTGAGTCTCAGCGACAAAATTGTTGATAAACTTTTTAAATCATAGAAGATAGTAGATATCATGCTTTACATTACTCTTCTAATGGATTGCTTGTTCCGCTGCAGTTAAACTTGTTGTTTATTAGTTTAACATTGTTGAAGGCTAACAATAATTTATTCTGCATTATCTTAGTAATAATATTTCTTACTGGACTAGTTGAGCTCACCCTTTTGCTTTCATTGTTCTCTTCAGGAAATGAGAACGTAGGCGGAACTAGTCGGGAAACGGAGTGATGGCCCAAGATGGTGGCTATAGTAGTCCTCACTATTTTATAAAATAGTGTGATAATAATTGTAATGAGGACTCCTTTTTGAGTTTGAATACTGTCTTTTAGACAATATTCGTATAAAAACTTTTAGCTACATTTTGTCGTATTGTATAAAAGAAGTTTGTATTTGATTTCTGTACCATGTATTTGGCGACTCAAGATGGGTGATGTATACATATTTTGGGGGCGTCACAGTTGGTATCAAAGCTTAGGGATATGATCTCTGTCTAAGATGTGAGACTAGAACTAGGAGAGGAGAGTCGGGTAATTCCTTCGCTAGTATGATATACCTAAGTTTATTTAATATTTATTTGGCCAGTCAGAATATAGGGATAATATGTGACGTGTCAATTAACCCTTATTTTGTGGTAGTGTTTGAAAATGACATCCAAAAATTTTAAGATAAGCAATGAAGCACATGAGACCGTTGATGTGACAACCCGAGAATTTAAATTTTTTTTAAAATCATACTTGATTGATTTAAGGTTCATTGTTTGAACCTAGACAGAAAATAAGTGTATGAAATTGGTAGTTCTGTAATGAAATTTTAAGGATTTCAAAATTTTGTGAAGGATTTTAATAATTTATGAGTATATAAATTATTTGATGATTTATGAAGGACGTGTATGTAGACGTAATATGGTAAATATGTTAAATTTTATTTGCTATAAGTAAATAAATTTATATAAACAATTTATAATTTGAGAAAATAAAACTATTAATTATTTTCTATATGTGACGTGTGCATGTTTGGTGTAATTGGTAATTGGGAGTCAGTGAATATTATATATATATATATATATATATATATATATATATATATATATATATATATAAATATGTGTGTGTGTGTGTGTTTATTACGTGGAGAAAATAAAATTGTTGGGATCAATTTGCATAATGAAGCAAAACAAAGGCGGGTTAAGCATATAATATTTATAGATACTTTACCCAATAGTATTAGAATAAATTCTTATACGAAATTAATTTAATAAAGAAAATGTATTATATTTATCATAGTATTTTAACTAAGTAAATAAATTCTCCATTAAATTTATGTTAATGAGGTAAGGTTATTATATTATAATATATTGGGTATGTAAATAATTGTATTTGCATAAGGAATTATGTGTACCATATTTATTTTTGTAATTATAAATAAATATGTAATTTAAGTAAGTTATGTTATGTTTCATATAAATTATATATTAAAGATGAGATATTTAAATTATATGATTTCATGGGTGGGGGGGGGGGGGAATAGTTTAAGGAGATTTATGTATTAACTTATTTGATTAAGTAATTAAGTTACTAAGGTTGAGTAATTAAATTACTTAACAAAAGTATTAATAGAATAGTTGAATTAATTATTTAATTATTAAGTCAAATGTAGCAACTAAATTATCAAATACTGAAAGATAAGACTAAATCTTGTGAGTCATCAAAGGAAGAGATTTGGTGGAGATTGTAATTAAGCACATGGTTGATTCATTTAGCAATATTTGTTCCAACAACTCTAGCCATGTGTTACCATTTTATTTTGCCAACATTCTTAACCAAGTGTGCAAGTAAAGTGATAAGGATTGGAAAGATATGAAAGAGATATGAAAAGATATGAGAGAGATATGGAATGATATGAAAAAGATATTGAAAGATATTAGAGAGATATGGAAAGATATGAAAGAGATATGGAAGGGATTTTGGGAGACATATGTTATAAATATGCATTTCTCCTACTATAAATATCACTCATCTATTTTGCAAATAAATTTTTTCCATCTCACTTCTTATGTTAGATAACAAAAAAAAACAAATAGAAAGAGAGAGGATCCCCTTTGATGGATGAAGAAAGGAAAATTTTCATGCCTCCTAGCTTCATAATCTAGTGTGGAAAAGAAGGATGAAAGCCATGAATCTAGGTATAAACCCTAACTTCAAGCTTTATGTACTTTTATTTATGGTTTGATGAAGTTGATTTTTTTCAAATTAAAAACTTTAGATCTACATGTTTTATGGTGTGTTATGTGTAGATCTAGACATTTTAGGTGTTACAAGTTTGATCCAAAGAAAGTAAAATGAAAGTAGTTTTTAAAACTTAGAAAAAAGTTAGTGGACTGCTTCCCCTAAACAGAAACTTCGGGAATAGCTAGGATGTTCAGAAACTTCAGGGCCTTTGGTATGTTATAGTACACTCAATAAGATTTCCATAGACTTCAGAACGGACTAAATCTGACATCGGAGGAGAGAGTTATGACATTTCAAAGTAGTAGTGTCAAAACTGTCCAACAAGTGCGGTGCAGTCCACTTGAACGGAATTTCTGGGCTGATATGTTCGGAAACTGAAAAAACTTCAGAAGGGAAGAGTTGTAGTCCCGGAAGTTAGCTGCGCGTGGGCTCAAGAATTGCCAAAAAATGTTTTAAAACAAAAAAGTTATGATTGTTTTAGAGAAAGAGGGTAAATCTGGGGAAAAGATGAAAACTGTTGCGAGTGGACATTTTTGGGGCCTGTTTTAGACTGCCTAAGAGGTCTGAAATTACTGGGTGATATTTTTTAAAAATACTTTGATTTGCCGTGTATAACATATCCAAAAAATAGATTAATCGGAGTTACGAATAATGCGTCAGAAATTCGCGAAGTAGCTAGTTCGACAAACGGGCAACAGAGCAGTGGTAGCACAGCTAGGCAGCAGCGTGCGCGCGCTAGGCGTGCAGCGCCGCGTTGCTGGACAGCTGCCTGACATGTTTTTTGCTCAATATTTTGATTGATTTTCGTAATTTGTTTTCGAGGTTAGAACTTTTTCTAAAATAATATGACATAATATCTATAACATGCCCAAAAATTTACTGTTATAGGACTTGTGGTTTGAAAATTAAAAATCTGCAAAGGAGCATGTCAGAACTTAAAAAACGAGCGAACGTTGAGCGTCGGCTCGTCGAGCGATTTTGACGTTCAACGTTTTAAATCGCGTTTCAGCAAAATAAGAAGTATTAATAAATCTAATAAAGGCATACGGGACGAGATTTGACTATAAATGATATTTTACGCCAATAAACTTCTTTTCAGGCATAAATAAAGCAATAAAAATATATAATAAATATAAATTACATATTTAAGTAAAATAAAAACTACAATTGCCTATAAAATTATATTATGGTATAAAAAAATATTTTATGTTATTTTTAATGACTTTTGATATTTTGTAATGAGATTCATTAATAAATTAATATTAATGGTGATTAATTAATTAATTTATTATTTAATAAATATATTAAATAAATTATGGAAAATTAGAAATAATGCTTTGAAAATCATATAAAAATGATTTAAGGGTTAGAAAAATATTTTAAATATAATTTTTGATATTTTGACATAAAAATATTAATATTTTAATATAAATAACAATTATCGGATAATGAATTTAATTGTTTAAAAATCATATAAAGGTGATTTTAAAGTATTAAAAATACTTTGATATATTATAAATATATTATAATATTATGACATGTATTTCATTAATATTTGATAATAAATAAATATTAATAATAAAAGAATTATGTGGTATTTAATTCATTTAAATACGATTTTAATGATTGAAAAATCAAGATAAATGATAATAATTATTTAAAAATTATTACGAGCTTATGAAAATTATTTTGACTAATATTAAAATTATCTGAGATAATTGTTAAGTGTTCAGACAGAATTTAATTAAACTTAGACTCGAGAAAATTCTGACTAAACCGTCGGGATGTTAGAATTGTACCGAACTCAACTCGGACTGCAATAGTTTGACTTGAGGCTATGTGTTATGTGTTGTATAGAGTGATAGGGTTATGTGTTATGTGTTTAGGTTATTTTTAAATATTGTGATGAAACTATTCTAACTTAAAAATACATATTATTAATAATAGGTCTTCAGACAAAGCTTATTAAATTGCATAGCGGTAATCAATGGTTCAGGCAAGTTTATCTTAACTCTACTAAGAGTTGTTTCATTCGGATATGCTTATGGTCAATCATTGCTGATTGCCATGTAGAATTATACTTTGTACATATTGCATGTATAAGTCAGGTATGAAAGGCTGATCACCTTCATTACCAGTTGGTCCATATATAATTGTTCATGTTTAATACTTGTTCAGTCAAAAGTTTATTCGTGCTAATTCACAACTATATTGATGAATTATAGCCAGCTTATTATTCAGACTCTTTCAATCATGATATATCCTTATATAAATTTAAACTTACTGGGCTACTTTCATGCTCACTCTTTCTATATCATGATAAACATTGCAGATAAGGTGAATGCGTTCGGATACAAGAAAAGGTTATTGCCAAGTTTAGCTTGGGATAAAATATGCAGCTAATTTGTAATAGTTTAGTTTGATAATAATGTTAGGTGTTAGATAGTTTATGAATTGTGTATAAGTTAAGGTTACTCGACCTTGGAGAATAGTGTGTAAAGTTTATTGTATAAATAATTTATGTTTATATCTCCCGCAATAGTTATAGAATGATTGTACTAGATCCGTGGTGATTTGGGACCCGAATTTGGGGCTCTCACAGTTGAGTCACCAACGATCAATACCCAGGATAATGTACATAAGGAAGGCAATAATCCTTAGGAAAACAATAACATCGACCAAACGATGAACGATGGGATGTTCAAAGGCTTTATGAAATTCATGCAACATCAGGCGAGAGCGACTCCTATTGAAAATGCAGGTGGAAACACTGGCAACTCTCGGATTGTAAGACCCCAACTTTTATAAATAAAGATGAATTTTCTATAAATATCATTTTTGAATATTAGGGAGTAAATTTGATATAATGTTATAGTTGTGGGTAATATTTATAAATTTTGCAAAGTACACAAGTTATTATATAATATTCGATTGGTCGAAGAATATTCATTTTAACAGGGAATATTCGTACAACGGCACAATCATTGGTGGACCCCACAACGAAATTATTGTCGGATTAAGAAAACGACAAAAATACTTTATAAAAATAATGGCAGAAGTTTTTACCGTTAACTGTTGAAACACCCGGTGTTTAAAGTACAGTAATATGCGTGGTTGCATAGTAGCACACGGTATTGATTATTGATGCTTACGTGAGAACTCGCTCAGTTTTGTTCAATTATTGCTACAATAATTACTGTATAGTATCTCACGTTATGTGATTCAATTATTGTCAATATTTTATATATTATTAAATCAATAATTGAGAAGACAAAGTTATTAATATTATTATTTGCAATATTAACGATGTCTAGAAGTTCTGTCAAGGAGAGGTTTGGTCACCTAATTACGCGCCAATAGGGAGAAATCCTTATTGGAAAGCTCCCTCTTTCCTGGGAACGACCTGGTCGATTAATATTGCGAATTATAATAATGATGATAAATGTTGTTAAAAATATTGAGAGGATTTGTTTTTTTTATGAAGTAGTTGTAAATTTTACTTGTTATTTGGACCCCCCATTTACTTATTTTTCAAAACTGTAGGTAGAAGTTATCTCAATTTTGTTTATATATATATATATATATATATATATATATATATATATATATATATATTATAAGTTATTATATATTATTATATATATATATATATAAGTGCAGGTGTGTGCTAGTGTGAATATATATATATATATATATATATATATATATATATATATATATGATGGTGATGGAAGTTGAATAATGGGATGGGGGGGGGGAAGGAATTCACGGGAAGGTGTACTAGTATATATATATATATATATATATATATATATATATTATATATATATATATATATGTATATATACATACAAGTTTGATTTATTGGCAGGGAGGTGGTCACGGGAATGCATCCCGTGAATTTATTATGAGCATTCGTGTGTGTGTGTGTATATATATATATATATATATATATATATATATATATATTATTCAAAAGTTTTTTTATTGCATAGTATCCTTTCCATTCGCCTATAAATAGAAGCTCATTCATTCATTATTTCTTACGAATTCACTGAAACTTTAGAGAGAAACTATAGAGAGAAAGAATAAAAGTATTCTGATACTTCACTACTCCTATATCCAGTACTCTTCTTTTTAAGGTAAGGAATATTATTTGTTATACTCGTAAGGGGTATTATTTCTTTTGTATTCATGAAGAGAACTTCTGTTATTCCATTATTTATTATTCTGTTGGAATAACCTGTATACGTGGGCTACCCTATACTTGGTGAAATTCTTCTGTTATTCCATTCTTTATTATTCGGTTGGAATATCATGTCTGTGCATTTTACGCCGGACCTGGTTCCATTCTTTATTATTTTGTTGGAATATCCTGTCTGTGCGTTTTACGCCGGACCTGTTTCCGTCTTTATTATTCCGTTGGAATATCTTGTCTGTGCATTTTATGTCGAACCTGGTTCCGTTATTTATTATCCTGTTAGAATAACCTGCCTGTGCGGTCTATTCGCATGCCTGATGATTTCTTTTGTTATTACATTCTTTATTATACTCAGTTGGTTAAAATTTTGACTTCTATACTCCATGAAATTAATGGAATATTCTTGATATTTGCGCTTCATCCAGTATCTTTTTATGGAAATATTCTTTTGAACATTCTTGAATTTTACTCCACAAAGAATTATCACGTTGACAATTTGGACGTTATTGATTCCTGGATAAAATAATTCTTGAACTTGTTTTTATTGAATTCTTATATCATTGTCATCGTCCTCATGTTTATATTTTGTTGAAAGTCATCTATGGCTTGTAGTGCATAGATGGACTAGGTATGATTATGGCCAGAAATTATTCAGTGTAATCATGACTGTAATGTTATAAATGTTGTGGTAAAAGTCCTCATTGACCCGTAGTGCATTGATGGACAGTTGTTGGCATGATCATGACCATTAATGAATACACAAATATTCTTGGCCCGTAGTGCATGGATAATTATGGTCGTGATACTAAAGAATATCCTTGGCCGTAGTGCAGGGGTGATTCAGTGATGTGGATTATTTATTAAGCCGAGTCTCAGCGATAAAAGTGATGAAAAACCTTTTAAATCATAAAAGATAGTAGATTTTATTCTCTATTTGACTCTTTTAATGGATTGTTTATTCCGCTGCAGTTAAACTTGATGTTTGTTATATTTTATCAGTTTAACACTGTTGAAGGCTAATGATAATTTATTCTGCATTATCTTAGTCATAATATTTCTTACTAGGTTAGTTGAGTTCACCCTTTTTGCTTTCATTGTTCTCTTCAGGAAATGAGAACGTAGCTGGGACTAGTCGGAGAACGGAGTGACGGTCCAGATGATAGCATTAGTAGTCCTCACTATTCTATAAAATAGTGTGATAATAAATGTATTGATGACTTATTTTGAGTTTGAATACTGTCTAGAAGATAATATTTGTATTAAAACTCATAGTTCATGTTGTATATTTAAAGTTGTATTTGTATTCTGTACCGTGTATTTGGCGACTCAGAATAGGTGATGTATACCTATTTTGAGGGTGTCACATGGATGGTCACTGCTAAGCAGTTCAAGGAGCTGGGACCACCGAAATTTTTAAGAGAGCTAAAACCACTTAAGTCGGAGGCGTAGATAAAGCAGATCACCAAGATATTTGATGTCTTGGGATGCTCTGAGGAGCAAAAGGTTCCCTTTGCCAGCTTTATGTTGTGAGGAGAGGCAGATTACTGGTGGGAATCTGTAAAGCGTACTCAACCTACCACACTAAAGATGTCTTGGGAGAAGTTCCAAGAACTGTTCAACGACAAGTACTTTTCCGAAAGTATTCGTCACATGAAAGAGGTAAAGTTCATCAAGCTGGAGTAGAACAATATGACCGTGTCGTAGTACGAAGCTAAGTTTGCCGAGTAATCTCGGGTTGCGTCCCACTTGGTTGATAATGAGGAGAGAATGACGCGGATGTTTCTAAGAGGTTTGAAACCTGAGATACGTCAATACCTAATATCTCACAAATTGTGTTTGTATTCAGATGTTGTTAATATGGCTCAGTTATTGGAGCGCGATAACGAGTCAACCCAACCAAGAGAGAGCAGCCAACAAAATGATAATACAAGTGGTAGCAGTCATCGAAGCGGTGAAAACAAACGTGGAGGGAATCAACATGCCAAAAATGGTAACCACTTTGATGGAAATCATGGCCAAGATAATAGAAGTGGAAATTTCAAGAAGAGGAGATTCAACAATGATGGAAAGACGTTAACACCAGCACCTGTTGTTAAGGAATGGGAACGACCGCCAATCGTATGTTACAAATGCGGAGGGGAGGGACATATCAGTCCGAGCTGTACGCAGCAATCCAAAGCGTGTTATAATTACTGAAGAGAAGGTCACCTAGCTTGATTTTGTCCTACAGTAAATCCAAGTCCAGCTGGGATGGAGGCACCAAAGGCCATCCTAGAGAAGTCAAAGTCGGTAGTTCAATGGAGAGCGTTTGTCGTAACCTCCCAAAAAGAGAGGAACCCGAACGAAGTAATCACGAGTAAGCTAATCATAAACTCTTGCGAAGTCTATACCTTATTTGATACCGATTCTACCCATTTTTTATTTCTCCTACTTGCGCTCAGCGATTAAATTTAACTCCGGAGAAATTAGACTTTGACTTATCCGTTGAAACTCCGTTGGAAGAAACATTTATTATATCCACTGTTTATAAGTCTTGTTTGATTCAAATCGGCAACCACACGTTACCTGTTGAACTTATCCCTTTAAAAATACTTGCATTTGATGTGATTTTAGGAATTGATTGGTTAACTACTCATCATGCTAAAATTGATTATTTTCGTAAGGTTGTTAACTTTCATATTCCTAACCAACCTATTATACGAATTCAAGCAACCAAACCACTAAATTCAATCAATGTCATATCAAGCCATAAAGCTATTCGTTTATTGAAAAATGGATGTCAAGCTTTCTTAGCCCATGTCACGGATTTAAATAAAAATACGTCAGATTTAAATGATATTTCTACTGTTAATAAATTTCCTGATGTATTCCCTGAAGAACTTCCTGGCCTACCCCCAGAGCGTGAAATTGAATTTTATATCGACCTTGAACCTGGTACAAAACCCATTTTTAAAGCCCCATATCGAATGGCTCCTATTGAACTTCAGGAGTTAAAAACCTAACTACATGAATGGTTAGACATCAGTTTCATTTGAACTAGTTCGTCTCCGTGGGGTGCTAATGTTCTATTCGTGAAGAAAAAAGATGGAAGTATACGACTTTGTATTGATTATCGGGAGTTGAATCATGTCACCATCAAAAATAGGTACCTGTTGCCTCGCATTGATGACCTGTTTAACCAGTTACAAGGCGCCAAATTCTTTTCAAAGATCGATCTTCGTTCTGGATATCATCAGGTTAAGATTAAAATTAATGACATTCCAAAGACTGCTTTCAGAACTCGGTACGGGCATTACGAATTCCTAGTCATGTCTTTTGGATTGACTAATGCTCCTGCTGCCTTCATGGATATGATGAACTGAGTATTCAAGGAATATTTGGATCACTTTGTGGTCGTCTTTATTGATGACATCCTCATATATTCCAAAAGCCAAGAAGACCAAGAACAACACTTGAGGCCAATACTCCAAAAGTTTCATGAAAATAAGCTTTATGCCAAGTTGAAGAAATGCGAGTTCTGGCTTGAGGAAGTAATATTCCTTGGGCACGATACAAAATTCGGTTGGAGCGAGGAATGTGAGAAGGGTTTTTAAGAACTCAAGAGAAGACTCATTTCAGCACCTGTTCTGAAAATACCATCTGGTTCGGAGGGATTTGTCATCTACAGCGATGCTTCAGGCAGAGGGTTAGGATGTGTTCTCATTCAATATAGGAAAGTCATATCCTATGCATCATGACAACTCAAAGAATATGAGAGCAATTATCCTACTCATGATCTAGAGTTGGAAGCTGTTATTTTTGCGCTTAAAATTTGGAGGCATTACCTGTATGGGGAGAAGGTGGAGATCTATACGGATCATAAAAGCCTCAAATATTTCTTCATCCAAAAGGAACTCAACATGCGGCAACGACGTTGGCTCGAGCTGTTGAAAGATTATGATCATACCATTCAGTACCATCCTGGAAAAGTGAACGTGGTAGCTGACGCATTGAGTAGAAGATCATATGCGGGTAAGAGTGCGATATTTTCAACGCAAAGACCCATTTTGTATGACTTGCAAAGGATGGAAATAGAGTTAAAGACTCCAGGGACCCATGTGATAATGGAAAATATATGAGTAGAACTGACTTTAATCGATAATGTTAAAGCTTCTCAAGCTACAGACCTGGAGCTGATACGTATAAGGAAGAAAGTACAAGAATGTGCTATTCCGGAAGCAAGAATCGATGAAGAAGGAATACTTCGAGTCAACTCCAGACTTTGTATTCCTAACGACCCTAATTTAAAGTATAAGATCATGATGGAGGCGTACAACACACCGTTTGCAATCCATCCCGAGAGTACTAAGATGTATCGTGATCTTCGACATACATTTTGGTGGAGCAATATGAAAAGAGAGATTGTAGAGTTTATCTCAAGGTGTTTAACTTGTCAACGTGTCAAAGCAGAACATCAAGTGCCAAAAGGTCCATTGCAACCACTTGAAATTCTAGAATGGAAGTGGGAGCACATTACCATGGATTTTGTTACTGGTCTTCCCAAGGTTTCTCAAGGAATTGATGCAATTTGGGTTATTATTGATAGATTAACCAAGTCTGCTCATTTCTTGCCTATACGAGAAACTTATTCACTTGAACGTCTTACTCGTATATACATAAATGAGATTGTAAGACTGCATGGTATGCCAGTATCCATAGTTTCTGATCGAGACCTAAGATTTACTTCACGATTTTGGGTTAGTTTGCAAAAAGCTATGGGCACGGATTTACGATTTAGTTCAGCATATCATCCTCAAACGGACGGTCAGTCGGAGAGGACTATTCAAACTCTTAAAGATTTATTAAGACTCTGTGTCCTTGACTTCAAAGGAAGTTGGGACAAGTTCTTTTTATTGGTGGAATTCTCCTACAATAATAGTTATCAATCAAGTATTGGCATGGCTCCATTCGAGGCGTTGTATGGACGCAAATGTCGTTCTCTAGTATGCTGGGATGAAGTGGGTGAAGGAACGTTGTTGGGATCGAATTTGGTACGCATGACAACGGAAAAGATTCAAATGATTTGGCAACGTATAAAAACCTCACAAGATCGACAAAAGAGTTATGCTGATCTTCATCGAAAGGACGTGGAATTCAATGTTGGAGATCATGTGTTGTTATGTGTTGCTCCATGGAAAGGAGTTGCAAGATTTGGAAAGAGAGAAAATCTCAATCCTCGATTCATTGGGCCATTTAAAATCCTCGATCGAGTAAGAATCGTGGCCTATAGACTCGCCTTACCGCCAAGTATGTCTCGTGTTCATAGCATTTTTCACATATCAATAATACGTAAATATGTGAAAGACCCGAACCACATTATTGAATTAAAATCGGACGAAATAGCAGAAGATTTAACTTATGAAGAGGTACCTGTTAAAATCTTGGATAACAAGAATCATATTCTACACTCCAAGATTATACCTCAAGTCAAACTTTTGTGGAGAAACCACGATGTTGAGGAAATGACCTGGGAGTTAGAATCTGAAATAAAGTCAAGGTATCCTCACCTCTTTGACATACCAGGTATGTACCCTAATTTCGAGGACAAAATTTTATCAGAAGGGGAGGTTGTAAGACCCCAAGTTTTATGAATAAAGATTAATTTTTCTCGAAATATATTTTTGAATATTATGGTGTGGATTTGATATAATGTTATAGTTGTGGGTAATATTTACAAATTTTGCAAAGTAAGTAAATGATTTTAAAATATTCGATTGATCGGGGGATATTCGTTTTAACAGGGAATATTCGTACGACGACACAATCATTAGTGGATCCCACAACGGAAGTATTGTCGTAGTTGGAGAACGACATAAATATCTTTTTATAAAAATAATGGCGAAAGTTTTACCATTTAAACTGTTGAGCTACCCGGTAGTAAAAGTTCAATAATACGCGTGGTTGCATAGTAGCATAAGGTATTGATTATTGATGCTTACATGAGAAGTCACTCAGTTATACTCAATTATTGCTACAGTAATTGCTGTATAATATCTCTCATATTATTGATTCAATTATTGTCATAGTATCATCTACATAATATTTTATATTATTAAATCAATAATTGAGACGACAAAGTTAATCATATTATTATTTGTAATATTGACGATGTCTAAAAAGTTTTGTCGAGGAAAGGGGTTTGGTCACCTAATTGTGCGCCAATAGGGAGAAATCCTTATCGGAAAGCCCCCTCTTTCCTGGGAATGATCTGGTTGTTAAATATTATGAGTTATAATATTAATGATGATTAAGTTCGTGTTGATTAAAGATGAAATTAATATTTCCATTATGTTGGGATTATTTGTGTTAGTGAAAATCAACATTTATTTTCATAATAATTGATTTCTGGAGGTTATATTGACCAATCGAGTAATTAATTGGATAAATGAATAATTAATTATTATTAGTTCACATGCAAATTTACTGTTGATTCACATGTGTGTACTATTAGGGGAGGTGGTGCAAGATTGATAATACTTGCAGGACTAAATTAAAAATGGAGGTATAGATGAAGATACTATACTGTAATTATTTGTGCCCCAAACGTGCAATTATCAAAATTATGTTTTCCTATAAATAGAAGCTCATTATTCTTTCATTCTCACCAATTCACTAAGACTCACAAGAGCAATTATAGAGAGAGAAGATATAGAGAGAAAGAAGAAGAGTATTCCACTACTTTACTATTCCAGTATCCAGTCTTCTTCTAAGGTAAGGGATATTATTTTTGTTCAGTATTCATAAGAAATAATATTTTCTTCCATACTCTGTAGTATATGAGTAATATTATTTTGTCTCGTATTTCTAAATATACCATCATTTTGTTAAAGTATTGCTTCTATACTCTGTGAAAATAGTAAAATATCCTTAAAATTTGTGCTTCATCTAGTATCGTTTCACAAGGATATTTTCTACACATTCTAGTTAAATTTTAAGCTTTTCATGCTAGAGTACTGTCCATGAGTACTATTCATTTATACGATACTATTTACAAAGTACTATTCATGGGGTAGTATTCACAAAGTAGTATTCGCGGTTACTATTCATAAAGTACTATTCGCGAGTACTATTCACAAAGTACTATTCACGGGTAGTATTCACTCGGGTACTATTCACCCGGAGTACTATTCATGACAAAAATTAAATTTTTTTCAGTCCAAATCATTTTTGATACAATATTATTCTTGAATTTTACTCCAAAAAGCAGTATCATATTGACAATTTGGACATTATTAAATTCTGGATAAATTAAATTATAAATCTTTAAAATTTATCATTTGCTTTCATTTAATTGAATTTTTATATCATTGTCATCATCATTATGCTTATATTGTGATGAAAGTCATCTTTGGCCGTAGTGCATAGATGGAATGTTGATTGGTATGATTATGACCAGGGATCATTCGGTATAATCATGACCCATAATGTTACAAATGATGTGGTAAAAGTCCTCATTGGCCCGTAGTGCATTGATGGACATTTGCTGGTATGATCATGACCATCGGTGAAAACACGAATATCCTTGGCTCGTAGTGCATGGATATTTCGTGGTTGTGATAGCATTTATTAAGTTGAGTCTCAGAAATAAAATTGTTGATAAATTTTTTAAATCATAGAAGATAGTATATATCATGCTCTACTTGACTCTTCTACTGGATTGTTTGTTCCGCTGCAGTTAAACTTGTTGTTTATTAGTTTAACACTGTTGAAGGTTAACCATAATTTATTCTGCATTATCTTAGTCATAATATTTCTTAATGGACTAGTTGAGCTCACCCTTTTGCTTTCATTGTTCTCTTCAGGAAATGAGAACGTAGTTAGGACTAGTCAGAAATGGAGTGATAGTCCAAGATGGTGGCTATAGTAGTCCTCACTATTTTATAAAATAGTGTGATAATAATTGTAATGAGGACTCCTTTCTGAGTTTGAATACTGTCTTTTAGACAATATTCGTGTAAAAACTCTCAACTACGTTTTGTCGTATTGTATAAAAGAAGTTTGTATTTGATTTATGTACCATGTATTTGGCGACTCAAGATGGGTGATGTATACTTATTTTGGGGGCATCATAATTCTGCTGCATCTTTTTCAACAAGATGAACTGACGCTGATCTTGGTTGTCTTCAACTCGATCCTTCCTTCGTCGTTCATATGCTCGGGACTGATTGTCCTCGGCGTGACTGACGAGGATTGGAGTATGCTGAATGGCCGAAAACATTCATCGTCGTGCTGATTGGCCATGTTCTGAATTACCTTCCTAGTTTTTTGGCCCCAGTCTGTCTTTGACTGATCCTCTAACTTGGGTCGTCTGGTGAGTTTTAGCTTTTTCCTGGTTTGAAGCACTACTGTCTCTACTCGCCATGACTTTCAACCGAAAAAAATTCAAAAGTGATTGTTAAAGCACTAAACTCCCCTCCTTCTAGCGCCAATTTTAACGCCAAGTTTTGTCGGCGCATCCAATCACTAAATCCACGCTCTTACACCTGAACAGTAACATGATCACACAAGAAGCTTGACGACTTGTGCCGCCGGGTGATAGCTCTGGTGTGAGAATGAGTACAGACTGGTACAAGGTTTAACAATGGAGATAATAGTATTTAGTGCTCAAAAGTGTATTACCTGCTAATTGAAGTTAAGTCTTGTATTTATAGACACTCTCGTCACTTAAAGTTCATCTCCGAATCGGATTAGGACTCCTAAACATGACAGTTACCTATGTTTGGGTCTAACTCAATCTCTTTAAAAGGTGCACGTTAGATATACTCCAAACACTTACCTTTGGAGTTAGTATTTAAATATGGTTAGGACTGAAATCCTTAACCACTTAAAATCCTTATTACTTCGGACTCCATACGAGGAATAACTTTCTATATGGGCTCAAATCATCCGAACCCCTATAAACATGTCTGGGCTGCAGCCCAAAGGACTCGGACGCCTGACCCCGAACACCAACAAATATAAACAGGACGCCGACCCAGAGGACTAGGACGCCCGAACCCGAAGAACATCATCAACCCCTTTGCTGGCTTCAGCCCATTGGGCTCAGTAAACCCTTCTCATCCCAGACTTTTAGCCCACATAGGGGTCGGTAGATTATTTTCGAACAACCTTAATTGCCATTTCATTTTCAATCATGACTTATTTCTTTAAAGAATGTTAAATCCGCTGCCCAAAAGATTTGATTAATAAAATTTAGAGATATTAAGGTTGAATTTCTTAAAATTAAAATATTTGGGTTTAAATTATAAAAAGTGAAATAATTAAAGGTTTAAAGTGTATTAAAACCTTTATTTTACTAAAAAGTTTGGTTTAGTGTTTTTACTTTTCAAGTACACCTATTTCAAAACTACAATTTATCTCTAAATAATTGCATCTTCGCACAAAATAGATTATTTAAAAAAATTGAGGGAAAGTTTTATATTCTAGTACCATGGTATTATATGAAAATAACGCACTTAATATTTACTGCAAAAAAAGGAAAAAGAAAAAGAAAAAAAATTTCTTTTTAGTTTTGTAAATAAAAAATGTCACTAATTTAGCAAAAAGATTTTAACCTTCTTTATTTTATGAAGCGACAAAAATGAAAAAAAAAACAAAAACAAAACTCATTGATCATGTCACCACGATTACATATTCACAATTACCATTGCCAGTGTAAATATGTATCACGATAGTTATAGTGCAATGGTAACATGTTTGGCCTTTCAAAATCAAAATCAAAACAAAAACGTATGAGATAGGACGTAGAATTTCCTCTAAATAAAACTAGAAAATCATCAGATATTGGACTACTTAAAGTTATTTTAAACCCGTCGCCCCTCTCGTCGTCCTACAAGGTCGTCGCCCCTGACTCCTGTCGCTCGCCGTCGGGAATTAGGTCATTGCTGACGGTGTCATTGTCGACGGCTGGCCGTCGATAATGAGTCATTAGCGACCGCACGAACGACGGACATACAGTCAGTAATAGCCATTTTAAAATTTTAATTATACAGTCATTAGCGACGGCCTAGCCGTCGCCAATGACTAGATCCCCCCGTCGTCAATGACCTTTATTTATAATATTTTTGGAACCGTCGCTATAGGTCATTCCCTACAGCTTCCCGTCGCCAATGGCCTGCTTTACAAAAAAAAATTAAAAATTACAAAATTCCCCTGTTCATTTACATATACATAATTGTATATATTATAAACTAAAGAAAAAAAAAATCTTCACAAACGTGTATCAATAACAATCATATCTTTTGCTATCAACCATCAAATATGTAGACAACGTAATGACATATAGATAAAAGTCGTATGATGTAAATACAAAATATAATCATAAACAATCAATATAGTTAGATACATAAACCATCAGCCTAACAAGATACAAAACTCTAGTATGTACAACTCAAAAGTTGTATAAATACATACATGAAAGTCAAAATATAAAAATAAACTAACTACAGGCCAAGATCAGGAGTGTCAGTATCATCATCGCCGCCATCTATCGTACGACCATCGGTCCCACCTCTAGTCCGAGAACCAGTCTCACCCTCCATAGTCTCATCAGCATCAGCTCGGCGAACATCACCATCTCTTCCACGGGCATCGCCTGTGCTGCAGCCTCCACCCCCACGAGTCTCATCAACAAAACCCTACAAAATAAAAATATTAATAATGAAGTCGAAAATAGAGCAAATTTAAATTATTTTAGTTTGTGTTCTTCAAGTTTTGGCAAGTTAGGTAAATGGACTGATAACTCAACCTCTGTATATCAGAATCAAGTTCCGTAAGTTTTAATGCATGCCAAATACCTCTGCGGTACTATGTACGTGTTTGCGTGTCATTTTGACAACCGAGGCGGGGTTTGGTCTCTTTTTTAATTTTTTTTCTAAGTTTTGGTAAGTTAGGCAAACGGGCTGATAACTCGGCATCCATATATCAAAATAGAGTCTCGTAAGTTGTAACACGTGCCTTATACATATGCGATGCTATGTATGTGTTTGCGTGTTGTTTCGTCGATCGAGGCTGGTTTTGATCTCTTTTTTAACTTTTTTCCTATGTTTTGGCAAGTTAGGCAAACGGGCTGATAACTCGGCCTCCGTCTATCGAAATCGAGTTTCGTAAGTTGTAATGCGTGCCTAATACATATGCGGTGCTATGTATGTGTTTGCGTGTCGTTTCGACTATCGAGGCGTGTTTTGGTCTCCTTTTTAACTTTTTTCTAAGTTTTAACAAAGATAGGCAATAAGTCAACAATAAGTTGGATAACTATTTGTTTGGCAGTTTATATTTGTAATATAATTACAAAATATAAGTTTTAAATATGGAAATACATCAATAATTTTTTAACTGTCGAATATGTGGAGGAAAGATGTTAGCCAAGACAACCACACATACACGGATGGCCTTCTCCCGGACTACACCCATGAAATCGTCAGCGATAGCTGTAGAATCTATGGAGTCGTGGACAACCTCCTGAGCAAGCTGGTAGATCCGCTCGCATGATGGTGCGTCTGACTACACAACACCTCTCGCCATGCACCCCTCTATAATTCGTCGGAAGAAATCGTCGGATAATGAAGGCCTGACCCCCGATCCATTCGCACCACTACCTCCGGTGGGTGGGTGCCGCCGAGATCTCGCAGCATGGACTAAAGTGTAGGTTGGGAAATGGGGAATGCCCGCAACTCTACCCTTCTTTGGTCCCCATGTAGCCTGCAGCCAGTCTTCCATCTCCTCATCCACACGCGTAGAATCATCTACTGGAGTGTCACCTCTCTGGCTGCTCTGGGCCACAGCAAGATCCTCGAACCGTCGCTGAAAAAAAATACATAGGTGAAATGCAAAGTATAAAACAAAAAAATACAAAAGAATATCCAAAATTTAAATACATACTAAATAAGAGAATTAAATCACTTACAGTAATGCACTCTGCCTCAGGTGAGATATAACCACCTTTACCTTTCTTCTGGTGGGCGTGCCACCAAAACTCTAAGCGGGAAGGTGCATGCTTTAGACTCACCTCGAGTCTATCCCTATAGAGGTCGTATGATTGAGACCCCATGCAGTGTGGGAGATAACTCTGTTATCGGACAGCTATAAGCTATGCTGACATCTTCTTGAACGCCTCGCCGTTCCAAATGCTACACATCTGGTCCCAAATACAGTTCAACAGAATTTTTGCCCTGATTGATTATATAGTTTCATATTAAATCCCCAACTTGAACCTAAATAAATTAAAGAGGAGATAAAACTGAAAATATTTAAAAAACTTGAACCTAAATAAACTAATCATGTATATAAACAATTAAAAAAATACCCTCAAAAAAAATTAAAGATTAACAAGCGAATAAAATCAGTTATAGAGAGGAGATACGAACTAAAAATCTTACATGTTTATAAGAGTACCAAACCAGTCCAATCCTTGTACGGGTGAAGGTACAACCTCTGAAGTTGCAACGGTGAATTGGCCGGAGGTATGGTCGGAGGCACCCGATTGAAGTGACGAAATGGATAAGGGAGGGGTTGCAACAAGGTTGAGAGAAATGGGCGAAATGGGAAAATGGGTGAACTCTATTGACTAAATTAGAGAATTAATAGAGCAAATTTGAGATTCAGTGGGCAAATCAAATAGCGAAAATGGCTGAATTTGAGAGGGAAAGAAATATATAGAGAGGAAACTTTTATAAAAAGAGTCGTTGCTGTCGAATGAGGGTTTTAATTATAAGATGACTTATTCTCGATGGCAACCCGTTGATAATGACCCTATCGCTATTGAGTCACTCCCGACGGTGCACCCGTCAATGTTCAAATTATTACTGTCGCCAATGAGTTTTCCCTCTGTCGGGAATGTCTGGCGCCAAATAAAAGGCCATTATCGACGGCATACATTGGCGACGACTAGCCCGTCGACATTAACATTATTATCGACGGGGATTTTGTCGTCGGCAATTATCCCGTCGTCAATGCCCCTTATTTTTGTAGTGAAATATTATCTTGAAAATTTGATACTCCAACTCCCATTAAACTTTTATATAAATTCACATGAAACTATTGCCTTTACAATGCCAAAAATAAAATTTCCTAAAAGAGTATCGATGGATGTGTATGAATATGTAAATTTAAAGAACATATAATATCTTATCAAGCCATCTAGAGTTATATATCATATCTTCAACTGCACATACAAAAAACTAAGAACAAATGTTCTAATAGTTTGCAATGTTATGTAGAGGTGTTTGTAAACACCACCATAATTACAGTACATCAATGAAACATTACAAATAGTAAAATAAAAGATATACATAAAACAATTAAAGAATTTGATTACAATTTTGTCTTTATGAAAAAGTCTACAAACAAATTAATAATAAATGAGTTTGTTTCTCTATCAAATAAAGTAATAGTTGTGACCTAAAACTATGGACCATAAGAAGCAATTGGAGGTATACTCTTTTCATGGCTGAAAAAGTTTTTAGGATCAACTCGTGACTTCACTTGAACCAGCCTTTCAAAATTATTCTTAAAATACTTTTTACCCCATTTGTTTGCTTGAGAATAGCTTGTTGGACCATTTTTATTGGTGGCTCCCAAGTCAAGATCATTATAATTTACATATGTAGTTCTTGGTGACATAAGGAGTCAAGTATTTGTATAAGCTTCTGAGCCAATGCATAGCCTTTGTTGTGTCTCTATCCATAAGCACCCTCATGTACATCATGTATAATGTTCTCACTCTATGTGGAAATGGAATAGAGGATTCTAAAATCTCATCCATCCTTCGTCAGAATGATGTCAAGATAAATTTGGTCGTTTCTGGATCAACTTTGAGAAACTTTTCCCAAATACCCTCCAAGCTTTTTCTTAAAATTGGTTTATCCACAAAGTCAAATTTTGCTTTAAAAGGAATCTTAAATGAAGTTTTGTTCAACAAAACATCAGCAGATTCATCGGCTGAGAATAGAGAGAAAAGAAGCTCTGATTGGATATAACTAACTTCGTTACAATTTTCTCCCACCAAACCTAACTCATGGAATTTATCTTACATCAACAAAAGTAGTGTATTTATTCCACCAAGGAACATTCCTACGAATCTCAATTGTATTGTTTTATCATCTTGATGTGTACTTGAATCGGAGCTAAGTGTGGTTCTACTAGGTACACTAGGCACACCTTTCTGTATACTATTTGCTACCACTCTGATTTCCAAATCCTTTGGAAGTTTAGGGGTAACGGATTGCCATTTGTGAACTATCTCTGTTGTATTTTTCTCCAAAGTTCTATCAACATGAAAAACAATTACTATTTTTGTGACATGTACTAGCTTTATCTTCCAAGAAAGAATAACTCCAAAGCTAGAAGCATCGCCTCCTCTAATAGCCCAAAAGAGATCTTCACCCATTGATTTTTTATTGAGAAATCTTCCATTAACGTCAATCAATATTGCATTAATAACATTGTCAGCAGCAAGACCATACTTTCGTCTCAGTGTTCCATACCATCCACCACTAATGAGTCCACCAATACCAATATTTGACCAAACACCGCCTGAAAACCCTAGGGTTTTACTTTTCTTTGCGATTTCAAAGTAAAGTTCACCTAGGGTTGCACTGAACCCATGCGGTTGCAGCTATAGGGTCCACATTGATTGATCGAAGATTAATCATGTCAAGCACAACAATAGGGTTTTTTGATACATAAGAAAGACTCTCAAAATCATGACATCCTCCTTGAATCTGAATTTTATGCCATGTTTCTTGGAGCAATAAATAACAGTTTGGATTTGGGATTTGTCGACAGGTTGTACCATGACTAGAGACTTAGGCGTAGCTGATGATGCAAATTGAAGATTGTGAATAGAGAACTGCAAGATGGATGTGTAGGATGAGTTGGTTGGGGTGTAAATAAATTTTGACATGGATTCGAGGTTTGCAGAAGCATGTTTAAGGCATTTAAGAAAATTTTCTTAAGAATAAAATGAGGTTGGCCATGAAAAAGTTGACAAGAGAACAAATGAAAGGAGAAAACTAGTTGGAATCATCATTTCTTGTTGATATCTGAAGTTTTAAGAAGGTTTTAGTTTTTTTTTTTGACGCCCCCAAAATAGGTCCACATAACCCATTCTGAGTCGCCAAATACATGGTACAAACTTCAAATATAAACTTCATTTATACAACTATTAACTGTCGTGTAAAATACGATAAAACATAAGCTGTGAGTTTTAATACAAATATTGTCACATAGATAATATCCAAACTCAAATAAAGTCCTCATTATAATTATTGTCACACTATTTTACAAAATAGTGAGGACTACTATAATAACCATCTTGGACCATTACTCTACTCCCCGACTAGTCCCAGCTACATTCTCGCCTCTTGAGAAGGACAATGGAACCAAACGGAAAAGGGTGAGCTCAACTAGCCCAGTAAAGAATATTATGACTAAGATAATGAAGAACAAATTATCCTTAGTCCTCAATAGTGAAAAATCGTTTGAATACAATAGACAATAAGTTTTAGATCAACAACTGCAGCGGAACAAGCAATCCATTAGAAGAGTCAAGTAAACCATGATGTCTACTATCTTTTATGATTTAAAAGTTCATCATCAATATTTTATCCTAGTAACACCAATCAATAATTATTTCAAATCAACGAATTATCTATGCACTACAGGCCAAAGATAATCGTTTGTATCACCAGTGGTCATGATCATGCCAAACACCTGTCCATCTATGCACTACGGGCCAAAGAGGACTTATACCACAACCTTTATATGTAACATCAAAGGTCACGATTATACTAATACACAATTCTTGGTCATAATCATACTAATCAACAGTCCATCTTTGCACTACGGGCCAAAGATGATTTTTACCACAATATAAACATGATGATGATGACAATGATATAAAGAATGAATCAAGTGAGATCAAGGATAATTATTAGAGATTTACAATTTAATTTATTCAGAGTTCAAAAATGTCCAAATTGTCAACATGATCACCAATTGTGGAGTAAAATTCAAGAATGATACTTAAGATTCAAATTTCAAAGATAATTTGGACAAAGAAAAAAAAACTAAATTCAGTCGTGAATAGTACCCTGACATGAATAGTACTCGAATGAATAGTATCCCGAATGAATAGTACCCCAACATGAATAGTACCCCGTTATGAAAATATTAAAATTTTAATAAGAAAGTTCAGACCTATAGTGAAATAATACTAGATGAAGCACAAACTATTAAGAATATTTCACTAATTTCAAGGTTTTTCACCATTTAATAATAAGGTTATGGAAACAAACAATAAATTTGTACAATAAATGGAGAAATATGAAAGAAGACGATATCCCTTGACGAGTACAGAAGAAATGATATCTCATACGAGTATGAAAGAATATACAAAACTGCAAATGAATTTCACTCGTCATGCGGTAATCCGCGTAAACAAATCATTTCCACAATTTAATAAAGAATGAATACGAAGGGTTATTCACCGGGCATGGGGTAATCCGCGTAGACAGGTTATACCCATAGATTAATAAAGGATGAATATGAAGGGTTATTCACCAGACATATGGTAATACGCGTAGACATGTTATACCCACAGATTAATAAATGATAAATACGAAGGGAAACTCTTATGAGTATAAAGAAGCTAACATCCTCTACGAATATGAAATAAATAATACCCCTTACCTTAGTAAGAGATTGGATACTGCAATAGTGCAATAGCAGAATGCTCTTCTTCTTTCTCTCTTATTATCTATAGTTTCTTTCTCTAGAGTTTTAGTGAATTGGTTAGAAAGAAGGAATAAATAATACTTCTTACCTTAGTAGGAGATTGGATACTGTAATAGTGTAGTAACAGAATACTCTTCTTCTTTCTTTCTTATTATCTCTCTATAGTTTCTCTTTCTAGAATTTTAGTAAATTGGTGAGAAAGAAGGAAGAAATGAACTTATATTTAGAGGATAATAGACTAAATAGTAATTGATGATTCACGGACGGTCTAGATTGATTTACTCTTAAAATGAACGGTCCATATTGATTTACTATTAATTAAAACTTCAATCGACGGTCCATATTAAATTATGATTAAAACTTCAACCAACGGTCCATATTGATTTACTATTAAATCTTCAACCGACAGTCTGAAAAATTAGCACATCTCTCCATGTAATAGTAAGTCAAACTTACAACAAACGCCTCATGACAAACCCCTCTATTTATATCAAAAATTGAAATATTGACAAACGCCTCTATTTATATTTACTACAAATCACTTATCTTCAATCAACACATTTTTAATCTTTCAACAATTATTCATTATTTAATATTATAACTCACAATATTGACAACCAGATCGTTCCCAGGAAGATGAGGTTTTTCGATAAAGATTTCTCCTTACTAGCGCGCAATTAAATAATCAAACCCCTTTCATCGACAGATCTTTCTAGACATTGTCAATAATGAAAATAATAATATGAATAACTGTGTCGTCTCAATAGTTGATTTAATAATATAAAATATTGTGCAGATCATACTGTGACAATAATTGAATCAATAATATGAGATACTATGCAGCATATACTATGACAATTATTGAATGAAACTGAGTGAATTCTTACGTAAACATCAATAATCAGAGATATTTTATAATACCGTGTGTTACTGTGCAACAACGCGTATTACTGTACTTTTATCACCGGGCATTTCAACAGTTTAACGGTAAAAGTCTTGCAATTATTTTTTATAAAAATGTTATTTCTGTCGCTTTCTATATCTGAGAGTTATTCCGTTATGTGGTCCACCAATGATTGTGTCGTCGTACGAATATTCCCCGACAAAAAGAATATTCTCTGACCAAATGAATATTTATGACAACTTGCTTACTTTACAAATTTTGCATATATCACACATAACTATAACATTATATCAAATCAACACCCTATTATTTAAAATAATATTTAGAGAAAATTAAATTTTATTCATAAAAAAATGGGGTCTTACATTTTTTGTTTGCCAAAATAAATAACTTGAGGTTTGGTTTTAAGAAGATGAGGAAAAACTACTACACTAGGGTTGTTATTTATACTACTTTGCCATTGTGAAGAAAAATGATCAACTACGCGCTGGGCACCCGAGTCTACGTGAAATTGGTTTCATCAATTTGCACACTCATGTACATCTAATTGTACAAAGTTCCAGCTCTATGTGAAAATGAAATTGCTGACTCTTAATAATAATATAACGATGTTACGTGATCTAAAATAATTGTTATACCTTGAAACTCAAATATATAATACCCCAAAGACTACGAGCTAATATGACTTAGGATATAATAAAATTTCAAATATATAATACTCCAAAGACTACGAGATATATGACTTGAGGATACAATAATTAATGAATGATTTTAGGGAAGAAATATAATAAAGACTGCAATTATACAATCAGATTAAAGAAAATCTTTTATTTAAGAAACGAACAAGTCAAATTTAGGATGAGGTTTTCTTTATTGAAGAAACAAACAAGTAATTAAGATTTCACATCTAAAAGGAGGAACTAATACACTCCCCATGCTTATAGAAATTATCAATATCAACTATAGACTTCACTATAACCAATCTATCAAAGTCCGCATGAGATTTTTTTATTAAAGAATCGAACAAATGAATAAGAATTCACATGTCCGATTCTTATGAAAAAGGAGGGATACTCTGCTCATGCCTGAAAAAATTACCAGGATCAACTAAGGATTTCACTATAATTAATCTGTCAAAGTTATTCTTGAAATACTTTTTACCCCATAAACTCGCTTGCTTGTAGCTTGTATGCCCTCGTAGATTATTAACTCCCAGGTCAAGATCTCTATAATTCATATACACAGTTCTAGGATTCTTGGTAACATACGGCGTCAAGTACTTGTACAACCTCCTAATCCAATCCATTGCCTTTGCAGCATCTCCATCAGTTTGCACACTCATGTACATCTTGTACAAAGTTCCAGCTCTATGTGGAAATGGAATTGCTGACTCCGAAATCTCATCCATCCTTCCCCCGTACGACGTAAAAATAAAGTCTGTTGTACCAGGATCAGTTTCGAGAAGCATTTTCCATATCCCATTCAAACCATTTCTTGACAATGGTTTATCCACATAGTCTGATTTTCCTTTGAAAGGAATCTTAAACGCAGTTCTGTTTAGAAGAACAGTAGGGGAATCCTGAGCTGAAAAAAGGGTAAGAACGAGTACAGATTGTAGGTAACTAACCTTGAGACAATCTTCTTTCAGCATACCTAATTCTGGTAATTTTTTCTTCATCAGAGAAAGTAGTCTTTCTTGTCCGCCAAGAAACAAGCCTACAAATCTTAGTCTTACTGTTTTAACACTTGAATTAGTACTCGAATCGCCATCGAGTACTGTTTTTGCAGCATCATTAGGTCCATTTATCCTAATAGTATTAGCGAGAACTCTGATTTCAACATCTTTGGTTAGTTTTGGTGCAACAGTCTGCCATTTATGAAGAATATCAGTTCCATTTTGTTCCAAAGTTCTGTCAACTTGAAAAACAGTCACTTTTTTTGGAACAGGAACTAAATTTATCTTCCAAGAAAGAATGACACCAAAGCTCGAAGCCCCTCCACCTCGAATAGCCCAAAATAAATCTTCTCCCATTGATTTTCTATCGAGAATTCTTCCATTAACGTCGATCAAACGAGCATCAACAACATTATCAGCTGCCAAACCGTATTTTCGTCTCAACACGCCATACCCTCCACCACTGATTAATCCACCAACACCAACAGTATACCAAATACCACCCGGAAACCCAAGCGTGTCACTTTTCTTAGCAATATTATAGTAAAGTTCACCTAAGGTTGCACTAGCTTGAACCCATGCAGTTGCTGATATAGGGTCCACATCAATGGATCGAAGATTAATCATATCGAGCAACACAAATGGGACATGTGATACATAAGAAAGACCCTCTAAATCATGACCTCCACTTCTTGTCCTAATTTGAATGTCGTATTTCTTAGAGCAATAAATTACCGTTTGGATTTCAGATTCATGAGTTGGTGTAACGATAACTAGAGGTTTCGGGGTGCTTGGTGAGGCAAATCGGAGATTGTGAATGGAAAACTCTAACACAGATGTGTAAGAAGAGTTTTTCGGGGTGTAAATTATTTTTGGAGATATACGTGAAAGGCATTGAAGAAAATCGTCATGAGAATCAGATGAGGCTGAAAATGTAAAGCTTAAGAAGAGAAGAAAACGAGCAAATGAAGGCATGCAATAAGTTGGGATCTTCATTATTGTGTAATATATGTCTATTTATGATTTGAGGTATATATGAAATGATCATGATGTGCAAGCTATTTATAGTGCCTTTTAGGAGACAAAGCAATCTGTTCTAGTAAAATATAAAATAGAAGCATCGAATGAATGAAGTCCATGCTTTACGAGTGTGGGCAAGGAAATCGTATCTTGCTAGGAACATGTGAGCGATTACTCCAATGACATGTGGCAGAACTCCTAGAATCCGAAAACCTTATTAGAGTAGCAAGGATTCAGTGAGCCTTCTTGAGTGCTTCGGGTTGAGAGAGAATGTCCAAGTCTCTTAGTCCTCCAAAAGGTCCAAGAGTCAAAAGTTCATTCTTCATAGAATGGAAGAACTATTTATAAAGTTTCTTGGAAAATAGTCGCGTGTCAGACACATGTTCTTGGAAAAATTCTAAAAATACTCTTAGTAATCAAAGTAATGCCCAGATAGCCATATCCTTCTAGTCATCAATCAAATCTTTCAATCAATTCTCAAAATGAGTCACTTCCACGAGTCTTCTGTCTCGAGACACGTGGAGACTTCTCTCGGGTCTCACACAATTTTTTCTGACTTTTCTGTTTGTTATTCAATTATTTTAATAAGATGGGATGTGAACCCTAATTTATACTTGGGCTCACAAAGAGAAACGGCTTAAATATGATTTCTGAAAATGGTTGACAAGATTTAAATTTGTGGACGCGCACTGGGCAGGATATTGCCTGATCTTTGAAGGTCCTTTTCTAAACCTTGCCGGAAAAGAAAAATTAGAGTTACTATGTCAGTTTCACCGAAATATTTTTACTTACAGTATTAAGAATATTTACGTACTTGTTTTATCCTTTAAAAATAATAACAAATTGTTAGTTCAGTACTAATGCAGTTTGATAATTAAATTACGATAATATTATTATTGTAGCATTTTATACTATTATGACTCTCTTTTTGTGAAATAAAAAGATGACAAATGAAATTCTTTATTTTAATTTTTTTTGTAATGGAGGGAATAAAAAGATGACGACTAATGAAATTCTTTATTTATTTATTTTTTGTAATGGAGGGATTATGATTTAAAGTTGATAGATACACGTTGGGTTCATATGGTTTAACAAATTCATACTAGTGTCCATCGTGTGCCTCATCTCCTCTCACTTTTATGTATTAATTTCAAGAATTTTTTATTTATTCATAAAATTAACTATAATAAATTAATGACATCTTGCGAACAAACATGTGATACTTTGGTGTGTCCATGTCAAGAGAGTCGGTCAAGATCATAACTTCAGCAGATTGGTAAAATTACAGAGTTGTTCAGTTCAAAATCTAAATAGGAGAGAAAAGTCTTAGATGATACTATGGTGTGTCCATGTCAAGAGAGTCGGTCAAGATCATAACTTCAGCAGATTGGTTTAAGATTTTCATTAATAGTTTTTTAAAATCCAAAACTTTTGAATTTATCACATTTTTTACTCTTGGTTTTAATAAAAAATTATTTTTGCTAATAAAAAAACGTTATTTTATTATAGGTTTTAGACTTCTACTGATTAAAAGTATATAATATATAATAGACTAGATATCCCAAAAGATATAAAATACTAAGAAAAATAATGTTGACTGTATTAAAAAACTAAATAATATAGTCTTATTAGAAACAATCTATTGAACTATTTAAAGTAAACGGCCAAGTATCCCGTAGTTATACACAAAAGGCCTGGTATCAATTTTTGCGGGTAAATAAGATTATTCTGAAACGTAGTTCACAATTATATAAATATAATTCATTTCTATAAGATACTGTCCAAATGAATTGACCATTTTAAACTAATTGAAATCAGTATCCAGTTTTTACAAAATAAAATGCATGACTTTGATTTAATCAAACAAATTACCTTCATTTCTTATTGTTATTAGAGCATCTCTAACAGTGATAGCAAAAAAAAAAACTTTTTAAATTGAAGTTTGTTGATCTACGTGGCAATTTGAAGAGTATTATTTGCTATTTTAATATTTTGTGCATCATCAGTCGCTTCAATTTTATTAATACAATATTTAACCTAAAACAATAATAATTGATAACATTTGAAATAATTAATAACATTCATTTTTAAAAAACATAACATTCTGGAAAATAAATTATATTTAAAAATTAATATTTAATTAAAACTTAATTCTCTTCCAAGAATTAAATTATTATTTAACATTCATTTTCCTATTTATTTTATCATGTTGACATTGTAAAGATGAATAACCCTGCAAGCAAACTTGATTATCCAAGGTCAATGGATAAATTTTTAATTCCATGATTATCCAGAAGGTTATATTGGATAAACCAGAGTCATAATTAACGTGATTGTCGACGTCGGAATTTTTAGATGTCCCTTTTCGTTACTTGTTCTTTGGTGTTCTCATTTTAAGGTGAGATTTGTTTGAAAAAACAAGTGAAAAATGTCCGACATGTATAATGTCGACGATGGACTGTTAAGAGTCGCTAGTTGATTTTTTAAATGGTTGTACCAATACAACCGAGAAAAGGTTTGCACATTGACCCAGTGATGTGACACTGCTAAACGGGTCAGTGAAACCGAGATTCATTAGGGTCCGGGGACTTGGTTATGCGGATGGAAGGTGTTAGGCACCCTTCGACATCCGTCTTACCACGGTGACCGCCTCTTTTCAAGAAACTATTATCTGAATGTATGTGTGTGGGGGTCAATGTGCTGTTATTTGGAAGTAGTGCGAGGCCTCGTTCTTACCTATACACACATGGTTTGAATTTATGTAAAAATTCAATTTTAAGAAAGATATGGCAATGATGTTTTATAAAAGAGGTTTTTCAAACCCTGATGCTCAATAGTAATTGAGACCTTTTACACTCCCAATTTATTAAGTGTTCGGCTTGATTGATTTTATTTTACAGATGCAAGGCATCCGTACGAAAATAATGTACAAAATAATGCCGACTTCCTCGTGGGTATGGAAACCATCTGAGGAAATTCAGATACCGCGAAATAATTTACAAGCTGCTTACAGCTGAAAATGTCCATCACGAGAACCGAATCTAGATCCAATAGGCTGAATCTGTGATCACATGATTCCTAGGCGCACAAGATACCGCAATTTGTATGAAAGTAGTAAGCATGTATATATATAAAAGCTGTAAATATATATATACAGACATGATCACCAGCCACGAAGCACCTCCATAGGGGATCAGAAATGTAAATAAAATTGTAAAAGCTATCAACCGCCATGGAGGAAACTCCAGGCGGGACAAAACGTCAATAAAGTTGTAAATACGGTCAACCGCCACTAAGGGAACTCCAAGCAGGACAAAATGTAAATAAAGTTGTACAAAGCGATCGACTGCCACGAAATAAACTCCATGCAAGACGTAACGTAAATAAAGGTGTAAAAGCGATCAACCACCACGAAGTAAACTCCAGGTGGGACAAAACATATATATATAAATATATATATAAATATATATATATATATATATATATATATATATATATATATATGTATATATATATATATATATATATAAAAGCAAGTAAACGCTCCAGACCGAAGTCTAGGCTCATCGAACAAAGTTCGACACACAGTTAATATATATAAATATATATATAGAAAAGCAAATAAACGCTCCAGACCAAAGTCTAGGCTCAATCGAGGCATAACTCGATAATGTTAGTATATATATATATATATACAAGCTAAAACAAAACCACAGACCAAAGTCCGGGCAAATGCGCGCAACACGACTCTCAACGTGAAGAAGGGTGTGTGCAGAGATGAAGAGAAAGACTCTAAAGTGTGTGAGAAGGCTTATAGTTGACTACCAAAGAAGACTTCTATATCTTTAGAGTGGGTAAACACTGGCTTTTGTAGGTACAAAAGGGCTATATATGAGCACACAGGTGTTTAAAATGAGAAAGTACACTGCATGGGATGAATGCAGAGTAAATTGGGCAGGGCTTCCTCACCGTTTTCTCTTGCAAAATGGGCAGCCCAAGCCCTCTATTTATAGACGATTTAGCCACAGGTGTACCTGCGGCTGAGCCGCAGGTGTACCAGAGGCAACTCGGGTGGGCCTGGGTTTTTCGGTTCGGGTCGTCTCGTAGCACGTGCACTCGGGCACTGTAATGTCCACTCAAACTTTCAGAAGTTGAATCCGGGCATCTGTTTGAGGTATACAGGACCTATTTTGGACCGCCGTTGTCGAGAATTGTACGATAGCATGGGATTAGAGTTTGTACAAAGTCATTGAAGATGGGACGGTGCCCTCCAGTTTTTAAGCTTCAACTTCCATCCGTTACCATGCACAATAGTCACTCAGGATTGGTTAGTCTTGTGGGACATCGTTGCGTAGAGATGTTGAGATGACGTGGCATGGCATCGCGTTGGCGAGATGACGATGTTTCCCTTCACCGGTGTTATCGCCGGATTGGGCTAATAAAGCAGACGTTGCTCAGACTTCGCTAAGATTGGACTGCTGCAATTGTTGATGGTCCTCATTGTCATCTTTGAGGTGTGCCTATCTTCCCGATGTTATCGCCGGGTTGGTACAGTGTATCTCGTTGTGAGCGTCGAGATTGAAGCTGGTCGCATTTGAAACAAGCTTTTCCGGGGTTTTCACCGAAACTGCATTCCTTGGGATTATCACCAAGGTTGGTGGCTATTCCCATAGTTGGGACTGAGACTGGATACCTCGGGGTTATCTTCGAGATTAATTGGTCTTCTCCGGTGTGTGTTCCGGTATTAGATCTGCACGCCTCGGGGTTATCTTCGAGATTGGAATTGTTACTCCCAGAGTGGGCCCCGGGGTTGATGCTGAACTTCCGGTAGTATCCGGTATGTATATGGATTGTCTTTCAGGGTTCCCTCTTAAAAGACGAATCTATCCTCCTGCAATGTTAGTGACAGTAGTACAGAAAATTTTGAGTGTCTACAGATGCCCCTCTTTATCATACTTATGCATGGCGATGCATAGGTAGGATAAAGAATCCTAGAAACTTGAAACACAACAAGACAAACATGGTACTATGTGTAGCAACATGATGCAAATGTATGATGCATGCGTACGGGGTTGTAGCCCAACATGCTGGGGATGATTGTTGGATCCCTGTTGCTTCAACTGGGGATTGACAATGCTGACCAGATTTGATGTGTAATCTGAATGTGTTAGGATGTTAATGTTGGAGTTATCACCAAATTCACGTGTCTTTGATAATGACTTGATCCTGAAGATATACCTCTTATGCGTAAGAGATCTGTGGGGGATAAAGTTTGATCTGTTTGAGGATGTGTATAACATATTCCATCATCTATCCTCTTTGATAACGTTGACCATTCATGGTTAGTATCGTCAGAATATGTCACGATTCTGTTGTATTTACTGCCAACAGCAAATGTTGTCAGGGATGCCTGACCTTCGTTGACGTGTACTTCACAGACATGTGAATCAACGGCTGAAAAATCCTGGGGGATATATTGTCAAGGTTTCTTGACCTTCGCTGACGTGTGAATCAATGGAACACTGCGTTGTGACCCCCCGTCGGGGATCCGCTGGGGAATATGAGTAATCGAGCATGAAATCCTTGAATAGCTCTAGATCTCCGATAGGTTTAATCGCCATCGGCTGAGATAATGTCAAGGCTGCTTGACCTTCGTTGATATATGTGTCAACGACTTGAATGTACGTTGTAATCCCCTACCGGGGCTTCACGTTGTAACCCCCGCCGGGGATCTACTTAGAGTAACGACCCAGAATTGGCGGCATCAGACCTGTACAAGGTATTGTCGGATGTGGTTTGTAACAAATGAGATCATTGGCAGAGTATACCTCGTGTTCGGGTGACTACCAATGAGTGGTGTGCAGACTCAAAGTTTCATCTGAGAATGCAAGGATTGTATGTGGTTTTACTCAATTGCGTGGCGTTTTTATTCCCGATTTTACCTTTCTAGTCAGCAAGAACTCCTTTGAAACTCGAACTGGACTGAGCCGGAGGGGTGGGACCCACATAGGGGTGTCGCAGGTGCACCTGCTGCAGCCGCAGGTGAGCCTGCGGCCAATCGCAGATGATAAATTCCAGCAGGTTGGCAACACAAGTCATTTTCAGCTTGTCGCACGAAGAGAAATCCGTGAGCCTCTTTCAGATCTGCTGAGTTCGGGCTATTTTCTGCAAATTTTGTCACCGCACAAGTGTTCTACACTATCCTGGTAACGTATGCATGTATTTTTTCTAGTTTTTATCAGTTGGATTTTGAGTTATCGCATGAAATGCATCTAAACACATAGTAGTGATTATGTATGCACAAATGACTTGATAAAAAATATTCAACATAGTAAATGTTAGTATTAAACCATGTTAAACATAATGATGTAAAAAAATTTGATTTTTGAGACAGTCAAATTGGCACCTTTTTCTGCTATTTTTTATCCTATTGAGGTCCAATGAGCAAAGGTAGAAAGGCCAAATACTCCTGATATTAAGGTTAACCTTATGCATGTATGATTTTGATTTTTAATGCATATATTATGTATATGACTTTGGGGCAGGTGTGCTACTGAATGGCCACCTACACATGCTTATGTGCATGTGGATAGTCCTATTTTCAAAGGAGACTATGGCAAAAAAATTCTGATTGTAGGCATTGGGTAGTCATGCATTTTAACTCTATTGTATGTTAAAGTAAATACATGCATGCATATAGTCATAAATGCTTTTTAGAAAGCTCCAGGTAAGGAAATACCACACCCTTTCTGAGGTGATTTGGAGACTTGTTATCCAGATATTTATGGATCCGGATCAGCCGACCAGTTCCCATAGGACCACTTCTGGCATACGGCGGAGGGCTTCTGAAGTGCCTCGTCCCCGTTCTGTCAAACAGCCTCGTCGGTTGGTAGAAGCCGTGATTCGTCCTGTCCAGGTAGAAGTACCAGACGTTGAGGACGAGGAGGCGGATATTCCGATTAAGGATCCCGCTCCTGCTGCACATGTCCCTCGTAGGGAGCTCCCAAGTATTCAGGTGGCAAACCCAGAGCTGCTGGGCGATTTGAGCAGACATCTATCGATGTATGCTAACGAGGTATGGCGTTAGACTTTGATCTTCATTCTTTCCTATTGATGAGGATTAATGGGTTCAATTGTTGATCTGTATTTTATGTAGGTCCTTGGCTTCACACAGTCCATGTACTAGGCACTTCATCCTGACTATAGAGCGATAGTACATGAGTAGGGATTCGGGGCATTCTTCTCCATCCTTCCCCGTCGTTATCCCTGGGGTTACCTCAGGGCATTGTCCGAGCGATGGTTTCATTAGACTCAGTCACTCCATCTACTAGATTGCGAGATGATGATGATGCCTATGGATTGGCGATTTATCACAAGTATAGAGTTTGGAGGGGAGCCAGTGCCTTGCATGGCAAATATTACCCCTACTACAGTCAGATCCTTGCTAGGAGTTCCGGCGGAGGCGCTCAAAGGCAGGACTGTGCATTCAGGTCCTTTGAGCGTAGATGCTATGAGCGGGCTTTTGAGTGAGCCCATGCTTGATGATGTCAGAATAAGGGATCGCGTTCTGCGGCGATTTTTCCTGATGATCATTCGAGGCTGCTTCATAGTAAATAACTCTTCTACGGTGTCTTTCGCTTTGATTAGCACCACACGTGTTATGGACTGTATTGGAGAGTATGATTGGGGCTCCTATACCTTTGCCTATTTCCTCACAGGGTTTGACCGAGGCTTGGCTAGACTTTTACCCATTTATGCTGGTGAGTATTTTTCTTGTCATTTCCCATTTAGAGGTTAAGAGTGTTTACTGATAGTAGATATTTTGCCATTGTGTTGGCAGTTTTGGGCCTATGAGAGGCTCCCATGATTGCGTCCTGTGAGTGTGTTAGGTTTAGATACCTATCCACGAGGACGACGATGACACCATTCTATTTTGCCGGAGGTCCTTGTAGCTGAGGGCTTCACTCACTGCTGTATGCAGCTGGAGTTGCTGACAGCTGACACCATCACATGGATTCCCTATTCAGGGGAACATTTGACCATCGGCTTTGAGGATGGGTACCCGACTGGAGTCGAGTACTTGATTTCCACCAGGAGAGTTCCTCTATTCACAGATGGAGGCTGGGAGCTCTATTTAGGAGAGCGTGTTATTAGGAGCACCACAGGGGAGATCCGTATGCTAATCTTGCCTCCAGCCAGGCGTCATTGGCATGTATCACAGTCACCCGTCACTGATATCCCATTGTTGGGGGTTGACGGTTTTGCATTGTCAGAGGGTCCATGTACCCACGAGACGTTCTAGCGGTGATGGTCCCCTCGCACCATTGGAGCTCAGTCCCGCGCCACACAGTTTATGGGGGATATGGTTCCAGGATCCTTGATGATGACGTATTGGATAGCTTGTGTCCGAGATCCGACTCATATGACCCAGATTGATAGTTTGACCCGGCAGTTGGACCAGTCACATATATTTATCTGGCATTTGGGTAGAGATCCAGCAGAGGCGGCTTCATTTGTTCCTTCCAGCTCAGGTGCTGGCCCCTCAGATGACCCATTCGATTTTATCGGCGTAGATTCTCCTCTTTATAGGCCTGACATCCTTGTTGATAGAGATCCGGTGACTCAGGAGGAGTTATATCAGGTGGACAGGATTGATGATGTGGATATCGACACCATTGTCTTCTTCTGATGTGTATTCTCATTATATCTTTTGATAGGCCTCTGTTAGATATTTGGTAGTTGTGCCCCATTCTCGCTATATCTTTTGATATGCCTCTATTAGTAGTAGGGCATCTGTGCCCCATTTCCCTATATTTGTAGCTGTACAGAGATGATGTATTAGATGATGATATACTTAGGAATGTATGCACAGTTTTTTCCATTCCCTATATCATATTGCCGTCTATTATTTGCTATGCATGTATCATGTTATGCACATATATGCATGTCTAGAGATAATCGGCATTGACCCCTGGATGGTCTTATGACACGGCCCGCACAGATGTCTTCTTCGACAGTTAGCTGTATAGATCATACCCCACCGTCAATGGTGGTATTGGGTATGCGATCATGGTATGATAACATGTCACCACCAGACAGGGTGACTGTAGATCATTTGCTGCAGCATACCATGACTTTATTGATGTTTCAGGTTCTCGCAGGGTTTGTAGACAGGATGCTAGAGCATTGGATACCGGATAGGCAGGTTTTTTAATTCAGGACCCACGAGTTAACTCCTACTCTGGAGGAGTATGCACGATTGATGATGCTGCCTTTAGACAGACCTTGCGTGCACCTGGCTTTGGGAGACATGAGTAGACGATTCATGACTCTCACTGGATTGCGGCACAGAGTAGTACAGGATGAGCTGACATCTAGCCATGTGATATCCCAGCGTTTTCTGTATGACAGATTTGGCTCGGAGGATAGCTATTCATGATATTCCAGGGATTTCACCGCACCGGAGGATAACTAGCGTTTGGCCAGGGTTGATGTACTGTTGCTGTGCGTACTGGCGTATGTCTATATGCCACGACACATGGACGAGATAGACATTAGTGTCATCATGGCTGTGAGAGCTCTTAGAGAGGGTCGTACCATTGTTCCTATGATTGTAGCAGAGACCCTGCGGTCAGCATCCTACTGTAAGACCCCAGCTTATTATTAATGAAATTTAATTTTCTCTATTTATTATTTTGAAATAGTAAGGGTTGATTTGATTAATGTGGATAGTTATGGGTAAAATACGCAAATATTTCAAAATAAGCAAGTGGTTATAAAATATTCATTGTTGTTGGGGAATATTCGTTTGGTCGTGGAAGATTCGTACTGTCAGGGAATATTCGTACGACGGCGCAGCCATGTGTGGGCCCCATAACGGAAAGCGATTGGATGAAGAAAATGACAAATATAAGTTGTTTAAAAATAACGGCGTAGTTGTTACTGTTAATACTGTTAAAATACTCGGTGGTTAAAACACAGTAGCACACGGTATTGCACCAATTATTGATTCTTACGTAAGAAGGCACTACTCAATAATGGTTATAGTAATTACTATTCAGTATTTTATTTTATTGATTCAATAATGGCTGCATTGATATTTTATATTACTGTTGTTTCAATAAATTGTCATTACACAGTATTTTCCATTATCGAAATAATTCATATTATCTGAATAATATTATTAGAAAACATTATTGGCAATGTCTAGAAAGTTCTGTCTAAGGAGAGGTTTGGTCACCTAATTGCGCGCCAGTAAGGAGAGATCCTTATTGGAAAGCCCCCTCTTTCTTGGGAACTGCCTGGTTGTCAATATTATGATTCTGTAATATTATTTGTGAATAATTAATTATTGATTTATATAATGAGAAAAATATTGATTTTATGTGGATATAGATGGAGAAAATTTTCAATGTGACAATTGTTGAAAATTAATATTTTATCTTTTTCTGATAAAATAATTCATTTAAATATATTATTTTAATAATATATTAACGGTGATATTTTTATAATGAATGTGGGATATATGAGTATATGAGAAGGAAGAGTATTTTTTTGCATTAAATGATTAACACAAGTTTTATGTGTCGGTGGACCCCATTTCTTGACTGAAATTTGATTATAGCCTATAAAATCGCCCATTTGTGGATTTCGGTCAATTTCTATTTGGAATTTGGAAAAACTTCCTTCTGTAAAGTTGTAGATAATGGAATTTCCTATGGAAAATTACGAGTTTCGAATTTTTCTGATAAGAGAGCTATTTATTATGAATTATTGAAGTTTTGAAGCTCCGAAATAATTAATTTTTGAAGTTTTAAATATTTTTAATATGAAAAATGTTTTTTTTATTTAGGCAAGGTGAGTCACTCTTGGTGGCTGATGGTTTGAATCAGATTTTGTGTACGTAGGAATTTAATAAATATATATTAATATTTTATTAACTTTTCTACTTTGGTGTTCTAAGCATTTTCCTATAAATAGGGTGCTTAGGTTAGAATTGAAAATCACACTAGAAATTGAAATTTTCTCTCTCTATATTATCGAGCGTATTCTTGTGAGTATTGTGAGTATACTTTGAGTATTGCTATACGGTGCAAGTTCAAGTCATAGCCTATATCCGGTGTTTCAACTAGAAGTACTGTCTTTCGAGGTAAGGGATATTATTTTTTTCGTAATGATATTATTTCTTCAATATCATTATGCTGAAATATTGATCTGAAGTTTTTATCAAATTTGGAACTTTTGGTGTCGAAGTTACTATTCAAGTATACGACACTATTCACGTATACGGCACTATTCACGTATACGACACTATTCACGAATACGGCACTATTTATCGAAAAATGAAAATTTTTCCTTTTCGTCTAAAATATATATTGTGGATACTAGCTTTGATTGTATCCATGTTTTGATCATTCTTGAATTTTACACCACTATGATTATTTTTGAGGTATTTTTGGACATGGTTAAAACAAAGAACGAATCCTTAATCCTTAATCCTTGTCATTTTATTTCACTGGATTCGTTTCTTTAAAAATATTTTTCATCATCCTCAGTCTTAAATGATGATATTATTGAATATCTTTGGCCTGTAGTGCAAAGATGAATGATTTCTGATGAATATCTTTGACCCATAGTGCAAAGATGAAAAGGTGTTTAGATGAACATGACCAACTGATGAATATCTTTGGCCTGTAGTGCAAAGATGAATATTTGATTCCAGATATATATTGATTGATGTTACAGGGATAAAAGATAGACGATGAACTTTAAATTCATATATAGAAGATAGTAGTTTGCATTCTCTACTTAACTCTTCTAATGAATTATTATTTTCGCTGCGAATATTTATTTAAAACTTGTTGTCTATTGTATTCTATTAGATTTTTCCCTGTTGAAGACTAACGATTATTTGTTGTATATTATCTTAGTCATAATATTCTTTACTGGGCTAGTTGAGCTCACCCTTTTCCTTTTTGTTCCATTTTTCTTCTTAGGAGGCGAGAATGTAGCAAGTACGAGTCGGGGTATGGAATGATGGTTATAGAGAGAGTTGTTTAGTAGTCCTCACCATTTTTGTAAAATAATGTATCAATAAATATGATGAGAATTTATTTGGGTATAGATATTGTCTAGAAGCTAATATTTGTATTCAAACTCACAGTTTTACTATTATAATAATAAAGTTGTAGTTGTTTCTGTACCATGTATTGACAACTCAGAATGGGTGATGTATACCTATTTTGGGGGCGTCACGCCTACTGCTGCACTTATCCGACAAGAGTGTTCACTGGGAGTTCGATCATGTTGTATGTGTGGTTTATGTCACACTTGAGACCGATTTGCACTCTTAGACGGCACGGGTATTGCTTCACCCATGATGTAGCTATGTCATACTCCTTTTAACTATCGGAGTGTATAGATGCTTTGTCCTGGTCCACATTTTTGGCAGATATCAGAGATCCATTCAGCATATTGCCATGTTCGGGGCTTAGCTCACCATACAGCTTCATTACTCATGCTTCGGGCATGGATTACCTCCCTCTGGCTGGTTTAAGGGGCATAATTACTTACCACCCACTGGCCGTGATGTCACAGTTTGACCAGTTCCAGGACTTTCATCCTTTCAAAGGGGCGATAGGTTAGCGTTCAACTTCTCGATATCTCTCAGCAGAGGACCGATCACGCGTATATGCTTGTTGGGATCAGCGTGAGATAGTTGCTTTCTTTGTTAATCATCCAGGTTGTTCTGCAGAGTATTCCACATGGATGGAGACATAGATTTTATCGGCTGCGGTATTGTCCACAATACCAGATAGTGAGTCAGATGATGTATAGCCCGTGGAGGACATTGATTCATACATCAAGGAGGACCCAAATGCTGGGTTACCAGCATTTTTTTCGGATTCTCCCAGTACCAGTATTGTTGTGATTCAGCACTCGGCACAGTACCTAGAGCAGAGTCTTCATCTGATGACCTTTGAGAGAGATCATGCCCGATCTTTGATGTTGACTGCCCTTGATGGGAAAGAGGCAGCTCTATTAGAGAGAGACGAGGCATTAGCTCGTAGAGATTCTGTTGTTGTTGAGAGGGATGAGGCCAGATCAGCTAGGGATGCATTGATAGTTGAGCGGGATAGTGCTATATCTGCCCGAGATGTAGTCGTCATAGATAGTACTGTCGTTAGGTCCCTCACCACTGGCATGATCGCAGAGATGAGCGCATATATTGATGAGCATATGGTCACCATGCATATGGCTGCAGATCTGTTGGGGATATTCTCGTACAGGAGACCACAACTTCACCTCCATCTTCTGAGAGGGATGTCACATTGGGCTTATTAGCTCGCATATACCCTGACTTGTAGATGAGCTTGTATTTACCTGCACAGACTAGCTTAGACATTTTTTCATGCACAGTTTACATTGTTTATATCAAACAACATTATATATATGACAGGGAAATATATTTCTAGATCACTTCCCTTTTAGATATGCCTTGCTATTTGCTTGATATTTTGCCTGCTGCTTCAGGGCTTGTGGTCTTGATGTATCCTGAATTCCTCCTGGGTGGATGGACATTGAGTTGTCCCTGGATAGTTCAGAACGGATCATTGATCTGTATGTATCCCTACCATCTTTGGTGTCTTGGGACTGGTTTCTGGATGAAAAAAATGGAGAGGAGTGTGGCTTTCTTCTCTGAGATTGACTGCACCACAGATGGTCGCCAGTACTTCTATTTAGGAGAAGCCTAGTTAATTCCACCTCTTATGGATTGATTGTTGATCTTCAAGGTATGACCGTAGCTTAGATGGTCGTTGAATCTCCTATTTGGGAGGAGTTCAGGTAATTCCATCCCTTTGGTCTGAAGCCGAATGAAATATAGTGGATTAAAATATGATCCCAGTACCAACTGACAAGGGTTTGTGTTTTGGTAGGGGGTGAGACCACACCATGAATGGCTTCCTACGTACTCCTATTGAAGAGGAGATCAGGTCTGCGTAGTTCGAACCTGGTGAAAGAGGTTCAACGCTATATATGGTAGATATGGTATAGGAATGTTTTTGTTGTTTTTGTTTTTGTAAGAGTAGAAATGTTTTTGTTGTTTTTGTTTTATTGCGACTTGGCCATATTAAATGGTTGCCTACGTACTCCTATTGAAGAGGAGATCAGGTCGACGTAGTTCATCCCTCAGGGCGAGATGAAAAGTGTGATCCCTTGTGCAGGTCAGAGTGCGGGGAGGAGAAAGATTAATCCTAGGTTGAGGATAAACTGCAGGTATGAGAAGTTTGATCCCATGTATAGGTAGCCAAACTGTAAGCGCGAGAGGTTCAATCCGCGGTGGGATGACCTAAGTCATATGAACGCAAATGAAAGCCAGGCTGATGGCTTGAAAAGTATGTTTCCCTGAGGGGAAAAGTGTAGAAGAGTTGTATGTGGTAAAGGGTTAAAGAACCGGAATGACTGGTGATCTGATGGTTCCGCATCAGGGTGTTTACTAATTACTTCAGACACAATACCGTTTCATGACGTCTGAGTTGATGAGTTGTGGAAATTCATCGCCGTCCATTTCTTGCAATCTGAGAGCGCCTCCTGTCAATACTTCTTTGACAACAAACGGGCCTTCCCAATTAGGAACGAATATTCCCTTAGACTGATCTTGGTTGTCAAGGATCTTCTTCAAAACCAAGTCGTGTGGTTTAAACTGCCGTAGTCAGACTTTTTTGTTGTAGGATCTGGCGATCCTTTGTTGATATAACTGACCATGGAAGATAGCCGCGGTTCGCCTTTCGTCTATCAGAGGCAATTGGTAATACATGTCTTGTACCAATTGGTCTTCATCCAGCTGAGCATCTATCAACACTCTGTGGGATTTCATTTCAAATTCTATGGGGAGTAATGCTTCCATCCCATAGGTTAATGCATAGGGGGTTACCCCAGTAGAAGTACGCATTGAGGTTTTTTAGGCTAACAGAGTAAGAGGCAATAGGTCAGGCCAATCTTTGTGGTTGGCGAACATCTTTTGCATAATCTTCTTGATGTTTTTGTTAGCCACTTTGTAAGACCCCAACTTATTAATAATGAAATTAAATTTCCTCTATTTATTATTTTTAAATAGCAAGGGTTGATTTGATTAATGTGGTTAGTTATGGGTAAAATGCGCAAATATTTCAAATGAGCAAGTGGTTATAAAATATTCATTTTTATCGGAGAATATTCGTTTGGTCGTGGAATATTCTTACTGTCGGGGAAAATTAGTACGACGGCGCAACCTTGTGTGGGCCCCATAACGAAAAGCAATTGGATGAAGAAAACAACAAGTATAAGTTGTTTATAAATAACGGCGTAGTTGTTACCGTTAATACTGTTGGAATACCCGGTGGTTAAAACACAGTAATACGCGTTGTTGTATAGTAGCACACGGTATTGCACCAATTATTGATTCTTACGTAAAAAGGCACTACTCAATAATTGTTACAATAATTACTGTTCAATATTTTATTTTATTGATTCAATAATTGTTGCGTTGATATTTTATATTACTGTTGTTTCAATATTTGTCACTACACAGTATTTTCCATTATCGAAGCAATAATTCATAATATCTGAATAATATTATTAGATAACATTATTGGTAATGTCTAGAAAGTTTTGTCTAAGAAGAGGTTTGGTCACCTAATTGCGCGCCAGTAAGGAGAAATCCTTATTGAAAAGCCCCCTATTTCCTAGGAACTGCTTGCTTGTCAGTATTGTGATTCGGTAATATTATTTGTGAATAATTAATTATTAATTTATATGATAAGGAAAATATTCATTTTATGTGGATATAGATGGAGAAAAATTTTAAAGTGACAATTGTTGAAAATCGATATTTTATCTTTTCTGATAAAATAATATTTTATTATATTATTATAATATAATAATGATGATATTTTTTTACAATGAATGTGGGATATATGATTTTATGAGGAGAAAGAGTATTTTTGTTGCAAAAGTTGTTTAAAACATGTTAAACATGTCTGTGGGCCCATTTCTTGACTGAAATTTGATTATAGCCTGTAAAATCACCCGTTTGTGGATTTTGGTCAATTTCTGTTTAGAATTTGGAAAGCCTTTCTTCTGCAAAGTTATAGATAATGAAATTTTCTATGGAAAAGACATGTGGTTTGATTTTTTCTGACAAAGGGCTATTTATTATAAATTATTGAAGTTCTGAAGTTCCGAAATAATTGATTTTTGGAAGTTTTATTTATTTTTATTAATAAAAACGTTTTTTATATTTTGTTGGCATCATTAACATGTGCAAGATGGCTGAATTCAGATCTTTGAATGTGTGTGTAGGAATTTATATATAATATATTAATATTATATTAAATTTTTTGCTTTGATGTTCTAAGCATTTTCCTATAAATAGGGTGCTTAGGTTAGAATTGAAAATCACACCAGAAACTAGTTTTCTCTCTCTTTCTCTCTCTATATTATCGAGCGTATTCTTATGAGTATTTTAAGACTTTGAGTGTTGCTATACGGTGCAAGTTCCCTTCAGCTTTATATCGAGTATTCCAGTCAGAAGTACTGTCTTTTCGAGGTAAGGGATGTTATTTTCTTCTTAAATAATATTATTTTCTTCAATATAATTATGCCAAAATATTGGTTTGAACTTTTTATCAAATTTAGAACTTTTTGTGTCGGGGGTTACTATTTACGTATATGACACTATTCACGAATACAGCACTATTCACCGAAAAATAAAATTTTCTTCTTTTTGTCCAAAATATTTATTATGGATACTAGCTTTGATTGTATCCATGTTTTGACCATTCTTGAATTTTACTCCATTATGATTACTTATGAGGTATTTTTGGACATGGATAAACCAAAATACGAATCCTTATTATTTGTTACTTTGTTTCACTGGATTCGTTTCTTTTAAAATATTTTTCATCATTCTCAGTCCTAAATGATGATATTACTGAATATCTTTGGCCTGTAGTGCAAAGATGAATGATGTCTGATGAATATCTTTGGCCCGTAGTTCAAAGATGAACAGGTGTTTAGATGAACATGACCAACTGGTGAATATTTTTGGCCTGTAGTGCAAAGATGAATATTTGATTTATGATATATATTTATTGATGTTACAAGGATAAAATATTGATGATGGACTATTAAATTCAAAGATAATAGTAGATTTCATTCTCTACGTAACTCTTCTATGAATTATTGTTTTCGCTGCGAATATTGATCTGAAACTTGTTGTCTATTGTATTTTATCAGATTTTTCCCTGTTGAAGACTAACGATAATTTGTTCTATATTATCTTAGTCATAATATTCTTTACTGGGCTAGTTGAGCTCACCCTTTTCCTTTTTGTTCCATTTTTCTTCTCAGGAGGCGAGAATGTAGCGAGTTCTAGTCGGGGAGTGGAATGATGGTTCTAGAAAGATGTCTTAGTAGTCCTCACCATTTTTGTTAAATAATGTATCAATAATTGTAATGAGGACTTATTTGAGTGTGGATATTGTCTAGATGACAATATTTGTATTTAAACTCACAGTTTTTATGTTGTATTAATAAAGTTGTAGTTGTTTTTGTACCATGTATTTTGACGACTCAGAATGGGTGTTGTATACCTATTTTGGGGGTGTCACACGCTTCAACAACACTGTTCATCTTCGAACGATAGATGACAGAGTTAAGATGTTTGATGTGGAATTTACTGCATAATTCCTACATCATTTTTTTGTTGAGGTTCATGGCATTGTTTGTCACAATCACCTCTGGTTGTCCATATCGACAAACGACATTGTTTCTGATGAAAGCAATGATGACTTCTTTAGTAACCCTGGGGAAGGAGGATGCTTCTACCCACTTGGTGAAGTAGTCGATCATGGTGAAGATAAACTGATGTCCATTACTGACTTTAGGCTCAATGGGTCCGATAACGTCCATTCCCCACATTGAGAAGGGCCAAGGTGAACTTATATTGTGGAATTCCTTTGGAGGAGCGTGTATAGCATTCCTATTAATCTAGCACTGATAACATCTCTTGACGTAGTCATTGTAATCATCTTTGAGAGATAGCCAATAATGTCCCGTCCTTAGGACTCTCTTGATAAGGAGGGGGCCACTCATGTGGGGGCCACAGACTCCGCCATGGATTTCATCCATAAGCCTTTGGGCTTAATCTTTATCTAAACATATGAGGAGACCTAGTCCTGCATCTCTTTTGTAGAGCGCATCTCCACTCAGGTAGAATTTCATAGCAAGTCGATGGATCCGCCTTTTCTCAGTCGGGCTTGCCTCAGCGGGTATAGATCCATCTCGTAGATATTCTTTGATATGCTGATACCAAGGATGTTGGATGGGAGGTAGCTCATTCGATACTTCTCCAACATAATTCCCATAGGTTGGGGCCTTGTGCAGGGAAATTATGACGTTTGGCAAGTGTTCCTTGTCTGATATGCGAATCAAGGAGGCAAATGTTGCTAATGCGTCCGAAAAGTCATTCCTATTACGAGGAATGTATAGAAAGGAGATTTCTTCGAACTCCAAGACCATCGTCCGAAAAGTCTTCTATGATTAGCGCGTATCGTACTGATGGTGTTGCTGCACTGTCATTACTCCTTCATCAGGGAAATATGTTTCCAAGGGTTTAAAATCCTCTGAAGGTGTGGCGACCAGTTGATCCGTAATTCTTTGACCTTTGATGGACTTTTGAGTCACATATACGATGTCAAATTGTTGTAGGATCAACTGCCATCTAGACAGCCATCAATTTAATATGGGTCTATTGAACACGTACTTGAAAGGATCCACGCGGGATATGAGATGGGTTGTGTGACCATGGAGGTAATGTTGTAATCTCATGGAAGCCCATGCTAAAGCACAACACGTCTTTTCGATCAGAGTGTACTTGTGTTCACTGCTGCTGAACCTTTTGCTAAGGTAATAGATAGATCGTTCTTGGCCTCTATCGTCTTTCTGTCCCAGCATGCAGCCCATGGCATTGTCACTTATGGACAGGTACATGAACAGGGGAACATCATCCCTGGGTGGTACCAACACGGGAGCTTTGACTAACTGTTTCTTGATTATGAGGAAGGCCTTTTGACACTCATCATTCCATTTTATGGAGGAGTTCTTCCTTAATAGCTTGAAGATTAGCTCACAGGTTGCTGTGAGTTGGGAGATAAACCTACTAGTGAAGTTGATTCTTCCCAAAAATCCCTGTATTTCCTTCTCTGTATGAGGAATGGGCATTTCCGTGATGGCTTGGAGTTTGGCAGGATCCAGCTCAATCCCCTTGTGGCTGACTAGAAATCCTAGCAACTTGCCTAATTTAACACCAAAGGCGCATTTGTCTGGATTTAACTTCAAGTTTTACTTATGTAACCTGTTGAATAGCTTCTTGAGATGGTCTATATGGTCATCCTCCTTCCAGGATTTGACAATGATGTCATCCACATAGATCTCAATCTCTTTGTGCATTAAGTCGTGGAAAAAAGCCATCATAGCTCGTTGATAGGTGGCTCCGGCATTGATGAGGCCGAATGACAACTGTCTATAGCAAAAGGTTCCCCAAGGCGTGATGAAAGCAGTTTTCTCATGATCTTCCTTAGCAACCATGATTTGATGATACCCTGCGAAGCAATCAGCAAAGGAATACATGTTGTATTGCGTAATATTGTCAATAAAAATGTGGATAAATGGAACGGGAAAGCTATCTTTTAAGCACGCTTTGTTCAAGTCCCGCTAATCCACGCAAACTCGCACCTTCCCTCCAGGTTTAGGCACGGGGACAATGTTGGATATCTACTCAGGATATGTGGACACCATGATGATGTCAACTTGAAATTGTTTCGTAATTTCTTCTTTTACCTTTAAACTCCACTCAGATTTCAATCGCCTGAGCTTTTGCTTGACTGGCTTAAATCCCTCTTTAATGGGAAGGCGATGAAGGACAATGTCAGTGGACAAACCCACCATGTCTTCATGAGACCATGCAAACACATCCTAAAACTGGGTTAATAGTGTAACCATATCATTCCGTTGGTTTGGGTTAAGGTCTGAACCAGTCTGGATTAACTTAGGGCTTTCTAAGGTTCCGAGATTGAAAGAAGTGGTTTGATCAAGGTTTGGTTTAGGTTTGTCTTTGACCCATTTTTGAATTTCTGGAGGCACCTCAATGTCATCCTGTATATCCATCAAGGTTGAATTCATCTCTACATCAAAGGTACAATCCTTGTGGAGAAGAGGCACCATATCAGCAAGTATAGGCACATCTAAACTAAGAATCCTGAAACAAAATATGCTTTCACTTAGTATATATGAAATGTGTTGATCATACACAGTGTTAGCATATACCGGCAAAATAAACTGATAATGTTGTACAAAAAAGTAAGCAGTTATTATATCTACAGGGCAGAAAGAGTTCTGCCCATTTTACCCTTGACGACCAATGCAAGGAATGATGTTCCAATTGGCAAGGGTAAAGTTCGGGTGGACCACAATGATGGAGGGATTGTCATCGTCCTCCCTGTCCTGAATGATGGCCATTACGTCTAGGAAATCCTCGTCTGGGGTATATCTGTTGGTATGCTCATCATGAACGATGATGCGTATGCCTAACATCATTCGGATGACGTCTTGCTTGATTCTTCGTTCCTCCTCTTCCACTGCGGGATTTGGAACAAAGACTTTTTTTCCTTTACTGGTACCGGCTCAGGAAATAACATAGCCATTACATTGGCTGGCACCTTTACAGGAGGTTGTGCGGACTCAGAGTTTGAAGGCGAAGATGAATGCCGCATAGTTGAAGCTGAAGGAATCTGCTGATGCTTATGAGGATTCCTATGACTTGAACTGGCAGAATAGCCTAGCCCAGCTGTTCCAGTTTGCCTGGTTAATCGAATTGGGTATTTGATACCCTGGCAATCTTTACCCAGCCCTTGTACCGATTTATGACCTAACAACATCATTTCTTGAGTAGCTGACATTACCTCAGCAAAAATCTAGGGTTCGGGTAATGGCATTCCAATAGCATGGTATTGGGTATTGCTTACTTCCAAAGCATGAAAGCTAACCGGTTCAACATCTGCATTAGTATTGATGAATGGCATGTCCCCGTGTTGAGGATACTCTGGTTCAGCGTTGACCGTGACCAGGATATTGTTGATAATGTATTTCAACTGTTGGTGAAGAGTGGAGGGGATTGCCCCTGCCATGTGAATCCATGGTCGTCCCAAGTGCAGGTTGTATCCTGAATCTATCTTGAGCACATGGAAAGATACACAGAATGTATGAGGACCAATTTTGATTGGCGGCTCAATTACTGTGACCGAATTACGGCGGGCTCCATCAAAAACTTTGATGATAGTATGGCTACTCCAAATTCTATTGAGATTGATATTAATCTTCACCAAGGTAGCTTATGGACAGATATTTAGAGAAGAACTTCCATCTATCAAGACTCCAGCTAACATGTATCCGGAGGACAAGACCGCAATGTGCAACGGCTTGCAATGACCGGTCCCTTCGGGCAGTATGTCATCATTAGTGAAGGATATCACATTGTTGTTGAAAATGTGATCAACCAGATGTTGAAATTTTTCCATATCAACTGATGTCGGTAGATAGGCTTCTTCTAAAACCTCCAACATGACCTTCCGGTGATTCTCGGAAGTTAGGACCAAGTCCAGAATTGATATTTATTGAGGAGCTTCTTTTAAGCTTAAAACCACCGTGGCTTCGCTATGACCCATAGTGCGGAGGAATTTTTCAATTTTCTCCACGGGTATTTTCCCCTTTGATTTGGTGGTGGACTTCATCACCTGTGGGGGAAGATACAATGGATTTTCCTTCGACATTGTAGCAGTTGTATATGAGGTGGATCCTTCACCTTCTCCATAATTCTATGGAACCTTGCGCAAGCTAACAATAGGATATTATGCTCTGTATAGCAGGTTGATTTGCTCGGGAGCGGCCACTTTCAAAGGATTGTTGCTTTCCTTGAGTTGAATTATTGGCATTGTGAGTGATTGATTAATCCCGTTAGTTTCAGTGGATATGACTGCTACCACACTCTTCCACTTAGTGGGACTTGAATTCTCACTTGCACGTAACACAGTATCGTCGTCTGCTAAGTGCAGGACACCACTGTCAATTAGATTTTGAATAAGGTGGCGGAGTGCCCAGCATTCTTCTGTGCTGTGACCGCGAGACTGGGAGTGATATTGGCATACTCCATCAGAGTTGTACCGTTCTGAACGGGGGTTGATTGGAGGTAGAAGGGAAATGCTCCTTCCTTCATTGATTAATATATGAAGGATTTCCTCCATAGGTTAACCCAAATAGGTGAATTTCCTTTTGTTGGAAAAATCCCAACGGGCCTTGGCATTTGCTCTCTTTGTCACTTTGTCTTCCAGCATTTTATTTTCTGAAAGTGACGAGGGAATATTCATGACAAGAGGTAGGAGATTGGCATGCTCTTGGCTGATTAACTGATGTGTCACTTGATGCTGATAAGTCACCAGTTCCACCAATTGCTCAATTTGCTTGTATAGAGCTTTCATCTTCTGTTCCATTGTGAACTAGAACTTGGAATAATCCCATTTTTCATCACCGTCTTTGAGGGTCTGGGAGGATTCACAGCTGAAATTGGAATTTTGTCCATTACTCCAATTTATCATTTGTTAACCTCTTCTTCTTTGTGCTGAGGAAGAGGGTTATCTTGAACGTGATGCTGATCTGGTTTGGTGACTACGATTTCCCCATTGTCTATTAGGTCCTAGATCTTGTGTTTCAAGGCCTAACAATCCTGAGTATCATGTCCAGGTGCCCGGGCATGATAAGCACATTTCCGAGCAGCATTGAAACCCCGTCCATTAGGGCTAGCTGGTGGAAGAAGATGTGCAATTTTCTTCTGTGTTGTCAGAAGAGTTAGAATGTTTTCGAGGGTATCCCCTAAGGGTGTAAACACTCGAGGGCATTTGACTTCTCCACCTTTTAGTATTGGAGGGTTCACAGATTGTGCTTGAAAGGGAGTGTAGTTTCTCCTTTGAATAGGCATGTTCTGATTACCTTTTTTCCCCTGTAGTATCAGGGAAACATCTTCCTCTTTCTTTTTATGGACCCTCCAGGGGTTGTTTCCATAATTTCCGGATTGGATGTGATCAGCAACAGCTTTCAGTGATGCTAGGTCTTAAATCTTTTCGGACTTCAATCCCATCTCAGCCATCTCCCCATGTTTGACCATTTCAGAAAATAGTTGCCGATGCCGGCTTAAACTCTCTCATAGAACGGAGCTTCTTGTATGTCTGTGAAAGTCATGACTATCTCTAATTCTTTCATGGAAGGACTAACTTGGGAAGCCAGGCGTCTTCACCTTTGAGCATACTCTCTGAAAGACGCGTTAGACTGTTTCTTGATCTTGGCAATTTGATACCGATCAGGAGCCATCTGAGTTTGAAAGCTGTATTGAGTGAGGAAAACATGTGCTAGCTCTTCCCAGCTATGGATCTTTGAATTGTCTAATCTTGTGTACCATGACCGAGCTTCTCTAGTTAGACTTTTTTGGAATAATTGCATTCTAAGCATTTCGTCCTCTTCATAAGATCCAAGTTCTCCAATAAACACCTTTAAATGTGTGTAAGGATCTCCTAACCCATCATATTTTTCAAAGTCAAGAGTTTTAAATTTTTCTGGATAATGAACACCATGAAAAATACACAGATCAGCATATGAAACACTCCCGTGCGTTACAATTCCTTTGATAGCACGAAGGGTGTTGGTCGATTTCGCAATCAATAGATTTGTGCAAGTGTACACATTCAACAAGTAATAAAGTGATAAGATAGAGTGTCGATCCCACAGAGAATTTTAATTAATAAATTCCAACTACTAGCACTATATCAATCCAATTTTATTTAAACAACTAATAATTGTGATTTTCTGAATTAATAAAACTAAATAAATAATTAAGAAATATTATTTCTAAGATAAAGCAAATAAATAAAACTAAGATTTAAATGAATGGATTCAGATAAATAAGGATTAAGACCTCAATATCCCCAATTATGAACTTATAAATCAATTATCCAATTATCCCAATTGTTATGCCTACTGAATTGTTAACATGAATTCTCAAATGCCAAAAGCCCTTTTCCAAGTGATCAATTAACTTCTATTTAATTCAAATTAATCTTCCTATATTCCTATGCAAAACAAGTGAACTAAACTCCTTCAATCCCAATTCCTTATGTGTTACATGCGGTGAACAGATATTTCTATTCAATTCACAAACTTAATTATTCACTATGCAAATAACTAAGTCACACGTTATCATGCCCAGTTCTAACCCTAGAATTCCTCTTTCAATTCCTTCTAGAGTTTCAAGGTAATTATTGGCCAAATAATTAATCAAGAAATACAAGGCAAGATAAACAATTCACGTTGACATAAATAATTGGAATAAATTGGATAACTAATTCATAGCCATAAAAAGTTCAATTGAAATCTTAATTAAAGAATTAGTTCATGACAAAACTTAATACCAACAATCTTTTTCAAATCATCCTTAAAAGAATTACACAAATTGAAAATAAGGAGAAGAAGAAAACTCTTGAGCCAATCCTTAGTCTTCAAGTAATCCTTTGCTTAGCCTCCAATGATGAATATCCCTCTTTCAATTAAAACAACCCTTATATACTCCCCTTCTCACAAACCTAGCAATCCAAATCCAATTTTAATTCAACAATCCACCAACTATGCAGTCAAACCAAAAGTCAAACGCGTCCCGGTCAACTGACAGTACGACCCAACGCCCTGGTGCTGGGATTTATACTAAGTGTAGCGCCCCAGCGCTGATTGCTGAATAATTTACCAAAATGCCATTCAACAGCTTGAATTCCCCAATTCGTCCCTGCAGCTCCCGAATCTGCAAAATAACAACTAAACACAATAAAAATGCTTCTAAGTACTTTAAGAATACAATAATTTAAGCCCAAACATATCCAATTCATGGGTATATTACTCAATCATCAAATACCCCCAAACTTAAATCGTTGCATGTCCTCAAGCAACAAAACACAATTGTTCTTAATTCCAGCAATCCAATAGCACCCATACATTCATAAGCCTAAAAAAAATCACAAAACATACTAATACATCATGTTAAGGCAGCTCAATAACATCCCCAACAATTAATGAATCTAAATCTGTTATTACTGATACAGCGAGTGTGTGTTCAACAACCATGCTAACCCATGAAAGGCAAAAATATGAAAGATAATAAATTTCTTACTAGGCATCATATAGTGTAAACTTAAGAACTCATCAAATAATCTTGATTCGGCCGAAATCAAACACTTACCAAAGTTCAAGGGTCAAAATGGAATACTCATGCTTTTTTTTATAACGGGGGCTTTTTGCACTTTTCCCGCTTTATTATTGCTTTTTTTATATATTTTTTTCTCGTGACTATGCATTGTCTTATTCCCTTAGGATTTTCAGTGTTACCTTAACGAGCTTTCGACCAACGACTCCCAAGCCATTAAGACCTTAGGGCACTAGGTGTAGAGACAATTCCCTCGGGCTTACTTACTCAAGTAACAAAGGCCACAAAACTAGACAAGCATGTCACGGTGTTTATTTATATATATTTACATAGCTTATATATACCAAATATTTTTCTCCCAAACTTGAGTTTATGTCTCAATTCAGTCTTCACTAGCTATTCAAATTAATCATTTATTTCACTAGCATTCATCCTTTAGAACTCTATTATCTATCCATTTAAACTATCATATCCAACATGGTTATTTTTCAAAACGTGCTTTCACGAAAATTATCTCACTAGTTCAACAATTCTTACTAGACTTAATCATGCAATTTTAATTTCATCATTGGCCCCAAACATATATGATATCAAACGCTGGAATTATCATGTAATCCTAAATGCAATATTTAACTAATAATAACAGTCAAAATCCATAAATTATTAACACACTACAACTGGAAATAAAATTTAACTAACCCCAAACTAATCTAGAACAATGTCCTCATACGAAAAAGAAGGTAAAATAAAATAGAGGAATTCCCTGACGAGCTTATTCCTCTGGTGGAGCATCATCGTCCTCGCTTATCTCTAGATCGGAAGGGGGAAACACTGGCAGAATAGGAGCAGTAGAGAACTGGCTAAGGTTAACGCCCGGGTACAGTTGGGCGTTCATGGCATTCTGGGCTGCAAACTGGTCAACCAAATATTTGTATATAACATCTTGTCGTTCCGACAGGAGGACATTCTAGGATTCTAGATTGTAGAACCATCCGTCTATTTCACGTTGGACTACTTCAGGAACCACACCACGATGAGCTGTAGAGGACGGACCATAAGTAGGTGGAGCTTGCGGTGGTAGGGCTTGTGTAGCTTCAACTTGGGGAATTATGAAACCCAATCCCCTAGGGTGGTTTTCCCCACATGTCCACACTTTATACCCGCTTATCAACTTATGATCCAAAATTGGTATAGGCGTTTGAATCATCTCATCTGATTTCCATTTCACCCCAAACTTGGCACATAACACGCAAATTAAAGATGGATGGGGTAAACCTCTTGTGGTCCCTCGTCGTTCCGCTCGGAGAATGGACTGCTGAACGACGTGACCGACATCTATTTGCAAGCCTTGAATAATGGAATATAGTAGTACCGCCCTTTCTTTGGTGACATGGCTCACATGTGTGCATGGCATGAGTTTGGCGCAAATAAAGGCATACCACTCATTCCCATATAAACTGAGGTGAGAATGTGGGAAGGTCATGCTACCACGTTCATGCACTGTCCATGTGGTGCCTGGTTGGCAAAGCTCACGGATTATTTTCTCATAGTCTGGACCTTAACTCAAAAGACCGGCATACTCATCATTCAGATCCTCCAAATTCAGTTGATAACACCCATTTATGTCCTCTTCACCTAATTCCATTGTCTTTCCCCTCACAAACACTCTATAGTGATCGTGTTCTGAAACGTTGGCATAAAATTCTTTAACGACTGCAATCACTGCTGGATCAGGTTGTTTGGTTAGGGAGAACCAGTTTCTTTCAGCAATCATCACCGCTATTTCCCCATCTTTGGTTTGATCGGGTCTCAAACCTCGTTTGAGGATGAGAGAGTGGGTTGTCATCTTATTGTAGCGATCTTGGGCGGCGGCACTCACAAATCAGCGGCTATCAAATCTGGGTTGGGCTGAGGCTATCCCCGAACCTTCGTCGCTTTGACGATTTGAAGCCATGTCGAAAAATCTGTAATTATTCACAGGCACATGTATTAGAATTTAGCATCATGCGAATAAGTAAAAGGTTACTCATATCACAACCCCCAAACTTCAAAATAGATATATGTGGAGTGTATGGTTGGGGTATGAGGAGACCGAAATTCACAGGACCTTTAGAATATGAGTAATTATCCTCATTCTAAATTTTTAAAGCATATTTAATTAGAGAAGTGCGTGATATGCCCAAGAGATGTGACGTGTAATAATTATATTACAAATGATTGCATATATGGCAGACATGGGTTATGCAGAACAGTGGTCCCGTACATTAAGAGCAAGTACAAACACATTCTCAAGGGAACAACATGTCTTCACAAAGGAATTAGCAATTCAAGTTCATTGAGGCATTATATCAAACACCTAGTAGGCTTGATGTAAATCGCTGGACATTCATACTTAGGTGGCACATCATATACGCATTCATTCAATCGCTAGTATCAACATCACCCACATGACCCACTTCAGACTACAAATGGTCCATAAGAGTTGATAAATTCTACTAATATGCATAATTGTAAAAGATTGTAACGAGAATAAGAAGAATTGGGGCATCTAATAATTAAATTGAATGTACTGGATACCTTTAATTCATAGCACGATAGAAGAAGATGTAAGATGAATGTGGGTGTACACATACCTTTCACTTGGAGAGATTGAACTGAACGTAGATATGGAATGGAAGTGTGTAAATTAGCAAGTGAGGATGCAAGATGTCGTGCAACAGATATATGAGATATGAGATATGTAAGTACAAAGATAGCCTTTAACTTCGAACATGCGTATGTGTGGTAGAGCAATTAGAATTCAAAAGGGAGTGAGAGTTATGGGGGTAGAGGAGTTCGTGCGAAAACAAAACTGCTCAACTTCATAACCGACCTCAGCGCCGGGGCGCTGGGTGATGAACTAAACAGATCGACGGGGCGCTGGGCAACAGAGAGTCATGACAAGCCTCAGCGCTGGGGCGTTGAGTTCTATAGGAATGTAGCGCTAGGGTGCTAGGCAACAGAGAATGATACTAACCCCAAGCGCCGGGGCACTGCATGACCTCCTATTCTCGTGTGGCCACTGAATATCGAGCTTTGTTCTCAAATCTCCACGTGCACTGCGCAACCATGATGTAGAAAGATTATTAGGCAGACGTTACACTAACCAATAATAATACTAATGAAATAAAGTACACACACATATATTGAATGAAGAAATTTAAAACATATTAAACTAAGAATTATGGGGTTGCCTCCCTAAAGCGCTTGGTTTTAAGTCGTCAGCCCGATTTTGCTGTTGTGTTCATTTGGCCACTGGATTTGAGAGGTACATGACTGTGGATTGACGTTCGATAGGTCCACTCCAGTAATGTTTAAGTCGTTGACCGTTTAATTTAAATTTGCGGTTTGAATTCGATTCTTTGACTTCAATGTTTTCGCGTGGAGCGACAGATATAATCACGAAAGGCCCGGACCACCGGGATTTCAATTTCCCAGGAAATAAATGCAGTTGAGAGTTGAAAAGCACGACTTGTTGGCCTAGTTCGAATGTCTGATCAAGAATTTTCTTATCATGCCAGGCTTTGACTTTCTCCTTGTAGAGTTTTACGTTCTCATATGCGTTGAATCGAAATTCGTCCATCTCATTCAATTGCAGTAACCTTTTCGCACCCGCTGCTTGTAAATCGAAGTTAAGTTTATGAATGGCCCAATATGCACTGTGTTCTAGTTTGACCGGGAGATGACATGGCTTTCCGTAGACTATCAGATAGGGCGAAAAGCTGATTGGATTTTATATGTTGTTCGATATGCCCATAAGGCATCGTCAAGACGCAATGACCAATCTTTTCGTGATGGATTGACCACCTTTTCCAGAATTCTCTTGACTTCTCGATTCAAGACTTCTGCTTGACCATTGGTTTGTGGATGGTACACAACTGCAATTTTATGACGAACCCCATACTTTACAAGTAATTTTGTAAACTGCTTATTACAGAAATGAGTTCCTTCGTCACTTATTATTGCCATCGGCGTCCCAAAGCGTGTAAAGATGTTCTTCTTTAAGAATTGAAGGACCACATTGGCATCATTTGTGGGTAACGTTGCGGCTTCTACCCATTTAGAAATGTAATCTACAGCCAACAGAATGTACTAAGTATTGAAAGAGGACGGAAAAGGTCCCATAAAGTCTATTCCCCACACGTCGAACAGTTCAACCTCCAAAATTGTGTTGAGTGGCATTTCATTGCGCTTGGAGATATTTCCTACGCGTTGGCACTGATCACACTTCAGCACATAGAGGTAAGCATCCTTGAATAGAGAAGGCCAGAAAAATCCCGATTGTAATACCTTTTGCTGCTGTTCAATCGCCGGAATAATGACCTCCGTAATCTGAAGAGTGGAAATGACCTAATATGTTGTCCATTTCTTCACAACGTCTTAACATTTGATCTGTACAAGTCTTAAACAGAAATGGTTCATCCCAATAGTATTGCTTCACATCGTGGAGGAACTTCTTTCATTGTTGTGAGGTCAAATCCAATTGTAACACTTTTGCAACCACGTAATTCACGTAATCGGCATACCAAGGCAATAATGTAGTTACTCGGAGAAGTTGTTCATCCGGAATTTTTTCATTGATCAATATGTTGTATTCCTTCTGTACCTCCGCATTTTCCAACAAAGAAAGATGATCCGCCACCTGATTTTCGGTACCTTTTCTGTCCTGGATCTCCAGATCAAATTCTTGTAACAATAGTACCCACCGTATTAATCACGATTTGGCATCCTTCTTCTCAATCAGATATTTAATGGCAGAATGAACAGTGTAGACAATTACCTTGGTGCCAATAAGATAAGCTCTGAATTTGTTGAAGGCAAACACCACTACAAGTAACTCTTTTTTAGTGGTTGTGTAGTTCAGCTGGGCATCCGTCAACATCTTGCTGGAGTAGTAGATTGTGTGAAAAATCCTGTCGTGACGTTGTCCCAATACTGCCCCAACTGCGTAGTCACTAGCGTCGCACATCAATTCAAACGGTAAAGACCAATCGGGCGCCATAATAATTGGAGCAAAGATCAATTTCTTTTTTAATACCTCAAATGCCTCGATACATGACTGATCCATCTTGAACGGTACATCTTTTTCTAAGAGGGAACATAAGGGTTTCAAAATTTTAGAAAAATCTTTAATGAAGCGTCTGTAGAAACCCGCATGTCCCAAGAAACTCCATATTCCCTTCACAGATGATGGAGGAGGTAGTTTCTCAATCATCTCATTCTTTGCTCTATCCACCTCTAATCCTGATGCAGAAACCTTATACTCCAGAATAATCCCCTCTTGCACCATAAAGTGACATTTTTCCCAGTTAAGCACCAGGTTAGTCTCCACGCATCGTTTCAACACTAAAATCAGATTTTTCAAACATAAGTCGAAACTATCACTAAACACAGAAAAGTCATCCATAAATACCTCCAGATTCTATTTGACCATATCTGAGAAGATCGCCATCATGCACCGTTGAAATGTTGCCGGCGCATTACATAAACCAAAGGACATCCAACGGAATACAAACTTACCATATGGACATGTGAATGTGGTTTTATCTTGATCCTCTGGGGCTATTGCAATTTAATTGTATCTGGAGTATCCATCCAAGAGACAATAGAACTGATGTCCCGCTAATCTGTCCAACATCTGATCAATGAATGGCAAGGGGAAGTGATCCTTGCGTGTGGCTTTGTTCAGCTTACTGTAGTCCATACATACTCTCCATCCTGTAACTGTTCTCGTAGGGATGAGCTCATTGGCTTCATTCTTTACCACTGTCATACCCCCTTTCTTTAGTACGCACTATACAGGACTTACCCATGAACTATCTGAGATTGGGTAAATAATACCGGCATCCAACCCACTTTATAATCTCCTTTTTCACCACATCTTTCATAATGGGGTTTAGTCTTCTTTTTCATCTCAATGGTTGGTTTTGCCCCCTCTTCCATTAAAATCTTGTGTATACAGAATGATGGGCTAATACCTTGAATGTCCGTTATAGTCTACCAAATTACTGTTTTGAACTCTCGCAAGACCCATAGCAGTTTCTCCTTTTGTGCGTCAGTTAACTCCGTCAAAACAATAACTGGTAGAGTCACATCTTTTCCCATGTAAGCATACTCCAGATGAGATGGTAGTGGCATTAATTCCAACATGGGTGGCTCTTCTATTGAGGGTTTGCACTTTTTACCTTCTGTTTTGGGCCTATCAAGGGTGTCGAATGGTTGATTGCTTTCCGAAAGAACGATGTTGTATCTAGCCATTTGATATGCTCAATGTCTTCTTCAATACCGTAGTCATCTATTCGAACAACTTGGATTCTATCGGGTCCTCTAAGTAATTGCCGCAGAACTTGTGATTAACTAATTCATCCATTAAATCCACCTGCAAACACTCACCTTTTTCCTTCGGATAAGACATCGACTTAAATACATTAAAGGTGACCTGTTGATCTTCAACTCGCATCGTCAATTCTTCTTTTTTCACGTCAATCAGTGTTCTCCCCGTTGCTAAAAATGGTCGCCCAAGAATGATGGGAATTTCCTTACCTGCTTCATAGTCCAAGATAACGAAATCTGCTAGGAATATGAATTTATCCACCTTTACTAATATGCCTTCAACAATACCACGTGGATATGTAACTGATCGGTCCGCCAATAATAAACTGATATTTGTCGGTTTTGGTGCCTTAAGTCCAAACTGACTGTAGACAGATAATGGCATCAAATTTATACAGGCCCCCAAATCACATAACGCTCTCCCCGAAAAATGGTTACCAATGTCGCACGGAATAGTAAAACTACCTGGATCTTTTAACTTCGGAGGCAACTTGTTCTGGATAATTGCGCTGCATTCTTCGGTTAACGTTACTATTTCAAAATCACCCAATTTCCTTTTCTTTGACAACACATCCTTCATGAATTTAGCGTAGCTCGGCATTTGTTCTAAAGCTTCAGCAAATGGGATGTTGATATGAAGTTTTTTGAAAATATCCAAAAATCTTGAAAACTGCTTATCTAACTTGGATTTCTGAAACCTCCGCGGATACGGTATGGGCGGCATTGTGATAGTCGATTCTGATACATTCTGCTCTACGATCTCATCTTTATATTTCACGGTTTCCACAACTTCTTCTATTTCAGCTGTTGCGTTGTCCCTCTTTTCCTTATCCTTAACTGTTTCTTGCAAATCCTTCCCACTGCGTAAAGTTACAGCCTTGCAATGCTCGTTTCTGCTCGGATTTATTTCTGTATCACTAGGGAGTGTTCCTTGTGGACGGTTATTCAATGCATGTGCTATCTGCCCCAGTTGATTTTCCAGATTCTTTATCGACGCACCTTGGCTTTTCACATTCATATCTACTTGATTCAATAGCTTTCCTTGTTCCTCATTCTTTTTATCAGTAGCCCTTATAAATTTTTCCAAGGCTTCCTCCCAACCCGATTTCTTCTCTAGTTGTTGTTGAGTCTAATTTTAAAATTCGGATGTGTTTTATTGTCTAGGTGCTTGAGCTGAAGCTTGATTGTTACTCCATGAAAACCCCGGATGATTTCTCCAACCTGGATTATATGCATTTTGAGTCGGATACGGTTGAGTTGACCGATTATAGCTCCCTACGAACTGAGCTAATTCAGAATTTATGGCACATTGCTCCGTAGCATGACCCCCAACACATAATTCACAAACCATTGATACCTGCTATGTGGGTAGTGGACTCCATGTTTCCATTTTTTTTGCCATTGCGGCCACCTGTACTGCTAATACTGTCATAAGATCCACTTTAAACTTTCCCGATGTCTTTGGGGAATTCGACCTAGTCATGGGCCACTGATAGTTGTTGGTGGCCATCTTTTCTAGCAGTTGATATGCCTCATCAAAATTCTTAGACATGATTGCTCCCCCTGCTGCTGCATCAATACTGGCTCTTGTGGGTGCGTGCAATCCATCACAAAATATCCCCAACTACATCCACTGTGGAATTCCATGATGTGGGCATTTACGGAGCATATCCTTAAATCTTTCCCACGCCTTATATAATGATTCTGAATCAAACTGTGCAAAGGTTTGAATATCGTTCCGTAGTTTTTCCGACTTCGCTGGTGGGAAGAATTTTGCTAGAAAGTTTTGGGCTAAGTCGTTCCAAGTAGTGATTGAGTCAGGAGGCAAAGAATGTAGCCTACTTCGCGCTTTGTCTTTCAAGATAAACGGGAACATCCTCAACCTTACAGCATCTTCCGTTATATTGTTAAATTTGAAGGTGTCACAAACTTCCAAGAAACTTAGAATATGCTCATTAGGATCATCTATAGAATTACCCCCAAACTGACATGTATTCTATATCATCTGAATTGTTCCCGGTTTTATCTCGAAACTATTCGCATTGATTGTCGGCCTCCTAATACTCGACTGTATATCCGTGACATTCGGCATGGCGTAATCCCTAAGTGATTTCTGTTCGTTCCCTGTCATGTTCACGGGTATTTCCTGGTCTGCCAGTTCTTCTTCCAAATGTATAACCTCACTATTCAACCGCAATTTCTGGAACATCCTTTCGATGTCGTCTGTATACGGAAAAAGTTCCTTTTTAGCTCTTGATCTAGTGTGCATACACCCGCAAAGAATTCTTGCAAATACAAGAGGAAAATAAGTAACGTTTAAATTAAGACCGAATTGATTATAACTAATATGTAATTAATATTAATAAAGAAGTCCTCGGCAACGATGCCAAAAAATTGTTGGTCGATTTTGCAATCAATAGATTTGTGCAAGTGTACACAGTCAACAAATAATAAAGTGATAAGATAGAGTATCGATCCCACAGAGAATTCTAATTAATAAAGTCCAACTACTAGCACTATATCAATCCAATTTTATTTAAACAACTAATAATTGTGATTTTCTGAATTAATAAAACTAACTAAATAATTAAGAAATATTATTTCTAAGATAAAGCAAATAAATAAAACTAAGATTTGAATGAATGAATTAAGATAAATAAGGATTAAGACCTCAATATCCCCAATTATGAACTTATAAATCAATTATCCAATTATCCCAATTATTATGCCTACTGAATTGTTAACAGGAATTCTCAAATGCCAAAAGCCCTTTTCCAAGTGATCAATTAACTTCTATTTAATTCAAATTAATCTTGCTATATTCTTATGCAAAACAAGTGAACTAAACTCCTTCAATCCCAATTCCTTATGTGTTACATGCGGTGAACAGATATTTCAATTCAATTCACAAACCTAATTATTCACTATGCAAATAACTAAGTCACATGTTATAATGCCCAGTTCTAACCCTAGAATTCCTCTTTTCAATTTCTTCTAGGGTAACAAGGTAATTATTGGCCAAATAATTAATCAAGAAATACAAGGCAAGATAAACAATTCACATTGATATAAATAATTGGAATAAATTGAATAACTAATTCATAGCCATAAAAGGTTCAATTGAAATCTTAATTAAAGAATTAGTTCATGACAGAACTTAAAACCAACAATCTTTTCCAAATCATCCTTAAAAAATTACACAAATTGAAAATAAGGAGAAGAAAAAACTCTTGAGTCAATCCATAGTCTTCAAGTAATCCTTTGCTTAGCCTCCAATGATGAATATCCTTCTTTCAATTAAAACAACCTTTATATACTTCCCTTCTCAAAAACCTAGCAATCCAAATCCAATTTGACTACAATAATCCACCAACTATGCAGTCAAACGTGTCCCGGTCAACTGACAGCACGACCCAGCGCCCTGGCACTGGGATTTATACTAAGTGTAGCGCCCCGGTGCTAGTTGTTGAATAATTTACTAAAATGCCATTAAACAGTTTGAATTCCCCAATTCGTCCCTGCAGCTCCCGAATCTGCAAAATAACAACTAAACACAATAAAAATGCTTCTAAGTACTTTAAGAATACAATAATTTAAGCCCAAACATATCCAATTCATGGGTATATTACCCAATCATCAAAGGGTCTCTTCCATTTGGAGGACTTTATTTTTGATGTCACCAGTGTCTGGATCTCAAGTGGGATGGGCAGCATCACGAGTCTTGTTGGTCGGATCCAACTGTAGTTCAGGTATTGTAATGACCTGGGTTCCTCCTTGTGTGGAGGATTCAGCATGTACGGGTATTTTCTGACCCCGAGTAGACTGGTGTAATTCTTTGAGTAGAACATCCAAATCTGTAATTTGTTTGCTTAATCCGTCGAATTCTTTGCTAGAAACTGGATTAAGTTCAGTCTGGTTGGATGACGACATGATTGACTGTAGGCTTGTTGCCTTTTTGGACTTTGAACGGGTAGTAGGTCCGATTAGTTTCCTACGAAAGACTTGCATAGTTTAGTCTTTAGGGAATATGTATAATAACATGCTATGTGATGTGTCCATTTTAGGAATTTTATCCTGCAAAACGGATGTTAGCTGTTTGTAGAATGTTTAAAATATGTATGTATACACATTTCATCATATTTCTCATTACATGGAGATAGATATGGAATGAAATTGCAAGTAATTGTGTTTACAAGTAATGAGAGCATGAAGAGACTTTCCTCCGTTTTGGGTTTATCAGAGGCTGGCCTATCTTAGGTTACTCTCGCGGCTTTTTGGCATGAAGGTTCCTAAATCATCGCAATCTACTTGACGGGAAGTTAATCCGGTCTTTCAACTGGAGCGAATTTGGGTGGTGCCTTTCCTGAGCCTCGGAGAATTAGTCTTCTCACGAGTCTAGTAATCAAACACCGACGAGATACCCTCCTAGTGGAGGGACCACACAACATACATTCACATACATTGCGTCTCATCGTATAAAAATGATGACATGTGCGAAGCACTAATATCACAAGCAGATATGGTGTGAAGCACTAATATCACAAGCAGTTATGGTGCGAAGCACTAATATCATAAGCAGTTATGGTGCGAAGTACTAAGTGAAATAAGGAAATGCATTCATACACATTCATCAAATGTAAATGCAACATCCACACTTAAGTAGATAACAGTTTTTGAAAAGATTGTAATAGCGGCTTAAGTCCTCTTACTGGAGTCCTCAGCAGAGTCGCCACCTGTCGACGTCGGGATTTTTAGATGTCCCTTTCCGCTACTTGTTCTTTGATGTTCTCATTTTAGGTGAGATTTGTTTGAAAAAACAAGTGAAAAAGGTCCGACATGTATAATGTAAACGATGGACTGTTAAGAGTCTCCAATTAGTTTTTTAAATGGTTGTACCAACACAACTGAGAAAAGGTTTGCATATTGACCCAGTGATGTGACACTACTAAACGGGTCAGTGAAACAGAGATTCATTAGGGTCCGGGGACTTGGTTATGCGGAGGGAAGGTGTTAGGCACCCCCTGACATCCGTCTTACCACGGTGATCGCCTCTTTTCAAGAAACTATTATCTGAATGTGTGTGTGTGTGTGTCAATGTGCTATTATTTAAAAGTATTGTGAGGACTCGTTCGCACCTCTATACACAGGGTTTGAATTTATGTAAAAATTCAATTTTAAGAAATATATGGCAATGATGTTTTATAAAAGAGGTTTTTCAAACCCTGATGCTCAATAGTAATTGAGACCTTTTACACTCCCAATTTATTAAGTGTTCGGCTTAATTGATTTTATTTTACAGATGCGTGGCATTCGTACGAAAATAATGTACAAAATAGTGTCGTCTTCCTCGTGGGTATAGAAACCATCTGAGGAAATTCAGACACCGCGAAATAATTTATAAGCTGCTTATAGCTGAAAATATCCATCACGGGAACCGAATCTAGATCTAATAGGCTGAATCTGTGATCACATGATTCCTAAGCGCACAAGATAACGCAATTTGTATGAAACCACGTAAGCATGTTATATATATAAGCTGTAAATATATATACAGACATGATCGCCAGTCACGAAGAACCTCCACTGGGGGATTCAGAAATGTAAATAAAGCTGTAAAAGCTATCAACCGCCATGGAGGAAACTCCAGGTGGGACAAAACGTAAATAAAGCTGTAAATACGGTCAACCGCCACGAAGGGAACTCCAAGCGGGACAAAATGTAAATAAAGCTGTACAAAGCGATCGACTGCCACGAAGTAAACTCCAGGCAGGACGTAACGTAAATAAAGCTATAAAAGCGATCAACCACCACGAAGTAAACTCCAGGTGGGATGATATATATATATATATATATATATATATATATATATATAAAAGCGATAAACGCACCGGATGTAAAATTCAGGCTCATCGAACAGAGTCTGACCATAGTTCATATATATATATATATATATATATATATATATATATATATATATATATATATATATAAAAGTGAGTAAACGCTCCAGACCGAAGTCTAGGCTCATCGAACAAAGTTCGACACACAGTTAATATATATAAATATATATATAGAAAAGCAAATAAACGCTCCAGACCGAAATCTAGGCTCATCGAACAAAGTTCGACACACAGTTAATATATATAAATATATATATAGAAAAACAAATAAACGCTCCAGACCGAAGTCTAGGCTCAATCGAGGCATAACTCGATAATGTTAGTCAATATATATATATATATATATATATATATATATATATATATATATATATATATATATATATATATATATATACAAGATGAAACAAAACCACGGACCAAAGTCCGGGCAAATGCGCGCAACACGACTATCAACGTGAAGAAGGGTGTGTGCAGAGATGAAGAGAAAGACTCTAAAGTGTGTGAGAAGGCTTACAGTTGACTGCCAAAGAAGACTTCTATATCTTTAGAGTGGGTAAACATTGGCTTTTGTAGGTACAAAAGGGCTATATAAGAGCTCACATGTGTTTAAAATGAGAAAGTACACTGCATGGGGTGAGTGCAGAGCAAATTGGACAGGGCTTCCTCGCCATTTTTTCTTGCAAAATGGGAAGCCCAAGCCCTCTATTTATAGACGATTTAGCCGTAGGTGTACCTGCGGCTGAGCTGCAGGTGTACCAGAGGTAACCAGGGTGGGCCTGGGATTTTCAGGTCGGGTCGGGTCGTCTCGTAGCACGTGCACTCGGGCACTGTAATGTCCACTCGAACTTTTAGAAGTGCAATTCGGGCATCCGTTTGAGGTATACAGGACCTATTTCGGACCTTCGTTGTCGAGAGTTGTACGATGGCATGGGATTAGAGTTTGTACGAAGTCATTGAAGATGGGACGGTGCCCTCCGGTCTTCAAGCTTCAACTTCCATCCGTTACCCCACACAATAGTCACTCGGGATTGGTTAGTCTTGTGGGACATCGTTTGCGTAGAGATGTTGAGACGACGTGGCGTGGCATCGCGTTGGCGAGATGACGATGTTACCTCTCACCGGTGTTATCGTCGGATTGGGCTGATAAAGCAGACGCTGCTCAGACTTCACTGAGATTGGACTGCTGCAATTGTTGAAGGTCTTCATTGTCATCTTTGAGGTGTGCCTGGCTTCCCGATGTTATCGCCGGGTTGGTACAGTGTATCTCGTTGTGAGTGCCAAGATTGAAGCTGGTCGCATTTGAAACAAGCATTTCCGGGGTTATCGCCGAAACTGCATTCCTTGGGGCTATCACCAAGGTTGGTGGCTATTTCCATAGTTGGGACTGAGACTGGATACCTCGGGGTTATCTCCGAGATTAATCGGTCTTCTCCGATGTGTGTTCCGGTATTTAATCTACACGCCTTGGGGATATCTTAGAGATTGGAATTGTTACTCCCAGAGTGGGCTCCGGGGTTGATGCTGAATTTTCGATAGTATCCGGTATGTATATGGATTGTCTTTCAAGGTTCCTTCTTAAAAGACGAATCTGTCCTCCTGCAATGTTAGTGACAGTGGTACAGAAAATTTCGAGTGTCTACAGTGATTATCCAAAGGGTAATAAAAATAATATTTTATCCAATATGATAAATAAATAAATAGAAATGAATGATATTAAATTTTAAAATGAGTTGTACATCAAACTCATCAAATAAAATAAATGTTTTTAGTCTTTTTCATATAATTTTGACTCTCCTAAAATAAAATAAATGTTTTGAAGAGGCAATGTCAACTTACCAGTTCTGAAGAGAGGGAATGAGGTTGCAGATTTGATAATTAAGCTTGAGAGGTTGTTAAAAATAATTTTTAAATATGATTCACCTATTTAAATATTCAAAAATAATTGAAGGAGTCTGTTAGATGCTTTTAACGTTTACTGGTTAAAATATAGTTGACAGTGCAAAATATGTTGTATAATTATGGAGACTAGTTATTGATCGTATCCACTATCCAGGTACTAAAAAAAAGAACGTTGACTATATAAAAAAAACTAAATAATATATAGTCTTATTAGGAGTGTCTATTGAACTATTTAAAGAACACGATTAAAGTGGTGTTTAATAAAATTGAATATTAAGATCTGAACAGTTTAGATATTTAAATAATATAGAATATCTGTTTAGAATTGTATCTGATAGAAAAAATATTTTTTGATAATTAATTTTTTTAAATAGTCTGAATAACACTATTTTACTATTTTAACCCTCCACTCATATAGAATTATCCGAGTCTTGTTATCCCTCGCTGCATTCCCAGATAACTCCAAAAGCTATACTTCTTCTGTCCCTATTTAAATGACGTTTTAAAATTTTTTATTTGTCTCTAATTAATTGACGTTTGTTCAAATCTAGGAGAATTAATTACGATTTTTCCAAAATTACCCCTCATTTCTCTATCTATTTTTTTGGTACTTTAAACTTTTATGCTATGATAAATTAATGATTTAAGGGTATTATAGACAATTGAATACTACATTTAATGCTTTTCAATTATTATCTTAATTCTTATGTTCATCTCTAAAAGGTCATTTAAATAGGGACGAAGAGAGTATTATAAACAAAAAAATTCAACAAAATCAGCCACAAATAATCAAAACAGACATAAATGAGGGGAGAGAAAGAGATCTGACTTAGTGCCTTTGAATTTGCTTCTTCCCCAGCCTACTGTAGAACTCATGGCGGTGATTTTGGATTTGAAAAGATTTTTTGGATTTTGGAGAGAGAAAACAGAGGGTTATTTCTAAAGCACTGATAAATCTACATGAGAAGAAGAGGAGGGAGAGGAGGAGAAAGGGTTATGAACAATTCAGGCATATGAAAATTGAAGAGAAATAGGGGATACAAAAGTAATTTTGTAATATTAAAGAGGTCATTTTAGTCCAAAATTAGCTAATTTTGTTCAAACATATCTCTGGATGGTTTAGAATTAATTTTGTGTCTAACTGATTAAGAGGAAAAAAAAAATTACGAAACAAGTTTTGCCTCTGAGCAAATCAGAGACACACCTATTAAAAGTCATTAAGAGATAATCAAACACAACTTAAATTACACTACTTCTACGCAAAATGTCTGGTTTCAATTTTTGCGGATCCTAATTCAAGACAGCTTAAAATAGACAGTTTAGTTGACCACATTTTAAAAATAAATAACTTACTCTTTGTTTCACACCTTTATTAAACGGCTAGAGTAGTAGTATATCTAAAGTTGTAAAATGAATAAACAATTTGACTTGATTCGTATCCGCTCGACAAAAAGTTCGATTCGAAATATAAATGAGTCAAATATGAGTAAATTTTAAAGTTCGATAATTTATTCGAATTTCCTCAGATTGTAATTTTCTATTAATACTTGGATCATATTCGTTTGAAAAGTTCAAACTGCTCGAGCTCGATTCGAGATCGTGCTCGACTCGGTAGCTAAACGAGATTCAATCAAACTTTATTTTATACTCGATAACTTTTATAAATCAAATCTAAATAACTCAATACTCAACTCGACTCAGTTCATTTACACCATTAAGTATATCATCTAAGTCGCCAAATCCAAGTGCAGGCTTAGTTCGCCAAATCCAAGTGCAGGCTTAGTTAGATGAAGCAAAGAGTCTCGGCATCTGACATAAATTCTAAACCTTTCCCTTACTGCAAACTTATATTTAGTCTATAATATTGACATGTATATTTATATAAATTTGATACTCTTCTAAACCTTTCACTTTAATCTATAATATTGACATGTATATTTAAAATAAATTTGATACTCGAAAGCTTTAGACTCAAAAGCTTTAAACTCGATATTACTCATATAATTATACGTGTCTTTAAATTTTTAACAAATTAAAGATGCAGTATTCTTTTGTTGTAAGTTAAGCATATCAATTAATTATTTGTATATTATTACATAATAATGTATAAATTATATGTGGTCGCAATAAAAATAATATAATTTTATCATAACATTCAAAAAGACCGAGGGAGAAAAATAATATATTAATGGAGGGAGAAAATGGTATAAGATAAATATTATTTAAAATTTTGAAAGTGGGGAGCCAATTAAAAATAAGAAGGGAGAAGCACAAGTGGTCACACAAGCCGGTGGAAGTTTGAAAGGTGGATTGGTCAGACCATCCTGTAGTCGTTTTCCTTTGGACTACATCCATTAAGATTAGGTGGATGTATATTAACATAAACATGTATATTAACATGCATAATTAAATATGAACATTAAGAAGACTTAGGTTGTGTTTGATAAACCTTGAGAATTAAGATCTGAATGATTATGATGTCTTAATAAATTAGATCATCTGAATGATTATGAGGTCTGAATCTAAAAAATTATTTAATAACTTAAAAATAAGTTGTCTCTTAATGACACTATTTTACCATTTTAAAGGGTAAAATTTTGTTTAATAATTTTAAATATTCAATTTAATAAAAATGAGTGCATAATATTGTTGAATATATTTATATAAAAAAATTATCAAAAAAAATTTCATTAAGAGGTACCTCTTAATTATTAAGATTTTATTTTCTGTCTTACCTATTAAGAGGCATTCAGAGGTAACAGAAAAACAAACAAACAACATCATGCCTCTTAGCGAATAAGAGACAGTCCATTAAGAGGCAATAAATGTAAACAAACAGCACCTACATGGAGGTTCCATGATAGTTTTCCTTTTATTGCACATCAGTATTTACAAGCGGAGATCGGTATAAAATTTTTCTAAGAAATAAGAGAAAAAAGAAGAACAATTCTAAAATCAAGTCTACTTACAACTGAGGATCGAGCTTCTATTTATACAAGGCTTTGAGCCCTGATGATCGTCATTGGTGACGATTCCTATCTAAATTATTAAAGCTTATTAGCTTTATTAAAGTAGCTTTAACAAAGTGGCTTTATTAAAGTAACTTTTAGTAAAGTAGCTTTATTAAAGGAATCATATCCTTAGTGGAATTTTTCACAATTTTCCATTATTTTTGAGTGGAGGGTCCCACCATTTTGTTTTTGCCTTTATTCTTCTTTTGGAGTTTGGCATCAACTCTTTTGTTGATAGCCCTCTGGATGTGATCCCACGTGTCTCCTTGAGCATCCTGGGAATTTCTATCTTTGTCTTTTTCAAGTATTATTTCTTTGATTTCTGTGTCAAAATCTGAATTATTAGATTCTTCATTATCTTCATCTGTTTCTGAAGAGTCATTGTCACTATGGGTGGATCCGTGTCTGCTGTATTTGCTGTTGATAGACATATTATCCTCCGAGTTTGTAGTAAATTTTTTAGCCAAAATTTCTAGGACCATTTTGTTAACTTTTTCTGTCAGGAATAAGCATGTGAATGCTATTTCTATTTATATATGATTTGATTATGATATATATGTATATGGATGAATAATATGCAAGTATGTTTGCATTAAGAAAAGCTGTAAAGTTCTCTGATAGATAATAGAAATATGTGTACAAGGACTTAGAATGAATTGATCAAATATGTTAGGTTGATCCTACATAAGAAAGACAACTTTGTAAAGTCCTTAAAAGGAAAAGATGTACAAGGACTATAAAGATAGAAAGATCAAGCATGTTAGGTTGATCTTATGATGTAATAGATAGGCTAGTCTAATTGTCGAGCACTGCACGAGAAGTCGTAGTCTGTCAGGTGAGTTAAGGTTAACTCGGGAGTTATCGAGGCAGAATAGGAGTATGCAAAATAGTAGATCTCGGAGTTCGTAGACTGCCAGGGGAAACGAAGAAGGATCGTAGTGTATTGAGAAGAGCTTCCTTGGGATCGTAGTGTACTGAGAAAGTCATGTTCAAAATCGTAGAGACAGCCTGCCTACGAGCTGACCGGTCATCTGCCGAAGCCAAAAATAGAAACGCAGACTACACTCAGAGTCGTAGAGTCTATTGATACCGAAGCCAAGTCAAGGATCGTAAATCTCACTCTGAGTTCGTAGAGTCTATTGATTATATGCAGAGATCGTAGTCGAGCAAGATCAGATGAAGACAACAAGCACAAGTCAGAAATTGTAGAGTGTCAATATCTGATCTCGGGATCGTAGTGTCTGCACAGTCGAAGCTGAATCGTAGAGTGCAGAACTATGACTCCAACAGAAGTGCTCACAATGCTAAGTTAAAATCGTAGAGCAGATATGGTTCTCAACGAATGAGCACTCCCAGAATATCCAAAGATACGAAGCCTCTGGTTGGCACTGCAAAGATGCATTCCACAGTAAGGGAACCAGAGAGCACTCAACGAATGGCATGCAGGCTAACAGAAGATCTCAACACAAACCCAATCAACATTAAGATTGAGGTGTAAGGTCATTTGTGATGAAGTCTTCCACGAGGAGATCCAAAGAAGACTTCAGAAGCTGACTAAGGAAAGTCAGCTTATGCAGTAGCTATCAAGTGTACGGAAGACAACGAGGAACCAAGATCGTAGTGTTTGCCAAACAGAGAAGGAACTGATGGAAGGTGAACCGAGATACTGGCTAGCTTCTGAAGAGCAAGGCTAAAGTGATTAAGTGCAGGGTCAGTTCATTGATGATAAGTGAGCAAAAGATTATAAGGAGAAAGCAAACTGGACGCGCCACAAATCTGAAGTGTCTTGATATTCAGAAGGGGACCAGAGAAAGGAATTAGGCCATCAGTATCTGAGAACAGTTGAAGCAAATAGAAGTATTGAAGCACTACACAATACAACGAAGAGGTGTTCTTCAGTGAAGATCCAAGCAACACTCTTCAAGATCGTAGTGTTAACTCTACTAGTCAACGAACAACACTCAATAAGACACTACGATCAGGTCCTTGAAGACGTGCATCAGAATCGTAGAGTTTGAATAACTGAAGATTGAAGCATTGGCTAAGGTTCAATCTGAAGGGTAACATTCGGATAAGTGCCTATTGAGAGCATCGATGAAATAGGACAACCTCTGATCGAGGAATCAGAAAGAGGTAATAAAGTCTTCGACCTGCCCAAAATATTAAAGTGATACATCTGACAGGGTAGGTGAAACAGTAGATTGCAGCGTCAGAAAAAGTATGACAAGTCACATCAAGCAGTCTACCTCAAGTAACTTGAGATCTATGAAGATATTTGAATAGCCTTCAACGGTTACTTTCCAACGGAAGGATTGGGAAGAAGTATAAATGAGAAAGAACTTCAAAGATAAAAGGTTGCTGGAGTTGCCGAGTTTGAAGAGAAGGTGGACTGATCTAAACCTTGTGAGATAGTGAGTCCGCAGGCTCATTCTACGATCCACCAAGAACACTTAGAAGTCAGATAAAGAAAAATATAGAAGTGAAAGTTCTACTACATGAAGAGTGTTCTGAACTGCCGAGAGAAAGGAGAGCATCATGCCATCTGGATGTCCATCATGAGAAGACTCCAAGTACAACAGAGAAGAGCTTACAGTCATCTTAGCAAATCCATCATGAGAAGGCATCGAGTAGCAAGAAGGGAGATCACAAAAGCCATCTTGGTGTCAAGCATGAGACAGCTTCTAAGTACCTAACAGAAGTGCTTACATTCATCTTAGAAGCCTCTCATGTGCAGCCATCAAGTACCAATGAGAATGATCTTCAAGGCAGTTCATCAAGGGGTCATCCGGAGTAGTTAAGTAACCTAAGAAGCTAAGTATCATGCAACACTCAACTGCTCTTCAAGGATGATCAAGCAAAGCTGCTAAGGATAGAAGATGTTCAGAGCATGAAGACATCTTAGCAGCTCAGCACCGACTCCAACAACAACAAACAAACAACTCAACAAAGCCAAGGCCTGAGGGGTCCTTGTCCAAGGGGACTAAACAAAGCAGTGCCAAAGGGTCCTTGTCCGGAGGGACTAAACGAAGTTCCAAGTCTGCTGGGCTTGAATAGTTCTTAGGGAACTAGAGGAGTTCCAAGGCTGCTAGCCTTGAAGAGTTCTTAGTGAACTGAAGTCCCAAGGCTGCTTGCTTTGAAGGAATCTTAGTGATTCAGGGTGCTGCCCTTCCTTAGTGGAAATCCTACTAGTTGAAAGCAGAAGAGTAGATTAGGAGCTTGAGTCTCTGAACCACTTAAAATCCCTTGTGTCTTTTACATTATGTCATTTACATTATGTACTATAACTGCTATAACTGCTCTGTATATTTTAACTGCTTATAACTAAACTTACTCTATGAACAATGTATGTATGATTATGGATATATCAATGAAGGGGATTTTTTACTTATTTCGTTGTGCTTGAAAAGATTCTTATGTTTGTCATATGTTAATTATGAACAAAATAATATAAACCAGAAAAGTATTTGAAATAAAAATAATCTATTCAACCCCCCCTTCTAGATCTATCGTGTCCTCTGGGAACTAACAATTGGTATCAGAGCAGGTTCTCATGCTATATTCAAAAGCTAATCTCTTTAAGTTTGATCCTAGGCACAAACATTGTTCTAAACTTAGTTTAGTAGTAAGTAACTTGTTATGTGCAGATGAGCTCACATGTTGGAAATATTGTGTATAGGTTAAATGTGCATATACACCTAAAGTTGCTCAGATTGGTCCATGGTCTCTATTGGTACATCAGCAAGACCAATCCTAGCCTGCTGTCAATCTTGTAGTTCTAAGATCAGACGAGAACACTCAAGAGACGTCAATGACAAAGAGTCAAGCACCCTCCAGCCTGAAAGATGAAGAAGCTATACATGCTAAGAAATGGTTATCGAGAGAAGAAAGAAGATCTTCTCAAACTTATGTCTGGCCAACCATCAGCTGTGTGCAAACTCTATCAGCTAAAGGGTGTCAAAGATCTTAATGCTGAGATTCTCTTGGCCTATATCTTCAAGACCACTACTGATTGATTAAAGGCCAACAAGAGAAATGAGCTGTCAAGAGCAAAAGTAAAGCTAAGAACATCAATACCTAACCTCAGTATATCCATGATAAATGACTGTTTAATATCTGACAGTAAAAAGGTACGGTTCCTCACTATTATAAATGCATTCATCATAATTGCATCTCCTTATGAACTATAACATGATTCTGTCAAGAAGTTATAATCTACCTAAAAAGGTGAAGAGAGAAAGTAACATGAGGATGGAAACTCAAATGACTATAAACTTTCTCTCTATCCAAGTTTTAGGTTGAAGATGATATCTTGGAATAAATCTGAAATGGGTCATAAGAGCATCACAGGCCTAATATATTTTATGAGTAGTAATCTCTGCTGGTGGGTTAGTATGTATGTACAAACCTATGTTCTAAATGTTTGATAACTTATAGAGTATAATCAGTTCTACAAGAGGATCTTGCTAATTTGTAGAAACTGATCACCTCCATGAATCAACTAGACATTCACAAATCGTAGAGTTGATTTCCACTCTATGAACACTTAAACATTGTGAACATAACCCAGTGAATGATGAAACCATCATAGATAGAGAGTATGTTGTTAGATTCCAAATCCCACACACACTCACCATCATGCATCTCAAAATGTATTATCATAAGATAGTTGCATGAATGGATATGTCTGTTGATGATAAATATGATGATTATCCAAATAAGAGGAACAGGGGTGTAGAAAACTAACCTAGCAAGACCCATGTAACTATAGGTACCAAAAATAGAAATATTTTTAAACCTGCAGGTACTTGGTCAGTCTGACCACACTAAGGAATGATAAAGCAGAAGACTTCAGTCAAGAAGATTCAACCAGTAGAAGGCTAAGGACTGTTCAGAAATGAGTTTGATAAAGTTCCTATATGTCCAAGCCTGTCCTTGAAGACCCTCTGAGCTAACCGGAATGGAGCTCATATGGCTGCAAATCTGTATGTGGGAGCATGCCATGCAACAGAAGATAAAGAGGATTCTATATGCTCATATCAAGAAAGGCATGCTGTATGAAAAGGATTCTCGAGGGAAGCTCACAATAGAAGATCATTGAGCTTAATACAAAAGGAGTTCATTAAGAAGAAGAACTTCTTAATCTTAGGACTGTCAAATGAGACTACGTTCGTAGTACTGTCAAATGATCGTAGAGTGATCAATCCTGGAAATACTCATCTCTATGATAGAAGGAAATCCGAGCGATGATGGAGATTCAAGTCAGAAAGAGATATGAAAGGCTGCCTTCAAATGAATCTGAAGAAGAGGGAATCACATCTATCTAGAAAGACAACATCGACAATGGGGGAGCAGTGATCTGTTAAGGAATAACAACACTAATAAACCTTGAAGAGATGTACCAGCTACAGAGTCCTAAAACTTTGTAGCTGATGAACCAAATGAAGATCCATAATCAGTAGGAACGTCTCAAAACGTACTACTGATAACCCTTCAGCCATCCAATCCATAATCGTGAAGTGCCTACGATTAAACATATGATCGTAGTGTAAGAAGAAGGGGGACACCACGATTTCAGCAAGCAGTTGTCTAAAGCTGGTAGAAGACCTCCCCACCAGAAAAGGTCTAATGAGATGTTATTGCAAATCATTGCGATAACACTTCATCTGGAAAGCGCCTCAGGGACAAACCTGACCCTTAGCTCACTCTAAGAGGTTGGCCCTTCCTGAGCTACCTTATCCCAGAAGGAATGCTTGATCTAGTTCATCTCAAAAAAACCAAGTCAGTCAACGATCGTAGAGTTGAGTCTAAAGAGTACTAAACGATCGTAGTACAACCTCAGTGATCGTAGAGGACAACTCAATGATCGTAGTCCTATAAAAGGGTACACCAGTTCACAAGGAACCGGAAGAATGAGACATCTGCTAAGTCATTCAAGTTAAGGAGATAAGTTCGAATGCATCAGTAATTGAGCTTTGCTGCATCTAAGTAAGGAGGAAAGACAAAGTCATCCACTGCAATATCTCTCAGAAGATGATCATTGAGTCAACAAAGGAAATCGTAGAGTCTATAGTTGCCTCATCATGCTACTCTACGAATCAAAAGGTCAATGGTCAAAGCCACGCCAATTAAACTTCCACTCTTCTGATAACTAAAAAGTTGTGGGGAGTTACAACTCATTACTGGACAACGTGCAATCAATGGACAGTTGACACATCACTAAGTGTGCATAGTTAGAAGGAACTGCCATAAAGACAATTTTAAATCTGCAGACAGTTACCAAAAGATATCGAACCTTTCTCCCTCCCATTTTCAAAACCCTGGAAAGCTTTTCAAGAACAAAATCAGTTAACCCTCCAGAGCCTTACCAAATCACAGACATCCATTATAAGACCCCAACTTTTATAAATAAAGATGAATTTTTTATAAATATTATTTTTGAATATTATAGAGTAAATTTGATATAATGTTATAGTTGTGGGTAATATTTATAAATTTTGCAAAGTAAGCAAGTTGTTATAAAATATTTGTTTAGTCGGGGAATATTCTTTTTGCGGGGAATATTCGTATGATGGCATAATTATTGGTGGACCCCACAACGAAATTATTGTCGGATTGAGAAAACGACAAAAATACTTTATGAAAATAACGACGGAGGTGTTACTGTTAAAATTGTTGAACTACCCGGTAGTAAAAGTACAGTAATACGCGTGGTTGCATAGTAGCACACGTTATTGATTATTGATGCTTACGTGATAAGTCACTCAGCTATACTCAATTATTGCTACAGTAATTGCTGCATCATATCTCTTATATTATTGATTCAATTATTGTCACAGTATCATCTATATAATATGTTATATTGTCAATAATTGAGACGACAAGTTATAAATGATTAATAATTGTTGAAAGATTAAATATGTGTTGATAAAAAATAAAATAATTTGTGGTAATATTTATTCAATCCTTGATGTATATAAAGATTCTATTATGAGACGTTTGTGACAAGTTTGGTTATTTTATGGGGGGGTCCATATGTCATCATCTAAGAGTCTCTTCGTCAATAGTAATTACCTTCGTCAATAGTAATTACATTCGTTAATAGTAATTACCTTCATCAATAGTAATTACCTTCGTCAATAGTAACTACCTTTACTAGACGTCAAACCACTTGCCATTTCATATTACAGGCATCGAACCTATTGTCGTTTCACATTACATGTGTCAAACCACTTTTCTTTTCACATCACCAGTCGTCAAGCCACTTGCCTTTTCACATTTCAAGTGCTAAGCTAGAAATCTTCTATAAATAGAGGCCTAGTGCTTCATTATTTTTCACGAATTCATTCAAGTTATAGAGAGAGAATAAGAGAGAAAGAAGAAATGATGTGGTAAAAGTTATCATTGGCCCGTAGTGCATTGATGGACAGTTGTTGGCATGATCATGACCATTAATGAATACACGAATGTCCTTTGCTGTAGTGCATGGATAATTTGTGGTCATGATACTAAAGAATATCCTTGGCCGTAGTGCAGGGGTGATTCGATGATGTGGATTATTTATTAAGCTGAGTCCCAGCGATAAAAGTCATGAAAAACCTTTTAAATCATAAAAGATAGTAGATTTTATTCTCTACTTGACTCTTTTAATGGATTGCTTGTTCCGCTGCAAATAAACTTGATGTTGTTATATTCTATCAGTTTAACACTATTGAAGGTTAACGATAATTTATTCTGCATTATCTTAGTCATAATATTTCTTACTGGGCTATTTGAGCTCACCCTTTCTTTCACTGTTCTCTTCAGGAAATGAGAACATACCAGGGACTAGTCGGGGAATGGAATGACGGTCCAGAGGATAACATTAGTAGTCCTCACTATTCTGTGAAATAGTGTGTTAATAATTGTAATGAGGACTCCTTTTGAGTTTGTATAATCTCTAGTAGACAATAATTGTATTCAAACTCACAGTTATGTTTTGTCGTATTGTACACGACAGTTGTATTAGTAAGTTGTATTTGAATTTTGTACCATGTATTTGACGACCCAAGATGGGTGATGTATACCTAATTTTGGGGGTGTCACATCCATCTCTTATAAACCTCTCTAAATCAAACACCCATAGTCTTCGAACTATTCAAATTGAGAACTGGCAAGTTATCACCGGCATTCAGCTTGGAACTAAATCGTTTGAGAAATCTGAGAAGAGATTCAGGGACATACTTGAGCTCGTGAAGAAAGCTGGGTTTTCAGAATGTCTTGAGGCAAGTACTCGTGTGTACATTGACCTGGTTAAAGAGTTCTACTCAAACATCTCCATAAACTCTGGAACTTTCTCTACCAAGGTTAATGGTCAGATTCTGAAGCTAAAATCTTCTAACCTAAATCAATGCCTAGGTTTTCCTAACCAAGGGCTAAAGAACCTTGAAGATGTCAACACTGAACAAGCAAAGGAGTTGATGGGGTACCAAAGAAACCCTAGCTTCAAAGACATGAAGAAGAAGGAGTTTACTGAAGAATATGAGTTCCAAGCTGAAATTGTTGGAAAGTGCATACTGTGCAAAAACACTGCACATGATACAGTGATTGACCAACGGTTGAAGATAATGTCTACAATAGTTCTGAAGAAACGAATTGACTTTGGAGCTATCTTGCTAGATCAAATTTCCAAGTGGGTAGAGAAGGCTGAGAAGAAGAAATCCACTGAAATGCCCTTGACCAAGGTGTTTCATGGAAGGCTGCTGAGTATTATATTGAAGAAGAAGAAGCTAGGAGGGAAAATCAAGGATGATCAGGGGGAAGCCTTAAATGTGCACAAAGTGATGTCTCCACAGATATTTGAAAACTGGAAGAAGAACCCCAAGGAGAACAAAATGCTGACAGCTGGGAGCAGCAGTAGAGCCTCTGCAAAGAAGAGGAAGATAGTAGAGGCAGAGAGCTCTAAGTCTGATGACTCTGTAGCAGCTGAAATCACACCAGCTAGGAAGAAATCAAAAGTGGTAAAGAGTGCTGGTGATGTGAAGAAAGCCTAAGTCCCACCAAGGAGAGTCTCCTCCCTAAACAAGGATAAAGAAGAAACGGCCCAAACTGCTGAAACCACCGAAAGAAGAAGAAGCAGGTTGCTTCAAGGGCCAGTCAGCAAGAAAGCTAAGGTGGAAGACAAACCAGCCTTGGCTTCTCAAATCAAAGCATCTGCTGAAGAAAGGGACGTAGAGTCAGCAGAAGAGGAAGAAACAGAAGATGTGGTCTAGTCCCCACAGTCAACATCCAGCAATGAGAATGAAGCTGATGTAATGAAAAAAAGTACGGAAACTGCTGACAAAGAAGAATGCTCAAGCCCCACGGCCAATTCTCAGAGCAGCCACTCTGATGATGAAGAAGAAATTCAAGATGACCAAAGTGCATCCCTAAAGAAAACTGCCCCAAAAAGCCCAGAGAATGGGTCAGAAAATGTTGTTCAAGAAGAAGAAGAGAATGTCCCCTCAAATCCAGAAAGCTCTCATGATGACTCAGAAAGTGATGAGTCCAAAAAAGAAGAATCTGCCCCTGCAAGTGCTGAACTCCAAAGAAGTATGTCTGTTGAGCAAGAGGAGTCAGAGCCTGAAGAAGAAGAAGAAGAGTCAGTGTCTCCAATAATTGAACCTCTACGAAGAAGGAGAAGCTACAGGTTGCAAGCCCAGTTTGCCACCAAAAGGAAAAGTGGCCAATCAAATGCCATCATCGAATTAAGTGATGATGAGTCTGTATCCCCAATAAAAAGTGCTGAAGATGAAGCCAGCAGTGAAGAAGAAGAATCTGAGGAAATACTGGCTGAAGAAGGTTCTGAGAATGAAATGCAGCTAGAAGAATTCCCTACTCAAAATAATCAAGAAAGTTTAGGCTCCGAGAGAAAAGAGATTAAAGAAGATTCTGGTTCTGCACCTCAGGAAGCAGACGAACAAGAAGATTATCCAGTTCCCTCTCCTGCAAGATTTCGTAGAAGTATTGCAGAGGAAGTGTCAAATGATCTAACAGATGCTTCACCAGAGAGATGGTTCTTCTAGTGGATTCCATGGCTCAAGTCCCACACTGAAAAAGATGGAAGCTCCTTCAGTTGGTGTTACAAGCAGTTTCCAAGCATGGAACTGGTGGCTCAGAACTTTCCAAGAGTAAAGAAGTTTGCTACCAAACTGATCAAAGACCAGTCCCACTTCAAGGTCTATCGTCATTCTGAAAATATCTACATCCCCTACGATCATAGAGTGGACCTTCAAGGGAAAAGGAACATGACCAAGGAGCTTATCGTAGAGTCTATCCACTCCACTACTGATGATGTTCAAGTCCAAAACAAGAAGCCTCCTTATGATCAAGCACTGCTATCAGACACTCCATCATCCTCCACAAGCAATTGGTATTCCACGATTATTCAGATTATCCAAACATTTAAAAATATGTCCAAAGATGACAATCGTATAGTCCAATATATTATTCAACCAGAAGCTGCCAACCAAAAGCATCAAACTACTATGGAGCAGGAACTACTGAAGAGCTCTGATGATCTAAGCAAGAAGATATTAATGCTCACTGAAGAATCACAGAAGCAGACAACAGCATGAGATGATTCTTTCCAGCATAAGCTTCAAGCCATCTTGGCTGATGTATCTCTCAAACTCCAAGAGAGAGATACCATCTTTCAAAAACCCATACAAGATCAGAAGGTAGAAGCTCTACAAATTCAGAAGGCCAATGCAGAGCAGATCGAAGCCCTCTCTACAAGATTGATGATATGAGGCAGACCTTCTTAGTATAACTTGAGCTCGGCTAGCAAGAACTAAAGTTTGAAGTTGCCAACTCTTCCTACCTGATGGAGCAGCTTCTGTCCAACATGGAACAGCTCTCTCAAATGATTGATGACAAAAAAGGGGAGAAAAAGAGGCATAGAAAGAAGAGGAGCAAGAGGCACTCGAAGAAGAGCAGAGGGACAAGAGAGAAGAAGTCAAAGAAGAAGACAATATATAACTGCTGAAAGAGTATCCTCATCTGAGGGGGAGCCAGAAGGTGATGATAACAAGATCGCAGAGTCTAAGGGGGAGCCAGATCAGAAAGATGCTGAAAGGGAGCAAGAAAAAGAAGTCCAATCTGATGAGTAGCTGACCAACAAGCATCCTGGATAAACACATGGAGCCAAGGAGGTACATCTCTAATCTGTTAGGAATGTTCTGGATACAGGATTTAGAATGTCTTAATGTATAAATTGCCATATCAATATAAACGACATTCATGATGGAGCATGAATATGCACTTATATAAGATTCATTCATAACATGCATATGCACTTATTGTTTTTGTCATAATCAAATAGGGGAAGATTGTCAGGAATAAGCATGTGAATGCTATTCCTATTTATATATGATTTGATTATGATATATATGTATATGAATGAATAATATGCAAGTATGCTTGCATTAAGAAAAGCTGTAAAGTCCTCTGATAGATAATAGAAATATGTGTACAAGGACTTAGAATGAATTGATCAAATATGTTAGGTTGATCCTACATAAGAAAGACAGCTTTGTAAAGTCCTTAAAAAGAAAAGATGTACAAGGACTATAAAGATAGAAAGATCAAGCATGTTAGGTTGATCTTATGATGTAATAGATAGACTAGTCTGATCGTCGAGCACTGCACGAGAAGTCGTAGTCTGCCAGGTGAGCCAAGGTTAACTCGGGAGCTATCGAGGCAGGATAGGAACAAGATAGTAGATCTCGGAGTTCGTAGACTGCCAGGGGAAACAAAGAAGGATCGTAGTGTATTAAGAAGGAATTCCTCGGGATCGTAGTGTGCTGAGGAAGTCATGTTCAGAATCGTAGAGACAGCCTGCCTACGAGCTGAGTGGTCATCTGTCGAAGCCAAAAACAGAAACGCAGACTACACTCAAAGTCGTAGAGTCTACTGATTCCAAAGCCAAGTCAAGGATCGTAGATCACACTCTGAGTTCTTAGAGTCTATTGATTATATGCAGAGATCGTAGTCGAGAAAGATCAGATGAAGACAACAAGCACAAGGCATAAATCGTAGAGTGTCAATATCTGATCTTGGGATCGTAGTGTCTGCACAACCAAAGCTAAATCGTAGAGTGCAGAACTATGACTCCAACAGAAGTGCTCACAATGCTAAGTCAAAATCGTAGAGCAGATATGGTTCTTAACGAATGAGCACTCCCAGAATATCCAAAGATACGAAGCCTCTGGTTGGCACTGCAAAGATGCATTCCACAGTAAGGGAACCAGAGAGCACTCAACGAATGACATGCAGGCTAACAGAAGATCTCAACACAAACCCAATCAACATTAAGATTGAGGTGTAAGGCCATTTGTGATGAAGTCTTCCACGAGGAGATCCAAAGAAGACTTCAGAAGCTGACTAAGGAAAGTCAGCTTATGCAGTAGCTATCAAGTGTACGGAAGATAACGATCTTGGAAGGTACCAAGATCGTAGTGTTTGCCAATTAAAGAAGGAACTGATGGAAGGTAAACCGAGATACTGGGCAGCTTCTAAAGAGCAAGGCTAAAGTGATTAAGTACAGGGTCAGTTCATTGATGATAAGTGAGTGGAAGATCACAAGGAGAAAGCATGCTGGATGCTCCATAAATCTGAAGTATCTTGATATTCAGAAAGGGACCAGAGTAAGGAATTAGGCCATCAATATCTGAGAATAGTCGAATCAAACAGAAGTATTGAAGCACTGCACAATACAATGAAGAGGTGTTCTTCAGTGAAGATCCAAGCAACACCCTTCAGGATCGTAGTGTTAACTCTACTAGTCAACGAGCAACACTCAATAAGACACTATGATCAGGTCCTTAAAGACGTGCATTAGAATCGTAGAGTCCGAATAACTGAAGACTGAAGCATTGACAAAGGTTTAATCTGAAGGGTAATATTCGGAGAAGTGCCTATTGAGAGCATCGATGCAATAGGACAACCTCTGATCGAGGAATCAGAAAGAGGTAATAAAGTCTTCGACCTGCCCAAGACATTAAAGTGATACATCTGACAGGGTAGGTGAAACAGTAGACTGCAGCGTCAGAAAAAGTATGACAAGTCCCATCAAGCAGTCTACCTCAAGAAACTTGAGATATGTGAAGATATTTAAATAGCCTTCAATGGTTACTTTCCAACGGAAGGATTGGGAAGAAGTATAAATGAGAAAGAACTTCAAAGATAAAAGGTTGTTGGAGTTGCCGAGTTTGAAGAGAAGGTGGACTGATCTAAACCTTGTGAGATAGTGAGTCCGCAGGCTCACTCTACGATCCACCAAGAACACTTAGAAGTCAGATAAAGAAAAATATAGAAGTGAAAGTTCTACTACATGAAGAGTGTTCTGAACTGCCGAGAGAAAGGAGAGCATCATGCCATCTGGATGTCCATCATGAGAAGACTCTAAGTACAACAGAGAAGAGCTTACGGTCATCTTAGCAAATCCATCATGAGAAGGCATCGAGTAGCAAGAAGGGAGATCACAAAAGCTATCTTGGTGTCAAGCATGAGACAACTTCTAAGTACCTAACAGAAGTGCTTACAGTCATCTTAGAAGCCTCTCATGTGCAGCCGTCAAGTACCAATGAGAATGATCTTCAAGGTAGTTCATCAAGGGGTCATCCGGAGTAGTTGACTAACCTAAGAAGCTGAGCATCATGCAACACTCAACTACTCTTCAAGGATGATCAAGCAAAGCTGATAAGGATAGAAGATGTTCAGAGCATGAAGACATCTTAGCAGCTCAACACCGACTCCAACAACAACAAACAAACAACTCTACAAAGCTAGGGCCTGAGGGGTCCTTATCCATGGGGACTAAACAAAGCAGGGCCAAAGGGTCCTTGTCCGGAGGGACTAAATGAAGTTCCAAGCCTACTGGGCTTGAAGAGTTCCTAGGGAACTAGAGGAGTTCCAAGGCTACTGACCTTGAAGAGTTCTTAGTGAACTGAAGTCCCAAGGTTGCTAGCGTTGAAGGAATCTTAGTGATTCAGGGTGTTGCCCTTCCTTAGTGGAAATCCTGCTAGTTGAAAGTAGAAGAGTGGATTAGGAGCTTGAGTCTCTGAACCACTTAAAATCCCTTATGTCTTTTACATTATGTCATTTACATTATGTACTATAATTGCTATAACTGCTATGTATGTTTTAACTGCTTATAACTAAACTTACTCTACGAATAATGTATGTATGATTATGGATATATCAATGAAGGGGATCTTTTACTTATTCCATTGTGCTTAAAAAGATTCTTATGTTTGTCATATGTCAATTATGAACAAAATAATATAAACCAGAAAAGTATTTGAAATAAAAAGGATCTATTCAACCCCCCCTTCTAGATCTATCGTGCCCTCTAGAAACTAACATTTTCCTTTGGGGCAGTTGAAAACTTCTTTTTGAGGGATTCATGCAGAGTGAGTAAAGGGTCTTGAATTTGAGTTTCCTTTTGAAGGATCTTGTCTTCATTCTCTTTAGTATAGAGATTTTGGAATTTTTTAATGTCTGTTTGGATAATTTCAACAGTCTTTAATTGACTATTTTGTCCATCATTTGCAGTAGAATTTCGTTATAAAGGATTAAAGTTCATAATTGAAGCCTTCCTTTTGTCTGGAGCCAAATGTCAAAGTCCAAATCTATGGGAGTCCATAATTCATAAAGAATTTAAATAAATCCAATCCTGTAGTGACCTTTTTTATCTTTTTGATGAGGGTGCCATTTTTTATATTAGGCAAAGAGATTATTAATCTCAATTGGCAGTATTACTGCTTCAGGGCCAAAAAACATCCACCAATGGATGGACCAGTTTGGAATTCAGGGGAAATTCGGAAGAACCAATTATGCTTTTTCTAAGGATTGTCATAATAAAAGCAATAATACCAGGCATCCTTATAATCCAAATAATTAAAATCCATTTTAGGATATCCGATCATATTTCTTAGCCTATTAGGATCCAGACCCCATTCATTTGGAGTAAGCATTCTTTTTAAGTATGCTTTGGAAAAAGAAAATAGAGAATATTTATTATTTTTCTCCCTTTGAAAGTGTTCAAATTCTACTGAGCTAGTTTCTATTAGAATCTGCTCATAGTAGCTGTTAACGCCTGATTTTGTACGCCTGACGAAATCACCAAAAGGACTGGCCAAAATAGCGCCAACGCTTGATGGAGTAATTGTTGTGAAATCAAACTCACAAAATACACTCGCATAAACATAAATAAAGAAATATAAAGTATGAACACAAGAATTTACGTGGAAACCCAATTGGAAAAAAACCACGGAGAGATAGAGTAATCCACTATAATAATATTGGGAGTACAAGTTATGTATTTGTGTTGTATCTCTTGTGCCCTATCATATTGTCTTCTATTATGTTCATCGGGTGGGTGTATGCCTCTGTCGCGTGCCCGGTGCTCTGGTGATAATCACAGTATTTCTGACGCCCCCAAAATTAGGTATACATCACCCATCTTGGGTCGCTAGATACTTGGTACAGAATTCAAATACAACTTACTAATACAACTGTCATGTACAATACGACAAAACATAAACTGTGAGTTTGAATACAAATATTATCTACTAGAGATTATATAAACTCAAAAGGAGTCCTCATTACAATTATTATCACACTATTTCACAGAATAGTGAGGACTACTAATGTTATCCTCTGGACCATCACTCCGTTCCCTGACTCATCCCAGCTATATTCTCATTACCTGAAGAGAACAGTGAAAGAAAGGGTGAGCTCAACTAGCCCACTAAGAAATATTATGACTAAGATAATGAAGAATAAATTATCATTAGTCTCCAATAATGTTAAACTGATAAAATATAATAGACATCAAGTTTAACTGCAGCGGAACAAGCAATCCATTAAAAGAGTCAAGTAGAAAATAAAATATACTATCTTTTATGATTAAAAAGGTTTTTCATCACTGTTATCGCTGAGACTCAGCTTAATAAATATTCCACATCATCGAATCACCCCCTGCACTACGGCCAAGGATATTCTTTAGTATCACGACCACAATTATCCATGCACTACGGGCCAAGAATATTTGTGTATTCATTAATGGTCATGATCATGCCAACAACTGTCCATCAATGCACTACGGGCCAATGAGGACTTTTACAACATCATTTGTAACATTACGGTCATGATTACACCGAATAATCCCTGATCATAATTATACCAAGTCCATCTATACACTACAGGCCACAGATGACTTTTAACATAATATAAACATGAGGATGATGTTAATGATATAAGAATTCAATAAAAACAAGTTCAAGAATTAATTTGTCCAAGAACTACTAATGTCCAAATTGTCAACATGATATTGCTTTGTAGAGTAAAATTCAAGAATGATCAGAAGAATATTTCCATGAAAAGATACTGGATGAAGCGCAAATATCAAGGATATTCTACTAATTTCATGGAGTATAGAAGTCAAAACTTTAACCAACTGAGTATAATAAAGAATGGAATAACAAAAGAAATCACCATGCATGCGATACTTTGCATAGACAGGTTATTCCAACATAATACTAAATAACGGAACCAGGTCAGACGAAATTCGCACCGACAGGATGTTCCAACAGAATAATAAAGAATGGAATAACAAAAGAAATCACCATGCATGCGGTACTTCGCATAGACAGGTTATTCCAACAGAATACTAATAAGGACGGAATCAGGTCTGGCGTAAAACGCACAGACAGGATATTCCAACAGAATAACAATAAAGACGGAACCAGGTCCGGCGTAAAATGCACATACAGGATATTCCAACAGAATAATAAAGACGAAATCAGGTCCGGTGTAAAATGCACAGACAAGATATTCCAACAGAATAGTAAAGACGGAATAATAGAAGAATGTCACCAAGTATAGGGTAGACCGCGTATATAGGTTATTCCAACAGAATAATAAACAATGGAATAACAACAGTTCTCTTCATGAATAAGAAAGAATAACACCCATTACCGTAAAAGAACTGAATATAAGAGTAGTTAAGTAGCAGAAATCTTTTCTTTTTTCTCTCTATAATTTTCTCTCTCTAGAGTTTCAGTGAATTCGTAAGAAAATAATGAAGGAATGAGCTTCTATTTATAGGAAAATAGAATGCATAGTAACTAATCCATGAACGGTCCATATTGATTTACTTTAATCTGACGGTCCATATTTAAAGCAAAATCTTTTAAATAAAATATAATATATTCTATTTATAATCTAATAAAACGAATAACTTTATAAAAGTTTTCTGTTTTATTACATTAATAATATAAATAAAACAAAACTTTATATATATATATAGGGTATCCATCCACAGTAACCGGTTGTTGGGAGCAACCCCTTTTGGCCCAGCCGCTACAACCTGTAGCGGCTTTTAAAAAAAATTGTCTAAGGCCGGTACAGGTTGTAGCGGCTGGGCCAAAAGGGGTTGCTCCCCAACAACCGGTTGTTGTGGATGGAATCCCATATATATATATACATATATATATATATATATATATATATATATATATATATATATATATATATATATATATATATATATAAAGTTCACCCCGTCGCCCACGGCACATCACACACCCACAATTATATGTTGGACAGGGTATCACAGAGTTCTAAATCTTTTAGTGCATGCCAGTTGCTAGATGATGAGGATGGTAAAATGCTATTGAATGATAAGATATGTCATAAGCATTTTATTAATAAAAATGGGTAAAATAACTCCATGAAAGAACTATGATGACCAAGACAAGACAGCATATCAGAAACTTTCAACACCAATAAACACCTTAATATAAAATAATAATAATAATAATAATAATAATAATAATAATACAACCCCTGAACTTTCCTTGACAATCCCCCCCCCTCCCCACATGACAATTCCCCCCACTCACCATATTATATATATATATATATATATAATAAAAATTTTCTACGATTATTTTGAAAAATAGGTAAATGGGGGTCAATAAAATAAGCAAAATTGAGTGACTTCTCACGTAAGCATTAATAATCAATACCGTGTGCTATTATGCAACTACGCATATTACTGTACTTTTACTACCGAGTAGTTCAACAGTTAACGGTAAAACTTCCACCGTAAAGTATTTTTGTCATTTTCTCAATTCGACAATAATTCCGTTGTGGGGTCCACCAATGATTGTGCCGTTGTACTAATATTCCCTGTTAAAATGAATATTCCCCAGCCAATCGAATATTATATAACAACTTGCGTACTTTGTAAAATTTATAAATATTACACACAACTATAATATTATATCAATTTCACTCCATAATATTCAAAAATAATATTTATAGAAAATTTATCTTTATTCAAAATGTTGGGGTTTTACAGTATTTGTCCCGACCCTTTCTTTCGGGCTTGGTTCGCCTCGAGCATGGTTCGTAAAAGGGTTGGTTCTTCATCTCCTCCAAAATTTTCGACCGATCTACGGTGAGGGGGGGGGGGGGTGTAAACTTTGCTGATGTTACGATTGGGTAATGGAGGTCTGTTGCTTCCTGATCCTTACCCATTGTAGGTTTTCTTGCCCTGATGGTCCGACCTCTACTGGTTGTTATCCGAGCGTTGATAATGTGATTTGTCCCGATCTTTAGACTTCTCGTAGGACTGGGACTGGGAGTGTCGTTTAAAATTGTCCATGGCCTCTTTTATTGCAATAAACCCTTCGGCCCGGTGGAAGGCCTCGGTTAGATCTGCGGGGGGATTGATCACCAAATCTTTTACCAGCTTCTTTGACCTCCCAATATCCAGACCCGTTGTGAAGAATCCCAAGGCCTGTGGGGAGTTTAACTCGGCTACCGACCCCACGGCTTCCCGAAATCTTTTCACATACTGGCCTAGAGTTTCATCTGACTTCTGTCTGACCTGTATAAGAGACGCCGTGATCTTTCTTCTTCCTCTATTGCTCCCGAACCGAGCGTGGAACTTTTCTCGAAGATCGTTCCACGACCCGATTGATCCTGCCGCCAAAGTCCACATCCATTCCCGAGCGCTCTTTTTCAGCGTTATGACGAATATATGGCATTTGGCTGCATCCGAATGTCCGTAGTAAGACATCAGACAGTCATACCCATCCGAATGGTCGTAAGAATCTCCTAGCCCGTCATATGTCTCCATCGGGGGCATCTTCTTTTTTGGATCGGCTGTGACCTGATTGATTTCAGGTGAGAAGGAGGATCCTAGGCAGGCCGAAGATGTTCCCACTGAGTTTTTTGCCACCAACAATTTTTCCAGTTCTGCCACCCTTCGAGCGAGGGGATCAGACTCTTCCTTTCGAGGGGATGATCGGGGTCTGTCCCTTCTGTAATTAGGGGACGCATCCCTCCTCCTCTGTCCCGATCTACCCAGATGCTTCGATCTGCGCTCAGCCGAACGACTTCTTCTTCTGCTCTTTTCTCTTCCAGCCTCTCCCCGTCGGGGTGACCGGGATCGACTCCGATTCCGATGCCTTTTGGAGGATGCCTCCCGTTCTCCATTCATTTTCGCCATCTGCTTTTCGAGCTCTTCCTATTGGAGGTGTAGGGCCAGTATGGCATCGTTGTTATGTTGCATCTTCTTTTTCAGGATGAACTCCCTCTGGTCCTGGCTACCTTCTGCTTTTTCGTGCCATACAAGGGCCCGTGAATGTTTTTCCTCGGCCTGACTCGCAGGATGGGGAGTGTGCTGGCTATCGTTAATGAGTTTACGCCGGCGGGAATGGGCTGGTATCTCTTCAACCTCAGAAACTTTGGAACCCAGTCGGTCCTTCACCGACCCCCTCACCTGTGTCGTCAGGTGTGACTGCTGAGTTTTTGCCTTTTTGTGGGCAGAGACGTCGTTTTCCTTACTTGCCATAATCTTTTGCCGGAAAAGTTGGTTGTGATTGTAAAAAAGCACTAAAGCCCTCCTTCTAGCGCCAATGTTAACGCCAAGTTTCGTCCATGCGTCCAATCACAGAATCCACGCACTGAAACCTGCATAATAACGGATCACACAGAAGCTTAACGACTTGTGCCACCGGGGGATAGCTCCAGTGTGAGGATAAGTACAGGCCTTTCACAAGATTTAACAATGGAGGCTTAAGTGTTTAGTGCTCAAAGATGTATTACCTATTAATTGTAGTTAAGATTTGTATTTATAGCCATTCTCATCTCCCAAGAGTCCCTCTCCGAGTCAGAACAGGACTCCTAAATATGGTAGTTACCTATATTTGGGTCCAACACAATCTCCTTAAAAGGTGCAAGTAGAATCCTTTTCCAATACTACCTTTAGAGTTGCCTTATCAACATATGATTAGGGTTAGGACCCTTAACCACGTAATCCCCTTATCACTCCCAACTCTGCATGTGGGTTGTCCGACTTCACAGGCCCAAACCATCAAGCATCATAAGCACCGGTCTGGGCCTCGGTCCAAAGGACGTGAAAACCCGACCCCGACCTCCATGATCACAACCGGCTCCCGACCTATTGGGCTCAGGTATCCGAACCTGAACGTCCTCAACCTCCTACATGCCATCGGCCATATTGGCCCAACCTCATCAATTCCAGCCCAGGCCTACAGCCAACATGGTGGTCGGTAAAACACTCCCGAAAATTGCCCCCTAGTCTCTTATTATAAGATATTTATGACATGAGACTTGAAAGGACACAAATGTAAATAGTCACGTTCGGTAATGATGAGCCGTCTTAGGAACCCAAACGGTTTCTCTTCAATTCATGAGCCGGTACACGTCACTTTTTCGAGCCTTTATCCATTTCAAATTCTCACCAAATTTTTTCGGCAAGGGCGATTTCCGGCAAGTATTCCATTTCCACAGATCCTTTGATTTTCATCATCCTGCTAGTTTTCGAGCTTCATCCTTGTCCGTTTTCTTCTAAAAACTCATAGATGTGCCTCATTCCCTTTTAAAACATCCCAAATGGCTGATTTGAATGACATTAAAATGTTCCCACAGACGACGCCAATGTTAACGCCTGATTTTGTACGCCTGATGAAATCACCAAAAGGACAGGCTAAAATAGTGCCAACGGTTGATTGAGTAATTATTGTGAAATCAAACTCACAAAATACACTCGCATAAACATAAATAAAGAAAAATAAAGTATGAACACAAGAATTTACGTGGAAACCCAATTGGGGAAAAACCACAGAGAGAGAGAGAGTGAGAGAGAGTAATCCACTATAATAATATTGGGAGTACAAGTTGTGTATTTGTGTTATATCTCTTATGCCCAATCATATTGTCTTCTATTATGTTCTTTTCCTAACCCTAGCTTGTAGCCGTATATATAGAACTAACCTCCACTTGCATCCAACTAGGAGAAGGATTCCTTATCCCTCCAAATAAGGAAATACAATCCTATTTTAATAAGGACTCTTCCACTGTCATAATAAATACATATGGGCCATCACCAGATCCGGACCATTAAATAGATTTGACTGCACCATGGCTAGACTCAAATAATCACACTCCAACAGTAGCTACGATAATTATTATTTCCTTTTAAAGGATAAGAGACTCTAGGATCAAAGTATCTAGAGGCCAAATAATTTGGATCATTGATCCATTTGAGATCAATATTCTCAATTGTGAGAAGAACTTCAACAAAGTAATTTGCATGAATATTATCCACTTCTTCTTTTTGAAGGATTTCTTTTATAGAAATTGTGGAGCCATTATTTCGGCCATATGATGAACCTCCTTTTTGGAGATGGTTTTCCCTACAAAAATTCACAAGTTAAGTAATCAGGGAGAGAGTTTGTCTTTCCCTTTATATATTCAATTTTGAAATCAAAGATGGCTAGTAAAGCTTTCCATCTAGCAAATTGTTGTTGGGCAACCAAGTTTTTAACATCTTGTTTTAAAACATATTGAATGGCTAGACAATCAATTCGCAGATTGAATTCTTGATTTAGTAAATCATCTTGAAATTTGAAAATACTATTGATTACCGCTAGTATTCCTTTTTAATAGTAGAAAAAAAAAATTGGGCCGGATTCCAGCGACCTGAAGTATATCTTATTAATTATTCATTTCCTTTATTAAGATTATTTTGTTTTAAAATACCTCCATATCCTAATTTTGAGGCATATCTGTTTCAACAATCTTTTTCCAATTTGGATTTAGAAGAGATAAACAGGGAATAAATTTTAATTTTCTCTTAATTTTTGAACAGCCTCTGTAAGTTCATTACTCCATTGTGGCGGATTTTGAGAAAGTCTGTCATATAATATTTTAGCATCATTTTCTAGTTCTTTATAGAATTAAGCAATATATTGAAAACTTCCTAAAAATCTTTTCAACATATTTGTATTAGTTATTTTGTCAGGGAATTTTTCTGCAAAATAAATAGCTCGGTCTATAGGAGTAATTGTTCCTTGAGAAATAACATGTCCTAAAAAATGAATTTTTGTTTGAAATAAATTCATTTTCTTGACTGATAATGCCAATCCATTTTTCCGGATAACATTTATGAAAATATTAAGGTGTTTGAAGTGTTGGTCTATATCTGAGGAAAATACAAGAATATCATCGATATAGACTACTATAAACGTGGTGAGGATTAAACACTTCATTCATAATATTCTGAAATTTAGAAGGTGTATTTTTGTAGCCGAAAGGCAAAACATTCTATTATATTGTCCAAAAGGAACAGTGAAATGTTGTTTTGTATCTACCCTTTGGATCCAATTTGAACTTGCCCAAAATCCTGATTTTAAATCAAAATTTGAAAATATTCTTGCATCAAATAATCTATTTAATAAATTCTTTTTATTAGGAATAGGATATCTGATCCATCTAAAGATATTATTGAGAGGTTTATAATTAATCATCATTCTTGGTGTACCTATCTCAATTTTAGAATGTTTATTAACATAGAAAGCTGAACAACTCTATGGGGAGGAACTCTTTTGTATCAAACCCTTTTGAAGTAAAGTTTTCAATTTCTTTTTTACAATACTCAAGAGTTTCTCAATCCATTTGAGAGGGTCTAGCTTTTCTAGAATATTATTCTCTGAGAATTTCTCATCTTATGGTATATTAACCGATATGTTTCTTTTTATCCCAGAAAGCATTTGGAAATTCATTACAAATATTATCTGTAATTTCCTTTTCAATTCTTCGGATCTTTTCCTGTATTACTGGAGACTTGAGTCTTTCTTCAATAGTACAAGATTATATTTCTTGTTTTAATTAAGAAATTATTTGTTTCTTCTTGTAGATAAGATGAGTTTTAATTCATCTATTTCTTTAGTGATTGGGGAGGATATAAATTTGAATATTATAGACTGATCATTTAATGTAGTTTTTATTCCTTCAAAATTGATTCTTTCAATTGATTGGATCATGTTTAGGAATGGAGTTCCTAAGATCACAAATTGGGATAAATTTTTAATTAATATAATTTCAAGCATATTTCTTGATTGCAAATGTGAACATTAATAAGTTTGTAATTTATGTTCATTTTAGTACCATCTGCAGTACTTAAACTTTGTTTTGTTTTTTTGAAAATATATATTTGGTAGGAATTATCCCTTCTTTTATACAATTCATATCAGTACCACTATCTACCAGGGTAGTGGTATTGACAATAAAGTCTTTATTAATGACTAAATTTATTTGTATATACCATTTTTGGAATGTAATTCTTTCCATAACCATTAAATAATAAGGAATTTCCTTATCTTCTTCCTCGGGAGAGGGAGTTATTTGAGGGTTTTCAAGGACTTTTTCCTTTCCTTTTTAGAATTTAGCAAAAGTTAATTTTTCAATTAATTCTAATCTGTTTGTGAGATTATTAATCTCTTATTTTTGGTTATTAATCTCTTCTTTTAAATCTTTTAAGGTTATTTCCTTTTCAGGTTCAGAATTAATTCTATTAAATACTTCTCGTAAAGTATAAGATTTATAAATCTTAGGTTTTTTAATTTCTTCCTTTGCTTGTCTTAAGCATCTTTCTATTAGATTTCTTTAGGGTCTTTTACTTGTTCTATTATATCTAATAAGAAATTTTCATTTTTGGTAAGCACATTTATGCTTAGACCATTCATTTGTAATATCGACTTATAAAAATCTTTTTTTGTTTTACAGTGGTCTGGACATTGAACTGAATTATCAGAGTTATAAGATGAATCATTATCAGAATAATCTATATCAATAGCGAAATTAGTATAATTATCAGATTCAGATATATCAGAATTTAACAATAAATTATAAAATTTCTTTGAAATTATCATCTAATTCTAAAGCATCAATTTTCTTTTTCATTTTACACTTATTAGCATAATAACCTAGTTGGCCACATTTGTGACATTTTATGTCCTTTAGGTTCCTTTTCTTTCCTTTATTAGAAGATTTCTTCTTGTAATATTCATCTAATGAATTTTTCTTTTTATGACTATATTTTCCACTATAAGTTTTTTTCTTTTTATCTGTTTTTCTTTGGGGAACAGATATAAGAGGGTAACTAAATTGGTGGCAGAATTCGCCAACTTCCTTTCTATCAGAAAGACCTTGCTTTTTAAGTTGTGCCTTAAGGTTTAAATCATTACATAAGGCTAAGCCTTCTGCAATAATTTCTCCTATTAGTTCTCCATAGGTGTAATTATCATATGGTATTACCATTCTACCATTTTTTTTCTGAGTTTAGTTCTAACCTTTTCTACAAAAATAGACGGTAGACCAAAGATAAATTTCTCTTTCCAGAAAGTAGAATTACCATATGTTCTGTTGGGGAAATTGCATATTTAAACTTGATGTTGAGAGTAAATATGCATGTTTATATGTAAAGTCCTTCAAGGAATACATGTATATGGACTTAGTGGTAGATCAAAATTGTTAGGTTGATCTATGCTTTATTGTTTATCGTTCTGTAAATGACTGTATAGAAGAAATGATCAAAGCTATTAGGTTGATCTATCTCTTGAGATGTAATAGATAGGCTTTCAACAGAATCGTAGTCTGTCGAGCCAGACAAAAATTTGTAAAAGCCAAGGCAGAATCGTAGAGCATCAAGAGTCGCAGTCTATCTGCTTTAGGAGGGCCTCACTCAGAATCGTAGAGTGATCCAAACGCCTGTCGAGCCAACTCAAAAATTATAGTGTGCTCTCGGAAGCGTGGAGTCAACAAGTTAAGCAAGCAAAGATCAGTAGTCTACCAATGCTTAAGAGAAATTGTAGTGTTCTCTTCTGTCAGCACCAGATCAAGCATCAATATGGCAAGACACCATGATCATGGTCGTAGTGCATCATCTGTCTATCAGAAGCATCGAGCCCTGTCTATTTGTTTAAGAATAAATCACAACAAATATGGAATGTATTATAAACTTTGACATCCTCGGGAATCCCAATAACCCAACACTCATCCTTAGTTTATAACAAAGAAACATTTTAAAGAAGAAAGTACTATAGGTCAACTGAAAACACCTTTTCAGGTGTTAGGTGAGATAGCAGTCCGCTTGTGTCAGTGGGGCCAGACAGCTAAACAGAAGATTTGCATAAAGTCACCATCAGTGCTCAGAAATGTCAAAAACAATTAATACTTCAACGGATGCCTTCAATAGTACAAGATTATATTTCTTGTTTTAATTAAGAAATTATTTGTTTCTTCTTGTAGATAAGATGAGTTTTTAATTCATCTATTTCTTTAGTGATTGGGGAGGATATAAATTTAAACATTATAGACTGATCATTTAATGTAGTCTTTATTCCATCAAAATTGATTCTTTCAATTAATTGGATCATGTTTAGGAATGGAGTTCCTAAGATCACAAATTGGGATAATTTTTTAATTAATATAATTTCAAGCATATTTCTTGATTGCAAATGTGAACATTATTAAGTTTGTAATTTATGTTCATTTTTAGTACCATCTGCAGTACTTAAACTTTGTTTAGTTTTTTGAAAATATATATTTGGTAGGAATTATCCCTTCTTTTATACAATTCATATTAGCACCACTATCTACCAGGGTAGTGGTATTGACAATAAAGTCTTTATTAATGACTAAATTTATTTGTATATACCATTTTTGGAATGTAATTCTTTTCATAACCATTAAATAATAAGGAATTTCCTTATCTTATTCCTCGGGAGAGGGAGTTATTTTAGGGTTTTCAAGGACTTTTTCCTTTCCTTTTTAGAATTTAGCAAAAGTTAATTTTTCAATTAATTCTAATCTGTTTGTGAGATTATTAATCTCTTATTTTTGGTTATTAACCTCTTCTTTTAAATCTTTTAAGGATATTTCTTTTTCAGGTTCAGAATTAATTCTATTAAATACTTCTTGTAAAGTATAAGATTTATAAATCTTAGGTTTTTTAATTTCTTCCTTTGCTTGTCTTAAGCATCTTTCTATTAGATTTCTTTAGGGTCTTTTACTTGTTCTATTATATCTAATAAGAAATTTTCATTTTTGGTAAGCACGTTTATGCTTAGACCATTCATTTGTAATATCGACTTATAAAAATATTTTTTTGTTTTACAGTGGTCTGGACATTGAACTGAATTATCAGAGTTAGATGATGAATCATTAACAGAATCATCTATATCCATAGCGAAATTAGTATAATTATCAGATTCAGATATATCAGAATTTAACAATAAATTATAAAATTTTCTTTAAAATTATCATCTAATTCTAAAGCATCAATTTTCTTTTTCATTTTACACTTATTAGCATAATAACCTAGTTGGCCACATTTGTGACATTTTATGTCCTTTAGGTTCCTTTTCTTTCCTTTATTAGAAGATTTCTTCTTGAAATATTCATCTGATGATTTTTTATTTTTATGCCTATATTTTCCACTATAAGTTTTTTCTTTTTATCTGTTTTTCTTTGCGAAATAGATATAAGAGGGTAACTAAATTGTTGGCAGACCTTGCTTTTTAAGTTGTGCCTTAAGGTTTAAATCATTACATAAGGCTAAGCCTTCTGCAATAATTTCTCCTATTAGTTCTCCATAGGTATAATTATCATATGGTATTACCATTCCACCATTTTTTTTCTGAGTTTAGTTCTAACCTTTTCTGCAAATAAAGAAGGTAGACCAAAGATAAATTTCTCTTTCTAGATAGTAGAATTACCATATGTTCTGTTGGGGAAATTGCATATTTAAACTTGATGTTGAGAGTAAATATTCATGCTTATATGTAAAGTCCTTTAAGGAATACATGTACAAGGACTTAGTGGTAGATCAAAATTGTTATGTTGATCTGTGCTTTATTGTTTATCGTTCTGTAAATGACTGTATAGAAGAAAAGATTAAAGTTGTTAGGTTGATCTATCTCTTGAGATGTAATAGATAGGCTTTCAACAGAATTGTAGTCTGTCGAGCCAGACAAAAGATTGCAAAAGCCAAGGCAGAATCGTAGAGCATCGAGAATCGCAGTCTGTCTGCTTTGGAGGGCCTCACTCAGAATCATAGAGTGATCCAAAGGCCTACCGAGCTAACTCAAAAATTATAGTGTGCTCTCGGAAGCGTGGAGTCAACAAGTCAAGCTAGCAAAGATCGTAGTCTACCAATGCTTAAGAGAAATCGTAGGGTTCTCTTCTGTCAGTACCGGATCAAGCATCAATATGGCAAGACACCATGATCATGGTTGTAGTGCATCATCTGTCTATCAGAAGCATCGAGCCCTGTCCATTTGTTTAAGAATAAATCACAACAAATATGAAATGCATTATAAACGTTGACATCCTCGGGAATCCCAATGACCTACCACTCATCCTTAGTTTATAACAAAGAAACGTATTAAATAAGCTAAGGAAAGTACTATAGGTCAACTAAAAAGACCTTTTCAGGTGTTAGGTGAGATAGCAGTTTGCTGTGTCAGTGGGGCCAGATAGCTAAATAGAAGATTTGCATAAAGTCTCCATCAGTGCTCAAAAATGTCAAAAACAATTAATGCTTCAACGGATGCCTTCAAACAGATACATTTTAAAGGCACCTTATATACAAATCAGATGCAGATGCAAGAAAATGCAAGCATAGAACAAAAAGTTGAAGAACACTCAACACTGAACTCTACTATCTGAAAAGAAAGCTTGCTCAACTACTTAGTTCTTTCGAACACAAGCCTAACGGCAACTGAGTAGCACAATTCAAGAACTCAACCATCCTTAAAGTGAAGAAAAAAGTTCCAAGTCTACTTTACTTGAAGAGTTCTAAGTGAACTATGAAGTTCCAAGAGTTCTGATCTTGAAGGAATCTGTGAGATTCAAAGATTTTAAAGATATCCTTAGTGGATTTCTTTCTCAAGGAGTAGAAGAGTGAACTAAGTGCCTTGAGTGCTCTGCACCACTTAAAAACATTATGTCTCTTATATTCTTGTTATATCTATTATATCTATCATAACTGCTTATCTCTTATTAACTCGATTTATCTTAAAGGGAAAACAAATAAATCTCAAATTCCGCTGTGATTAAATCATTAACAAATCTGACAAGTATTTTGCTAAAAGAATTTTTAAAATATCTATTCAACCCCCCCCACCCCTTCTAGATAACTATTGTGCATCTGGAAACTAACCATTGGTATTAGAGCAGGTTCTCTCAATCAGCCTACAAAGCTTGAGTAGATCCAATGGCACATCTGATAAGCAAATCAAAGACTAGAGGAGGCAGCAAGCCACCAATGTGCAACAAAGATAAATTTAGCTAACTGGAAAGTTCGTATGCAAGCCTACATGGATTCAATAGATGAAGATCTATTTGAAACTGTTCAGAATGGGCCCTACTTTTCAACAAAGATTGCACCAACTCCAGACGATCCAAACAGAGTTCAAATCAAGGTCAAAGTAGAATGGACTGACAACGAAAAGAAAGTTATCTAACTCGACAAAAACGCCAAGAACATTTTGTTCCAATCTTTAGAAGATGATGTGTTCGAAAATGTGGTCAACATCAAAACTACCAAGGAAGTCAGGGAAGCGTTGCTCATTATGCACGAAAGAACAGAAGGAGTCAGAGAAAATAAGCAATCTCTTCTGACTTAACAATATGAAATATTTTCCCATGTTCCAGGTGAAAATGTCACTTTAACTTATGAAAGATTCAATGTTCTGCTCAACTCTCTTCAAGCTTTTGAAAAGATCTATCCAAATAAAGATATGATCATAAAGTTCATGAGAGCTTTACCTAGCAAGTGGGATGCCAAAACCACTGCCATCAGAGAATCAAAAAATCTCCATGAAATGATTGTTCAACAATTATATGGCAACCTTCTCACCTATGAACTGGAGCTGACTCAGCGAGAAGAGACTCTATCTGAAGGAAGAAAGAAGGACAAATAAGTTGCTCTCAAAGCAACAGATAACATCTCCAAAGCTAACACTAAAAATGACTCTGACTTTGAGGAAGATGATGATGAGGATATTGCAATGCTGGTAAGAAGACACAAGAGGTTCATATGTAAAGGCAGAAGCAGTAGACCTAAGAGATTCAACAATAACAACAGCCAGGAGCAGATAAATGACTTATGCTACAACTGCAAGAAGCCTGGCCATTTCATTGCAAACTACAATAAACCTCTTAGAGAAGAACTAAAGAGGAAATCAAATTCAAAGAAAGAAATCAAAGGCAACAAGAGGCTCCAGAAGAAAGACAAAGGTCTTGTGACCGAAGGATCATTGAGTCTGGACACAACTCCTGAGTCTGGAGATGATGAAGATCCTCAAGTAGCAAATCTATGTCTAATGGCCAAACATGAAAAGGATAAGAAAAGCCTTGACAATCATGAAGTAAGTATCGATGATGTATTTGACTTTAATTCTCCTAATGTAGATATTGATGATTTAAGAACTGCACTACATGTCATAACATCTGATCTGGATCAATACATGAAGTGGTTCAGAGTTCTATCTAGAGATTATTCTCTTCTTTAAAAAGTGAAAGAGAATGTTCTGAAAGAATTAGAAACATATCTTCTAAGCATCAACTCTCTCTCCAAATTTGAAGCTGAGAATAAACTTTTTAAAACAGACCAATGAACTTAATGCACAAAGAGAGTCAAATCTAACCTCCAAGATTGAGGAACTAGAAAAGATAATCTCAATGTGGAATAGATCCTCTTCATCTATGGACTCCCTGATCTCCAGTCAGAGAAGTGCATATGACAGAACAGGTTTAGGTTTTGGGGAATCCACCTTAGAACCATATGTGGAAAAGATAAAGGAAACTAACTATAGTGATGTTTCAGATTTTAATAGAAGAATTACATTTGTGAAATCCTCACAGAAGGAAGAACCAGTCCATCCCTGCTCTTCTGATCTAATCCATGTTCCAAGGCATAACGGATCCCATGTTGGCCTAGGATTCAGAAAAGAGAAGAGTAACTCAGTCACTACTCTCCAACCTCGAAGGGTCGTAGAGTCCAATAAAATCAACTCCACGAACCAACTGGGTAGGAACAATAGAGTTAAGTTTCACTCTTCATAAATCATGAATCACAAGGATACATGGAAAAGAAGAATTAGTATAAAGGAAAGATTGCCAAGAATTCACATAAGTCCAAATGGAGAAAGAATCCACATACACACACAAACATGCATCATGTTAGATGTTTTTTATGTAATAAAATTGGTCATAAGGCTGCATTAGGCTACAATAATTCTTTTTATATTAGACCCAAAGTTAAGCAAATTTGGGTTCCCAAGGATACTAACAAGGTAGGACCCATGCAAGTATGGGTACCAAAATGAGAGTTTAATCTTACCACATGAACAGAGCTCCACGATCACAACTTGGTATCTGGACAGTGGATGCTCAAGACATATGACTGGGAACAAAGCCCTCCTGTCTAACTTCATAGAGAAGGAGGGTCCAACAGTCATCTTTGAGACAATGGATCTGGCAAGACAAGAAGATATGGCTCAGCTGGGAATGGTGCAATGTCCTTTAGTAAAATAGCCTATGTGGAAGGACTAAAACACAATCTTCTGAGCATAAGTTAACTTTGCGACAAGGGTCATGAAGTTACCTTCCTCAATAATCAATGTCAAGTCAGAGATCTGAAGACCTCCTCTATAAAGCTGACCAGAATAAGAGAAGGGAACGTCTACACTGTTAATCTTGGTCAACTGAGTTCTGACGAGACAATATGCTTTCTGGCTAAAGCTTCTGAAGAAATGAGCTGGCTATGGCATAGAAGGTTGTCTCATCTCAACTTCAAAGCATGTCAAAACTGGCCTCCAAGGATCTAGTAGCAGGTTTACCCAAGCTCAGCTTTGTCAAAGAAAGGCCATGCAATGCCTGTCTGCTTGATAAATAGACTAGAAGCTCATTCAAGAGCACAACTGTCAACTCAATTGATAAGCCTCTGCAGTTACTTCACATGGATCTATTTGGGCCAATTCCAACAGCAAGCCTTGGAGGGAAGAGATACTCATTGGTCGCAGTGGATGACTATACAAGATTTATATGGGTGTTCTTTTTAAACTCAAAAGATGAAACAAGCTCCCAACTCATCAAGATGTTCAGGCCGATGATGAACGAGAAAGGGGAGAAAATCAAGGCTATAAGGAGTGATCATGGTAGAGAATTTAACTTCTCTGAGATGGGCCAGTTCTGCACAGACAATGGCATTAGTCACAACTTCTCAGCTCCACGAACTCCATAGCAAAATGGAGTAGCTGAGAGAAAGAACAGAACATTGATTGAGGCTGGAAGAACTCTACTAGTAGCAGCCCGTCTGCTTGAATACTTCTGGGCAAAAGCTGTCAACACTGCATGCTACACTCAGAACAGATCTCTCGTATACTCTACGTTAAAGAAGACTCCCTACGAGCTATGGAGAGGAAGAAAGCCAAGTGTCAGCTACTTTCATGTATTCGGTTGTGCATGTTATATTCTCAACAATCGAAAGCAGTGTCTGACTAAGTTTCAACCAAAGTCAGACGAAGGATTCTTTCTCGGATATGCCACAGACAGTAAGGCTTATAGATTGTTCAACAAGAAGACACTATGTAAGAACCTGAATTTTAAAAAATTATTAAAATAAGAATTTAGTAAATAAAATTATTAAAATAAGAATTTTGTAAAAGCGTTCAAATAAGAATATATATGTGTTGTGAGGTATGTGGAATGGTGTTGCATGAGATAATATAAACAATGCAATAAGTGATTTTTGTGTTTAATAAACATATTATTATTATATATTTGTTATTTATTGAAGAGGCGAGTTATTTGAAGTAAAGAAGATGAATAGAAATCTATCTATTGATATTAAATAATTTATGTGAAATTATTTTATAATAGTAAGTTGGTGACATTAAATATCTTTGATAATCACCAATTTCTTAAGTATATGTACGAGTAAATATCAAGTCTAAGGCAGTGCAACCGTACCCTTTAATGATGGATGTATAGGAGCTGGGCTAAACGATTCCTTCAGAGAGTGGAGGTATATACAAATTAGTAACCGATCTAACTCACTGTGAAAACAGGGTAGACGAGACAGAAACTAATTTGTTGGTTGTTTGTTGGAATCCACTCAGTGTACTATATTGAATACTATTAATGACTCGATGTGTGCTAGGTTTAGACTTGTATATATATACGTTGTTGACGAGAGAAGGAAATCGATATATCTTTAGATAAATATTGGTTAGAGATTTATTGATTAATATTGAGTTATGGTTAAATGTATAGATTAAAGAAATTGTGTTGAGGCAATCTATAGAAAGGAAAGAGAAATGATTATAGTATATTTCTACTAAAGGATATTAAAATAAATTCTAGCATTTGATTATTTAAAAAATGAGAATATTATTTTGATATTACCTTATATAGCTTTGTACGAGGTAATGTGTGTGAGTAAGTAATATGGTAAATATATTAAAAACATATTTGCTATATAAGTTATTGGAAACAATTTATTATAATAAGACATAAACTTATTTTCTAAATATAGTGTGTACGCGTGTCGTGCATGTAAATATTTTAATAATACATAGATATTATATTAAGAGTAATATCTTGAGAAAATGAGTAAATCTTTTTATTATGATTAGTTCCTATATTTAGAGAAAACATGATAAAAACATCTTATGTTATGTTATGGCGAAGTACATAATTTTGATTATAGTAATGTTGTGAGAAATGAATAAGTAATGAGAATAAGGATAAGCGAGCTTGTGAGATATGCCTAGTGTGGCAAAGTGAAGGAATAAGCATTCATTAAATAATTTAATGAAAGAATAATTGAAGGAATTAATTTGTATGTGCAATGATTTTATATTATATAGTAGCTACATCTATATGGTATGAATTGAAGTGTGACACTTCAATGGTAACTATATAATATAGGAAATATTTGAATATATATGTATAAAGGCTTGTATGTTAGCATTATGTACAAGTGAGGTAATAAAATGTAACATGGTGCAATGGACCACTTTCATGACCATATTATATGATGTATAGTTAAGAATAATATTATTTAGTGAGATTATATTATTATAAGCTTGTAGACTATTAATTACTAAGTCCACATAATTATGTCTTGTGTGGCATAACTAGGGGAGTTAAAACCAATGGAGATTTAATGGGAAGTATTAAAAGAAAATAAATGGTGAGTTAATAAATAATTGATATTAATTATCATTATAATAATTGAGTGTATTTGAGATGACAACTCTTATGAAAAATGATGGATTGAGAATATCCAACTATTTTATAATTAGCCCAATTAAAATATTAATTGGAATAAAACATTGTACATGAGATATAAGATTATATTGGTGTATATTTAAAATATAAGTATACTTCTTATGTGTGGGTAGGTGCATATATATATATATATATATATATATATATATGGAAACTAATCAAAGTTTGGGGTCATTATACAGATCTTGGAAATGGAAAGAATTTTTATTCTAAATTGTAATAAGCAAAATTATATTCATTAAGTTATGAATAAAAGATATAAATTATTTGACGATAGTAGTATCGTTGCGGACCAAATTCGGGGTTTGAAGGAACCTTGATTTGGGGGCGTCACAGGTTGGTATCAAAGCTGTAGATTATAAACTTTAGGTAAGTTTACCTTAGGCTATAACCTGAGAGAGAGAGAGAAAGATAAAGATTAAAATATATATCTGAAGATTCAAAGAAGAATCTTGAAGTATCTAAGAGAATGATAATTCAGGAGTTTCCTAACTCCGGTAATAAAAATGATAAGATGATGTCTATAAGATGAATATGAAAAAAAGATAATAAGAATGAACTTGGTTGGAGTTTTGTTGATAATAGGGAAAGAACCCTAAGGTAAATTGAAGATCACGACGTGATCGGAATGAGCTATGAAGTGATAAATAGTCTGTAACGACTAAGTGTGTATAGCTTGATACTATAAGAGAATGTACTATGAAATGGTACGATATGAACTCATGAGGAGTTGTGTATGATGAGATACGAAGAATTCGTATCGAGCAACGAGAAGTTAGGTATGAGATAGAGTTAGGTGGGATTTCAATTGAGAACCCATGTCAGCAGCTGAGTTGTATGATTCCTTGTTATGAGCGGGGAATTATACTTGGTGTAAAAACCACTTAGTTCTGGCACTGATAATCATTGAAATGTCTGTGTTGTGCTATTTGCTATATACCTGTTGAGAAGGTGATTCTTTTCTCATGTTTATAACAGATAGATAGGTTACAGTAAGAGAATATAAGGTTAAGTTGCGAGTTCTAAAAACTTATACTAATGGTAAGTTCGTGACTCATAATTATATGAACTATTTTTGAACCCCACAGCGAATGGACGCCTATGGTCTGACTAGGATAAGTTCTTAAACTCATATGATTGTGATAAGTTCCTGAACTTCCAAAGTGTGGTAAGTTTGATGAACTATATCGGGTATATATGTTATGAAGTTAGAAATTTTGGTATAGTGAGCATTGATGGTGTTGAAGATTTGTAGAATGAAGCAATGTAGTAAAGATTAAAGTTGATGGAGAAACATGGATTTTCTAAATCCTCTAGCTCTGCTTAGATTTTTAAAATTTATTGATTTCGTGTTGATGTTTGCACTTCTGTTTTCCTGAAAAAACATTGGATCATGTGATTGAACTAATGATGTTTTAAAAATAATAATGTTATCCATATGTTTATGTTAATTGTTTCGGCTAAGACAAAAATGATTTGAAAATTTTCAAAATGTATTTGCAACCATGTGCACCATTTGATATGGTGCAAAAATGGTAAACGATGGAGTCATCAATGCAGTCGAACCTAGTGTTGGTTGTGATCGAAAGATCGTCAACCCACTATGGTGTGATGTAATATGACAAAGTCACATAATGGCGGCATCCTCAACGTACTACTAATCTGGTACGGTATCATGACGTCATAAAAGAATTTTTGGTTTTCTTTTAAATTATGAAGAAGGTCAATTAAGTTGGCTAAATTATTTCAATTGATGTCCAAGTTGTTGATAAAAGTCTAAGCTATTTGATTCGACTAGACGACTGTTGAAAAATATTTATGAAATTCAAGCATTCTTGAGTATTTATGCCAAACTAGATTACTCTGGTACGGATTCAGATGTTGAAAAGCTGAGGTGAACAACCCTATAAGGGGGCATGTTTTCGGAGACAATAGTTCCGAACGCAACGCATATAGTCGTTACAACACACTATATTGTGGTCCAACGCAGTGGTACAATAGGTTGTCCACCTAGTGTACGTGTGGATGGTGTTTTCAGTCTTTGTGATTGATAAACACTCTAGTTTGCAGTGTGAAGGATTTTGTTGAAGCATTTGTAAACCTAGAGAAGAGTTCACGATCTTGTGACCCCTCAACATAATTTGGAATCTAAGATTATTCATACTACTTCCCCGATTATTGAAAAATTGTGGAAGATTCTTATTCTTCTGAAGGATGAATGCAGTAAGTAGCATGTTCCTTAAAAAAGAAAGTGGTAGAATGCAAGTGAACAAGTTATAATAAAACTTCTAAAAAGAGAATGGATAAAATTATTCAAAAGAATATGTAATATTCATAATAGCATCGAGTAGAGGAGGCTTCGGTGATTCCGGTGACGAAATCCTTATAAGGGGGGGGGGGATGTAAGAACCTGAATTTTCAAAAATTATTAAAATAAGAATTTAGTAAATAAAATTCTTAAGGTATGAAAAGGGTTCGAATAAGAATATATATGTGTTGTGAGGTATGTGGAATGGTGTTGCATGAGATAATATAAACTATGTAATAAGTGATTTCTGTGTTTAAGAAACATATTATTATTATATATTTGTTATTTATTGAAGAGGACGAGTTATTTGAAGTAAAGAAGATGGATAGAAATCTATCTATTGATATTAAATAATTTATGTGAAATTATTTTATAATAGTAAGTTGGTGACATTAAATATCTTTGATAATCACCAATTTCTTGAGTATATATATGAGTAAGTATCAAGTCTAAGGCAGTGGAACCGTACCCTTTAATGGTGGATGTATAGGAGCTAGGCTAAACGATTCCTTCAGTGAGCGGAGGTATATACGAATTAGTAACCGATCTAACTCACTGTGAAAATAGGGTAGATGAGACGGAAACTAATTTGTTGGTTGTTTGTAGGAAACCACTCAGTGTACAATATTGAATATTATTAAATACTCGATGTGTGCTAGGTTTAGACTTGTATATATGTACATTGTTCACGAGAGAAGGAAATCGATATATCTTTAGATAAATATTGGTTAGAGATTTATTGATTAATATTGAGTTATGATTAAATGTATAGATTAAAGAAATTGTGTTGAGGCAATCTATAGAAAGAAAAGAGAAATGATTATAATATATTTCAACTAAAGGATAATAAAATAAATTCTAGCATTTGATTATTTTAAAAAAAGGAATATTATTTTGATATTACATTATATAGTTTTGTACAAGGTAATGTGTGTGAGTAAGTAATATGGTAAATATATTAAAACGTATTTTCTATATAAGTTAATGGAAACAATTTATCATAATATGACATAAACTTATTTTCTAAATATAGTGTGTACGCATGTCGTGCATGTAAATATTTTAATAATACATAGATATTATATTAAGAGTAATATCTTGAGAAAATGAGTAAATCTTTTTATTATGATTAGTTCCTATATTTAGAGAAAATATGATAAAAACATCTTATGTTATGTTATGGCGAAGTACATAATTTTGATTATAGTAATGTGGTGGAAAATGAATAAGTAATGAGAATAAGGATAAGCGAGCTTGTGAGATATGCCTAGTGTGGAAAAGTGAAGGAATAAACATTCATCAAATAATTTAATGAATGAATAATTGAAAGAATTAATTTGTATATGTAATGATTTTATATTATATAGTAGCTACATCTATATGGTATGAATTGAAGTGTGACACTTCAATGGTAACTATATAATATATGAAGTATTTGAATATATATGTATAAAGGCTTATATGTTAGCATTATGTACAAGTGAGATAATAAAATGTAACATGGTGCAATGGACCACTTTCATGACCATATTATATGATGTAAAGTTAAGAATAATATTATTTTTTGAGATTATATTATTATAAGCTTGTGGACTATTAATTACTAAGTTCAAATAATTATGTCTTGTGTGGCATAACTAGGGGAGTTAAAACCAGGGAGATTTAATGGGAAGTATTAAAAGAAAATAAATGGTGAGTTAATAAATAATTGATATTAATTATCATTATAATAATTGAGTGTATTTGAGATGACAACTCTTATGGAAAATGATGGATTGAGAATATCCAATTATTTTATAATTAGCCCAATTAAAATATTAATTGGAATAAAACATTGTACACGCGATATAAGATTATATTGGTGTATATTTAAAATATAAGTATACTTCTTATGTGTGGGTAGGTGCATATATATGTGTATATATGTGCCCATAGCTTAATTTAATGTAGCAATATTGAGCTAGAAAAATTTACTAGATGAGCCAAATTGCGAAAATGCTGAGTTATAAGCTTTTGTCCCAAATAGAGTCTCATTTCTCTCATTCACGTGAATAGGCCATTGGCCTATCCTCCTCTATTGTGTATAAACAAGGAGACTGATGATGGCTAGAAGAATGGAGGGGATGGAGTTGGTATCAACTTTCCAACAACTTCTCCTTAACCAACATCTTCTTCCATCTCCCATTGGATTCAATCTTTGAGTAAAGCCATGGTCTAGGTAAGAGATTCTCTATAAATTGGAGCCTTCTCTTCTCTAATCGGGTTGATTGGGTTCTTGACGAGTTCTATATAGAGAGTAAGTGGAAATTAGAGTGAGCAATCTGAGATTGGAGGATTGAAGAGTAATAGTTAGCCAATCAAGCATTAAGAAGGTAACATCCCTATGTGTTCTTAAATTCAAGTTTTACAAAGTTCTTAGAAAAAGTAGCTTTTGAGTCATAAAATTGATGGGTAAGGATTGTTATAATCCATGAATTGTTGTTAGATATTGTTAATATAGTCAAGTGCTAAAACAATGAAAGTTAAACGAACCAAATTGACTGAGAAACGAATTCGTAGTGAACGGAATTCGCTAAATTAGTCAAAACATGAACAATTAGTATGAACATGAGTTGTGAATTCATATTTGGCTTAGTTAATGTTTATGTTAGTTGATGGGTATTTGGTATATTGTAGTTTTATGAGTTACAAACCCATATAATCGAAAATGAACTAATTTGGACTTGTATAACTCAAATAATGAAGGTTAGAAAGAAATTTTGGCATAATGGTTCATAACAAGGAAGGAAATTTCGTGTTACAACAGCTAGACCCTCTCCGGAGGGCTATTTTTGAGGCAAAACCCCCGCCCTGGAGGGGGGGGGGTGGTCTAATGTGCAGATGTTGAGAAACAAATCTGACAGAACATGTTTTACTCAAATGGTCATAACGTTTTCATACGAACTCTGATTAAGGAGATTCAAGATGATCCGGAAAGAGAACGAATAGAACTACAAATTGTGTTCTTTAAGTTTTTCAATTTGAGGTCATTAGGAAGGGTAAAAGTATTCATCTTTGTGACTGTTACGTAATCGAAGGCCATCGGAGGGCGTCGAGCGAGCACATACGCAAGTATAGTGCTCCCGATGATGGAATATGTTATTCTAAGTGATTTAACATGAAAGTGCATGATATTATACATGACCTATAAAATTTCCTTTCTCAAAATAGAAAGCATTGACATGACTTAGTAGGTGTTTTGAAAAGAAATTTAAAGATTTTGAAAAACAAACCTTGTGGAAACTTATGTTCTATAAGTTCTGAACTTAGTAGGTTATATACATGATTGAGTTTAAATATAAATGAGCATGATATGGTGTTTATAGTGTCTTGTTCATGATCAAACTTGTTAGACCTTATGTTAGAGAGGTTTTCAAGAGAAACTTGATATAATAGAACTAAGGTGTATGAATGCTAAATGAGGTAGGTTCTGAACTTGAGAAGATGTTATCATGACTTAGTTACTTATGATAGGAGTTTTAGAAGTTGTCTTATATGTGCTATACTACATCATTCATGATAAAATGATTTCAAAGACAAACTCCATTATCTTTTATAAACTAAGTATTAAAACATGAATGATATGTGCACTCAACTAGTCAAGCATGACATAAGTTATTTAAGCATATTTTAAAAGTATGAACTATGCTATGTCTATGTGAAGCATGCTATTAGAGACGTATTAGTACCAATATATGGTTTAAAAGCTTATATAATTCGAATCTTGTTAAAGAAAGTTGTTAAGCTTTATTGATTGAAATAAATCATCATGAAACTAAGTAGTTTGAATATGAACGACATAGATCACAGTATCTATAAACTTTAACTATGTGTCGAACACATAGCGTGTCAAGTGTGTGATAAATGTATATGACTATTGATGTCAAGTACGGGTGGTTTAGTATACCTATACATACCTAGCTATTCTAAGAGTACGATGAGAAAGTAAAATATAGGTTTTACAAACCTAGTTAGGAAACGATGTAATATTTATTGTTATATTAAGAATGTATGAAATGTATGACTAATGGATATGAATCCATGATTATATAACTGTGTAGGAATACACGCAGTGCAGATAAGCTTTAAGCAGTTAAGTCGTAGTTGATAAACTACGAATCAGGTAAGTCTTTCAGTTCCTATTTGATATATGAATTTGATAACTGTTAGTTAAGCTATATTATGCTATAAGAATGTTGATGTATATATATGAAATGCATATGAGATATGTATGAAATTGAAAGTTGATCTTTGATGATATGTTTGTGAAGTAAATCTTTATGCCTGTTATGTGAAAAGTAACATGCGTATTAAATATTAATTGATTATGAATGCATGAATTGGGTATGTTATTATATGTTACGTGCTGCATGAAAATTGTTAGATTTGTTGGGCTGTCAAGCTCACCCTTTCAAATAACCACTTTTGTAGGTTAAGGGCTCACGATAAAGATTACATGCTACTTGATAGATAAAGTTCAATAGCATCGAAGGAGATTTATTTATTTATTTAAATATATGCCCTTGAACCATGTTTAGGTTCTAGGAGATGTATAAGATAGTAGTTTATGATGTGTAATACATGTTAAGTTGTACTATGTGATACTTAGAGGAATTTGAATCGAGATTTAAAGATTTATACAGTAATTTGAATAGACTGAATCGTAACATAATTTGATTCAAGGATATGTAATTGATTCAAGTTAAGAAATCAATAAAAGAATTTTTTTTAAAGGAGATTGAAAAATTTTATATTATTCCGCATATTTATATAACATCAAATATGATGTAAGACAGGAATGGTAAATGACCAATATTAGAAAATTATAAAAATTTGGGGTCATTATACAGATCTTGGAAATGGAAAGAATTATTATTCTAAATTGTAATAAGCAAAGTTATATTCATTGAGTTATAAATAAAAGATATAAATATTTTGACGATAGTAGTATCGTGGCGGACCGAATCCGAGGTTTGAAGGAACCTGGATTTGGGGGCGTCACACACTAAGTGTTGAAGTCTCGATTCACATCATCTTCGATGAAACAGACTTGGATAAAATTGTGTCTCGGGACACTACGAACGATAACTCAAACACTACGAACAATAACTCAGACACTACGAACGAGGCAGTTGAGCTCAATACCATGATCATAGTCCCAGAAAATGAAATCGTTGAGCCTGAAGAGGTGATCGTAGAAAGAACTACGCCATACAATAAACCTCCACATCAAGAAGCAAAGGCTGATCTTGAAGAATTCAGACAAGAAGGCATCATGTCAGATGTTCTAACTGGAAATAGATGGGCAAGAGATCACACTCAAGACCTAATTATTGGAGATCCAAATTCAAGAGTCAAGACAAGATGTGCCACCCAGAATGAGTGTTTCTATCTAAGCTTTCTGTCACAAATGGAACCCAAGAAGATAGAAGATGTTATGGAAGACTCAAGTAGGATAGAAGCCATGCAAGAGGAACTAAATCAGTTTGAAAGAACTAGGGTATGGAGATTAGTTCCAAGACCAAGAAATCACCTAGTTATTGGCACCAAATAGGTTTTTAGAAACAAGATTGATGAAGATGGAGTAATCACAAGGAACAAGGCAAGAATAATAGCCAAAGGTTACTCTCAAGAAGAAGGCATTGACTACGACGAGACCTTCACACCTGTTGCCAGATTAGAAGCCATCAGGATATTCCTTGCCTTTGTTGTCCATATGAAGTTCAAAGTCTTTCAAATGGATGTCAAAAGTACATTTTTGAATGGTGAACTTCAAGAAGAAGTATATGTGGAGCAACCTCCAGGTTTCATCAATCTAACTCTCTCTAATTATGTCTATAAATTTGACAAAGCCTTATATGGACTTAAACAAACACCTAGAGCATGGTATGAAACACTAACTAACTTTTGTATTGAAAATGGCTTCACTAGAGGTAGAGTGGATACCACATTATTCCTTAAAAAGCACAAAAACAAAATCATATTAGTTCAAATATATGTTGATGACATTATCTTTGGCTATACTGATGAAAAACTGTGCAAGAGATTTTCCAAGCTTATGTAGAGCAAGTTCGAATTTAGTATGATGAGCGAGCTGAATTTCTTCTTTGGATTACAAGTAAAGTAGACTGATGAAGGTATCTTCATAAACCAAGCCAGGTACATTAAAGACTTACTTGAAAAGTATGGCATGGAATCAGCCTCTCCCATGAAAATACCAATTGCTCCAGCAACCAAGCTTGACAAAGATGGGAAAGGTAAAAGTATTGACATAACTCAATACAGAGGTATGATAGGCTCTCTTCTATATCTAACTGCTAGTAGACCAGACATAATTTTTACAACATGCATATGTGCTAGATTCCAAGCTACTCCTAAGGAATCACACTTAACTGCTGTAAAAAGAATTTTTAGGTATCTCAAAGGCACACCTCGCTTGGGACTTTGGTATCCCAAGGAGTCCTCCTTTGAACTGACGAGATATACAGATGCTGACTTTGCAGGCTATAAGATCGATAGAAAAAGCACCTGTGGCACATGTCAGTTGTTAGGAAATAGACTTGTGTCCTGGTTTAGCAAGGAGCAAAACTCACTATCTACCTCCACAGCAGAAGCTAAATACATTGTTAATGGCAGCTGTTGTGCTCAAATCTTGTGGATGAAAAATCAGCTAGCAGACTATGGGTTTGATTTCAAATCTATACCTGTTCATTGTGATAACACAAGTGCCATAGCAAATACACATAATCTTATCATGCATTCTAGCACTAAGCATATAGAAATAAGATATCATTTTATTAGGGACCATGCATGTTCAAAATGGAACTATATCTTTACAATACATCCCTACTGAAAATTAACTTGCTGATGTCTTTACAAACCTTCTAGATGAATCCAGATTTAATAAATTGATAAGTAAGTTAGGCATGCTAAATCTGCAACTATAAACTCTATGCTATAGTTTGTGATAACCATATAGATAAAAAGGCAATGTTTAAAATCGTAGAGATGACTAAAGAGGAACCACGGTCGTAGAGCAGCGTCGACATGACAAAGAAAGTATCCTATGATGGCATCATTTCTATAAAATCCAAGCAACCTCTCTGATAAGTGCCTCAGGGACAAACCTGACCCTTGGTTAAGTCTAAGAGGTTGGCCCTTCCTGAGCTACCTTAACCCAGAAGGAATGCTAAGTCAAAATTCATCACAAGGACCAGGACAGACAATGATCGTAGAGAAGAGTCAAAAACAAACTCTATCATCGTAGTGAAACCTCGATGATCGTAGTCCTCCCAAAGGATACACTAGCTCAAGGGGAGCTAAGGGTAGATCAGTGTGACAACCCGAGAATTTGGAGAATTTATTAAAATCATAAATGATTGATTTAAGGTCAAATAATAGACCTAGACAGGAAATAAGTGTATGGAATTGGCAGTTATGTAATGAAATTCCAAGAATTTCAAAAGTTTTGGATAAGACTTGAATTATGTGATAGACTGTAAGTGATAGTCTAGTAATGAGGTATAAGATTATGGTAGATTTAAAATTCTTTTGAAGAATTATCAGGAATAAGTATTGAAGTGAATACTAGTTGGTATATTTGATTATATAAGTGAACTGTAATGATTTGAGATCAAGGATTGATCAGATAAGTTATAACTTTAGCAAAACTCTAAAGTTATGTTAAGCATATGTTTATTAAGTTAGAAAAATCTAATGAACTGTTAGAAACCCTAACAATCGGTTCTGTAAACCCTAGTTTCAGTTCCGGGAGTCCGAAACCCTAATTCGAATATTGAAAATCCTAGAGGGGGAATGTAATGTTATGTGCAAGGTTAAACGTCATCAATGTTAAATTAATTAGGGAAAACCCTAATTGAGTTATATAAAATCTTAATTGATTATTTGGAGACCCTAATACCAGATCTGAAAATTCTAGTTTCAGATTCTGATAATTGGAAACCCTAATTTGGGAATTCTAAATGCGAATTATTAAACCCTAAGGGTTAAAAAGTTGTGTGTAAGGAATATGATCATTATGTGATGATTTATACTTGTTTATTATATAAACAAACAAAAGAAACTAGTGTAACCCTAATTATATATTAGGAATGAAGGATTTAATAACCTAAGGGGTTATGGGAAAAGAGAATTGTAGTATTTATAATACTTACTAATTCTAGGAGATTTATTTTATAATGATAACCTAATTATAGCAAGTCTAATTGGGTTAAGGAAATGGATGTGAATGAGCAAGGATTGGTGTTTTAATTGAGGAAGTAAAACCCCTAAGTAAATGATTTGGGTTGGATGAGAATTTAAGGAATTGGACTATGTATATTTTATAGCTCAAGTATTGGTGAATGAAATTGGTTAGAGGACCAAGTAATACATTAAAAGAATGGCTCAATTTTTAGCCAAGTGGGAGAAGAATTTTTGGACATTTGTTAACTCAAATAAGAGGTAAAATAGGAAGCAAATTTGGAGCAATTTTAGCCACATGGCCGGCCACATGAGGAGTATTAGAAAGGGGGATGAATGGTGCATTTAATAACTCACTTTAGTTGGTGACTAACCCTAACCTAGCCTAGCTCTAGACTAGATATGTGTTCCTTATTGATTTGGCCAACATGTGTGGCTTTTCTTGCAAGTAAAAGCTTGGTAATTAATAAGGGGAAGAGGGAGAATTATGTGAGCATTAGTAAGGCCATATGGCCGGATCCTTGTATAAGAAAAAGGAAGGAGCTTGTATCAAGTTTCAAAAGAAAAGTCTAGCTTATTTTTTTTCTTCTCATTCATCTCTTTTTCTTTCCAAGATTGCTAAGAACAAGAGAGAGAGGGAGAGAGAGTGAGAGGTTCGACCAACTTAAGAGAAAGAGAGAGAGAGAGGAGATTTTGATCTTCATTCAATCAAGATCCATGATCAAGCTATGGAGAAGAAGAAGAAGGAGAGCAAGTAAGCTAAGGTATAAAAAAATTTCTTCTTATGTAGGCTAAGTTTCCTTGGTAACTTGATTTGATTTTTAACAATTTGAAGTTGTGATCTTGAGGTTATAACCCTAGATCTTGGTGTTTAAAGGAGTTCTATGTATGGATCTATCTATTTTATAGATCAAAAGTTAGATTTATAGCATGAATTGGAAGCTAGGTTTTTAAAGTATAGAAAATCTTATTTTTCTTACTCTTGAGTGTGTTTAATCTTGTATTTGAAATTATGATTTTGAACCATGAAGTTCATGATCTTGAACATGAGAACTATAGATCTACATGATAAATGACATCTTATGGTTAGATCTTGTCATTTTTGGGTTGATATGCTTGAATAAAGAAGATTAACCAAAACAGTTTGTTGGTTTTAAATGAGTTAGTGGACTGCTGTCCTAAAAGAGAAATTTCCGGATCTTTTAGGTTGTTCTAAAAAATTCTGGACTTATGATATGTTGTAGTTCACTCAATAAGCTTTCCATAGACTCCGAAACGGACTAAATCCGACATCGGATGAGAGAGTTAAGGGATTTCTCCCAAACTACACAAAACTAAGAAAACTGTGAAAAAGGACAGTTTTGGAACAGTCACTTCCTGGCTGAATTCCGGGAGCTAAACTTGTTCAAAAATGGATTGTGATATATGAAAACTGTATTTCGGAAAGATACGAACCCAACAAAATTGACGGATCATTAATCGGAATTACAGAACTCGTTTTATATAAGTTTTAGCAAAAGACTCCGAAACTGCAAAACGTCAAAAACAAGCTGCGAAGAATTTTCCGAGGGCTGTTTCGGACATTTAGTTAATGAGAAAAATTCCAGGCTTCTGGGAAATGAAAATATATGGTAATATGTAGCTCGTGTCCAAAAATGAGCTGATTCCGAGTTAAAACGACCAAGTTATGACCGTTCGAATTTTTGTGATTTTCCGACGGAAATCGCTATAAACGGAGTTCTAGAACTCCGATTGCCACGAAATTTAAAATGGAGTATCACGTTAACATATGTAAGGTTATGCCAAAAGATGGGCATTACTGGAGTTAAGCACGAGGTAGCTAATTTCTTAAGCTACGCACTAGAATTAATTTTTGAAAAATTATCAAAGGAAGTTAAATAATTTTGGAATAAAATAGTTTTAATGTTTTAAAAATCATATAAAAATGATTTAAGTGTTATAAAAATATTTTAAGTTATAAAATATAACTTTTGATATTTTGGCATGGAAATATTAATATTTTAATATTAATATTAATTATCGGATAATGGATTTAAATGTTGGAAAATCATATAAAAATGATTTTAAAGTATTAAAAATAATTTGTGATATTATAATTATATTATAATATTATGTAATGATTTTCATTAATATTTTATATTAAATAAATATTAATGATTAAGGTATAATGTGGTATTTATTACGGTTTTAAAATGGTGATAAATCATAAGGGTTAGGATATTGTGATTGGATAATTATCAAAGGATGATAATGATATTGATGTGTTAAGCTGTTATCTAATATCTGATTAAGTATTAGATAATATTATGGAATAAAGTATGTTATACTGATTAAAAGATTAATCTTATAACTGATAGGTCTTTCGTGAGAGATTAAATTAAATTGCGTTGCGGTAATCAACGGTTCAAGCAAGTTTTTCAGTTCTATTATGTTTGTGGATTGAATGTGGTTATGTGCTAAATTACATATCATGCTCTATGAATTGTTAAAGTCAAAATATGACTAAGTTAATTGAGTTTGGAACTCAATTTATATGTGATATGTGATAACACATGTTGTAGGATATAAAACGACAAATGGAAATGTATGATGTAAGAATATATGCATTGCACATAATTATTGTTGCATGTAGAATATGCATAGTAAAGAATATATGCTGCATGTAGATATACATATTAAAGAAAATGTAGTGCATGTGAGATTGTGTGCTATGTGAAACATGATAGACTGTTAAATTTGCTGGGCTGTCAAGCTCAATCTTGCAAACACAAACTTGTGCAGGTTAATGATGTTAGGCAATATTATATGCTATAAGGATGATGAAGATTGAACGATGTGCAACATGAATACACTTTCTTAAATTAGAAATGGTATAATTTATGATTGATAGTTTGGTCAAATGTAATTGTCAGCTATGTACAGTTGAAGTGTTGTATAGATAAATAAGATTGATTTTGAATTGAGAATAGAAATGATTCTTAAATAGATGAATCATTGATAGAAAAGATAATGTCAAATTCAACTTGGATCATATAGTGCTGCTATTTTGTAATAATGTATTTGATAAATATTGTGGTATTATAGATATTATATGATTGGTGTTTAAGTTAAGGTTACTCGATTTTGGGGAATAGTGTGTAACGTAATGTATAAGCAATTTATGTTTATATCTTCCGCAAATAGTGATAGAATTAGTATACCGAATCCGAGGTGATTCGGGGCCCGGATTCGGGGATATTACAATCAGTATTTTTAACATCATTTAAAATTATGGATCCCGACAGAATTCAACACGTGCCCCACTATATAGATCGAGTGGAGGGAGTTACAAGTACGGGTTGAAAAGGCTTTTGAAAATTCATGTCAGAATTTCAAAAAGCTCTTTTCTCTCTCTATCTCTCTACCAGTAGAAACCCTAGCTTTCAGAACGAACGCTCAACAAACTTTAGTTCAAGAAAATCAATGGATGCTTTAAATGTTATCTCTGGTTATCAACTCTATTTTGACAATTCAAGACAGCTGACCCTCAGTTTCACAAAATTATGTCTCTTCTGAAGAAAGCTGGTCTTGAAGAAGCTCTGAGCACCCGCACATGGATATACCCGAAGTTGGTGAAAGAGTTCTACAACAATGGAGTCTTTGAGAATGACATCATCACTACAAGGGTCAAGGGGGTAAAAATTAAACTCAAAGCTGAAGATATAAACCTAACCCTAGGTTTCAAATCAAATGGACTTGTATCTATAGAGGTCATCGACTTTTATGAAGGTCTGAAGAAGATGCATCACACGAAGTTTCAGAACATCAAGGGAAACAACAAGAAAGAGTTTCCCCAGAAGTATGAGTTTCTGGATGACATTGTTGGGAAGTGCTTATGCCATAAAAGCTCTGGCCACGACTCTGTGAATGAAGTTCAACTAAAGCTCATGGCAGCACTCTGCTTCAGGATTCAAATCAACTATGGGGCCCTACTTATCGATTGGATTGGGAAGTGGATACTCAATTCAAAGAAATCAAAGTGCTCTAGAAAGATGCTCTAGAAAGATGCTCTATGGGCGGTTTATAAGCATAATCCTGCAATCAGCTCTGGGTGACAAAATTGGAGACAATGAAGGAGAATCTATCAATCCCAAAAGAAAAATAACCCAGCAGCTATTTCAAAATTGGAAAAGAAATCCTGCAGAAAATGTCAGAATGATGTTTGAATCCAGTGGAAGGACTAGTGAAGCAAAGAAATCTGGTCTACCAGGAAACATGTCAGATGTGAAGGAAACTGATGATGAAGAAATTAATAAAGAGGAACCCATCACTTTGATCAGAAGAAGCAAGGGTAAGAGGAAAATGAAGGCACAAACTCAGAAGAGCCTCAAGGCTCAACCACTGATGCACCCCAAGAGAGTTTAAGCATTGATACTCAGAAGGAAATGAAGAGGAAACATCAGCATTCTGAGGAAGAAGAAGACAGAGTTACCATCTCTCAGCTGCTTAAGAAAGGAAAATGCAGCCACAAAATAAAGAAGTCTTTTCTCTCTTCGATCGTAGAGTCACTACCGATCGTAGAGTCCTGACTTGACATCACTCCAGAAGAGGATGGTGCAACAATATCAATTGTCAGAGCTGCAGATGAAGAAAACACCAAGGCTGAAACTCAACCCAGAAAGGCAAGGAGAAAGCTTGTCAAGACATGTGTACTCGAAAATGTAAAAGCCTTGAAGGAAGAAGAAAAGAAAACAGCTGCAGAAAAGAAGCTTCCTGAAGTTGTTACACTAGAGAATGCTCCAGCTGAGGGGGAGCTGCCCAAAGTTCAAATAAATGATCAAATTGAGGGGGAGCCTTGCAAAGTCCCTGTGTCAAAGAAGGCTACAGTTGAGGAGGAGCTGAAAAGATATTATCATGAACCTCCCTTAGTTCCTCAAGAGATCTTAGCTTCTGAAACTATAGAAATGGAGAGGGTTGAAGCTATAGAGGTGGAAAGGGTAGAAGAACAGAGAAGAGAAATGAAGATGATTGATGTGGTGGAAACTTCAAATGAAAAAAATGAAGACCGGGAAGAAGAAGAGGATGACGAAGTTGAGATTATTGCAATAGCCTATGATAGATATAGGAGAGCTAACTATAATTAGTTATTCTCCTATTTGCCAATGATGCCCTATCACAGAGCCCAAATTCTCAACTCCTGGGATCACATGTTCTGGAACTTCAAATCTTATCCAACAATCTCAGTGCCAGCTCATGGATTCCCAGGCAACCTCACTTTTGCTCAAAAGCTGATCACTAAGTGTCCCTCTTCAGAAAATGAGCGTGTGGTACAATCTATTCCTATCTCTTTCAGGGTTAGTCACTGTCCACCGTCAACCTTTAACCAATTCTACGAATTTCCAAGATGGTTATAAGTAATACTTCACCCACTAAACTTATTTCCAATTACAGAATCCCTAACATTCTGTAACTGATGAACCAAATATGCCTAATTTTATATTGGTACCATCTCCTACCATCTCTCACTCTAAGAATATTGTTCATACTCAAATTATAGAGTCACCAAGCTTCAATAACCCATCCTCCCACAACTCAAACACCCGTAGTTGAACCTCCTTCGGACATACCTTCCTCCTTAACCAACAATTATTTTGATCGTACTCTCTCAATCTTGCTAAAACTAAAATACAAGAGCCTCTCCTCCAGGTACCTCAGCAAATACTAGAGCTTCTATCAGATCTTCCCACAAAATATGAGTTGTCTCATGCTTCACAGAAAGTGACCAAAGATATTCAAGAAGATCTTGAGACTCACTCTAAGCTTGTTCATATGAGGCTGAATCATTTGATCGATGCTGCCAACACCCTCCCCAACAATCTGAGTACTGAGCTTTACAAAGAAGCTCAGGGATCGTCAAAGGAAATGATCCATAATATCAATGAAAGGGATCAAATTCACTTTCGTGCTGCTAAGAAGCACAAGGGAAGCAGTTCTACTTCTGCAGAAGACTTAAGAATCTCAAAATAAACTTATGATGGAAAGTCTCTCAAGTCTACAAACCTCAATGAAAGAATTCCAAGAATTTTCAATGGGTCAAATGCAACAAACAGAAACTATCTTGGCCATTCTCCTAAAGAACAGATCTCGAACTGATTCTCTGGTTCAAGAAAATCGTGAAGACATTGCTCAATCTAGGAATCAGCTACACGAGCTTGTCCAAGGAATGAATCTTCTGTCTAAAGACATTTGAATCCTTGATGCTGACATAAAGGGGGAGAATAAAGGGGAAGGAGAGAAAGACAAAGGAAGAAAAAAGCAAATTGCTCAGTCTTCAAGGAGTCCTCCCACAAAACAGCATCACCATTAGACTCCATGATCCAAATAGTATCAGCGCCAACCAATTCTAATGGCGTAACATCTAAGGAGTCGAGGGTCATCTCCTATCTCACAAGGAGTAACCACTACTAGCCTAAACATGCCAGTTGGAGATCCTGCATTCATGAACAGACACGATCATGAAGAATGGCTAAGTCAAAGTGAGATGGAAGACATTGTATGGAAAGACGAAGTCAGCAGGAGAAGGAGAGCTGCAGAGTATGCAAATCCTCCAAGGAGCAAAAGGCAGAAGAAATAGAGATAAGTTGGTAGTTATTTCTTATTGATATAACTAAGCATTATTGTAATATCTATCCTTACAAACATCAATAAATTCATGATTATTCTCTAGAGATTTCAGTTGCTCACTGAAATACTAAGTCATATTTACTTTCTAGCAACTGCATCTAGAAATTGATGATCATGATACAAATCTCCTTGGTTATGTTAACATCAAATAGGGGGTGATTGTTGGGGAAATTGCATATTTAAATTTAATGTTGAGAGTAAATAATCATGCTTATATGTAAAGTCCTTCAAGGAATACATGTACAAGGACTTAATAGTAGATCAAAATTATTAGGTTTATCTGTGCTTTAATGTTTATCGTTCTGTAAATGAACGTATAGAAGAAAAGATCAATTTTGTTAGGTTGATCTATCTCTTGAGATGTAATAGATAGGCTTTTAACAGAATCGTAGTCTGTCGAGACAAAAGATTGTAGAAGCCAAGGCAGAATCGTAGAGCATTGAGTATCACAGCCTATCTACTTTGGAGGACCTCGCTCAGAATCATACAGTGGTCTAAACGCCTGTCGAGCCAACTCAAAAATCATAGTGTTCTCTCAGAAGCGTGGAGTCTACAAGTCAAGCAAACAAAGATCGTAGTCTACCAATGCTTAAGAGAAATCATAGTGTTCTCTTCTGTTAGTACCAGATCAAACATCAATATGGAAAGACATCATGATCATAGTCGTAGTGCATCATCTGTCTATCAGAAGCATCGAGCCCTGTCCATTTGTTTAAGAATAAATCACAATAAATATGGAATAGATTATAAACGTTGACATCCTCGGGAATCCCAATGGCCCAACACTCATCCTTAGTATATAACAAATAAACGTATTGAAGAAGCTAAGGAAAGTACTATAGGTAAGTTGAAAATATCTTTTCAGGTGTTAGGTGAGATAGCAGTCTACTGTGTCAGTAGGGTTAGACAGCTAAACAGAAGATTTGCAGAAAGTCACCATCAGTGCTCAAAAATGTCAAAAACAATTAATGCTTCAACGGATGCCTTCAAACGGATACATTTAAAAGGCACCTTATATATAACTCGGATGAAGATGCAAGAAAATGCAAATATAGAATAAAAAGCTGAAGAACACTTAACGTTGAACTCTATGATCTGAAAAAGAAACTTGCTCAGCTACTTAGTTCTTTCGAACACAAGCTTAACGGCAACTGAGTAACACCATTCAAGAACTCAAATATCCTTAAAGTGAAGAAAGAAGTTCCAAGTCTGATGGACTTGAAGAGTTCTAAGTGAACTATGAAGTTCCAAGACTGCTGGTCTTGAAGGAATCTATAAGATTCCAAGATTATAAAGATATCTTTAGTGGATTTCCTAATCAAGGAGTAGACGAGTGGACTAGGAGTCTTGAATGCTCTGAACCACTTAAAAATACTATGTCTCTTATATTCTTGATATATTTGCTATATCTGTCATAACTGTTTATCTCCTATTAACTCGATTTATCTTAAAGGGAAAACAAACAAATCTCAAATTCCGCTGTGATTAAATCATTAATAAATCTGACAAGTATTTTGCAAAATAATTTTTTAAATTTCTATTCAACCCCCCATTCTAGATAACCATTGTGCCTCTGGGAACTAACATGTTCTCATAACAATTTTAGATAAGAATACATCTTTGTATCATCTAAAATGTGTTAGAGTAGGACATTTTAAATTAATTAATAATTCTTTACTTCTGTCCATATTGGATAAAGTATTTCCAACAAAGTGTTTGATTATTGTTTGGATTAATGTATAAATACTATCTTCAGCAATTTCTTGTTTGATTTGTGAAGTATTAGGATATGTCATATTAACAGTTTTTATAGCATTCTCAATTTCATATTTTTGAGCAAATATGAGTATATTATCCCACCATCCTTTTAATTGGCCAGTAAATTCGGAGGTGATAAAACTGGTTATTTTTTTATCAGAATTTCTAATGGCTCTACACACAGTAGCATACATATTTTATTCAAAACAGTGAATATTGCATGTTGAGTTAGGCCATCTATATTCCATTCATAGATGTGATCAACACTAAAATCTGATCGTTCAATATTTATAAAGTTTTCTTCAAATAAGATATCCACGAGAATGAGTCTTGGGTAATAGTATCTTCCATAGGGAAGTTTATTTTTTGATGATTTATCAAAACTGATCTTATTAAAATCAAGAGTACTTTCTTGAAAGATATTATTGGTTAATCCAAGTTTTGTGAAATTATCATTTATTTAATTTAAATGGTTGGATTCGTCATTTGAATCTGTCTCTTCTTCTTCTTTATTAATAACAGTTAGTTGTTTTGAAGTAGAAGGATTATCTTTTATCTTTAATTCAGATAATTGATCAATTAATTTTTTCATAAAGTCATCATCTCTTTTTGTTGTTAGATTAAATTTAGTTTCTGTTGGTGGTTTAATATTAACCAGATTAATTTTTGAAGAATTCTTATTTGATTCAATCTTATCTTTAATTCGAATTAATTGTTTTGCTAATGTTTGGAGACATGTATTGGTATAATTATTTTGTCTTATAACTTTGTTAAATTCAACATCTTTATCATCATTAGTCTTAATGGGTTCTGCAAAAGCATTTGCTTGTATTTTTGTTCCTAAATTGTTGGTTAGGATAATAGGAATTTATGTGGGAGGATGTATAGATGGGATCTTTTCCCCCTCAATTGTTTCCCACGATTTAAAAAAAAAATTCAATAATTGCTATTTCTTTTTCTCTAAGGTCATGAAAGAGGAAGAACCAATCAATAAAAGAAATATGAACTTTATTTGTTTCCAAATAAGTATAAAATTCTTCTTTGAGAGTGTTCAAATCCTTTTTGGAGTAATAGTTGAAATACCAATTTCTAAAAATTTTATTTTTCTCATCTTGGAATTCATCATTGATAGCCTTTCTATCTATGACAAATTCTGGTTTGTTATTATAAACAACTTCTATTATATTAATAGAAAATACAAGTTCAGAAGGAGTAGGAGATTCAGTCTTAACAGATTTTAATTTATAAATTCCGTGAGGGATTTTGTTGGAAGATTCATAAGTTCCCATGATGTTATCTGCATCAATATTGATATTTGTTTGAATATGATTGTTCCTATTAGGAATATAAGAAGGATTGTATGAAGTAGACGCTCTACTAGGAGGAATAGATATTGATGTGGTAGTAGGAGTCTTACTACTTGAACCATTTTTCTCGAAATTAGTAATATGAAATCTAGTCATTCCATTAGATTGACCAAAAGTAGATTTTAACATTTCCATCATGATTTTTAATTATTTGCTCCACATTTTTATCATTATTTTCTTCTAGATCGGGAATTCGAAGAGCTTCTCTATGGAGTGTTCATTGTTCAGGGATTGATAATTCAGACCATATATATTAAGGTTTTAGGAATACTGAGAAAGGATTTAAAAACATTTGTTTCAAATTTTTCTAGTATAAAATAAATTTTGATTGAGACTCGTTTAGCTACCGAGTCGATCACGATCTCGAACCGAGCAGTTTGAACTTTTTGAACGAATATGATCCGAATATCAATAGAAATTTATAATTTAAGAAGGTTCAAGTAATTCATCGAACTTTAAAATTTATTTATATTTGAATTATTTATATTTTGAGCCGAGTTCGAATCAAATTTTAAATATGAAAAATCTCAGAACGAACTGGCCCGTCGCCATAGAATAGAAAATCGTGGTCAATTCGTTAAAGAACTAATTTTTTGGACAACCAGACTACCCAAAACACAGTATTATGGACCCAAAAAAAGTTTAATATTGTATGAACCTGTAATTTTTCCATAATACAGTGTTTTGGGTGTGATATGCCTGGAAAAATATGGTTATGGGTTGGTTTTGATTTTCAAAATATGGTTACGGTTCCATTTAAGAACTAAAACCATATTTTTTTTAAAATGGATAATGTGGGTTGGAACCATATGGTTATGGTTCAAATATATGTCGACCCATATTTTAAATTTCAAACATACCATTATTATGATCCAATTAAATAAATTATTATTAAATATATCATTTATACATAATCACTAAATATTATTTTTTTTGGAGAGAGTGAGGTTGGGGTGGGGTGGGGGTGGGGTGAGTGATGTATACATAATCACTTAATAATTTTTTTTTGGGAGGGAGTGTTGGGTGAGTGGGTGGGGGTAGGGTGTGGGGGTGGATAGTGTATACATAATCACTTAATATTATTTTTTTGGGGAGGGAGTGTTGGGTAGGTGTAGGTGGGGGTGCGGGTAGAGGGTGGGTTGTGTATACATAATCGCTTAATATTAATTTTTTTAGGAGGGAGTGGTGGGGGTGGGGGGGAGGGGTGGGGGGGAGGTAAGGGTGGGTAGGGGTAGGGGGTGGGGTGGGGTGAGGTGGGGTGGGTGGTCTATACATATTATTTTTTTTAGGTGTGGGTGTAGGTGGGGGTGGGGGTAAGGGGTGTATACATAATCACATAATATTATTTTTTTGGGTGGGGTGGGTGGGGTGGGGTGGGGGGCGGGGTAAGGGGTGTATACATAATCACATAATATTATTTTTTTGGGCGGGGTGAGGGTGGGGTGGGGGTGAGGTGGGAGTTGGGTGGGTGAGTGGATGGGGTTGGGGTGGGTGGGCGGGGTTGGGGTGAGGTGGGGGATAAGGGGTGTATATATAATCACATAATATTATTTTTTTGGGTGGGGTGAGTGGGGGCTAAGGGGTGTATACATAATCACATAATATTATTTTTTGAGGGGTGGGGGTGGGGGGTGGGGGTGGGGGTGGGGGTGGGGGTAACGGGTGTATACATAATTGCATAATATTATTTTTTTGGTGGGGTAGGGGTGGGGTTGGGTGGGTAGGGGTGGAGTGGGTGATTGAGCTTCTTGAATATGTAAATATGGGTGAAAAGAACTTTTGATTTGGATTTGAAATAAAATATGAGTCAAAAAATGGTTAACCGGGTTGAACCTATATTTCTCTTTAAAAATATGGTTTCAAAACTTACCCAACCCAAATAAATAAAAATAGTTAATTAACCCATTTGGTTCCAGTTAATATGGGTTGACCCGACAGTTAACCAACTATATTGCCAGGTCTAGGTAAGGCTGAAAACGAGTCGGACGGGTCGGGCTCGATCAGAGTCGACTCGAAAAAAAATCGAACAGGACTCGAGTTCGTATATGGGCGAGTCAATTTTAAGTAGTCTTTATTATTCGACTCTTTAAACGTTCCGGATGTGAGAAGAGTACTACTCTGCTCATTTTCTACGTGAGTAGCTCGATAGATTTCGAATCATTCGCCAGAAATTCGATCGAATACGTTCGAGACTGGTTCGCGAGTATGAATATATGTAAAGCTAAGTTGATTTTTGGGCGGCTGACAATTTCTCTTCCCCAGTCCAATCTTCCACTTCCTCTTATAGTCTACTTCTTAGTTCTAACTTCCTTAGTTCCTTCGAGGTCGACGATGTTAGAGAATCGTAAGAGTCTTCCTTTAATTTTTGTCTAGGAAATAACAATCTACAGTTTTCTATCATTTATTTTGTAGATAATCTCAAGATCTGCAGATGCATGGCTGTGATTTAAGAGAATTGAAAGAGATATAAGGCTTAACTTCAATTGTTGGTAAGTTATCAGTCTTCAAATTCATTTATATAACCCCAATTTCATTTTCATCAAATCATACGAAACCCTAATTTTATTTTCTTCTAAACTCTCGACCTAAACTTCTTCAAAATGTCAAACTTTGACTCAGTTACTGGTACTCAACTAACTAGTGCTAACGATAATGGTATGCATTATTTATGTCTTTTTCTAATTTTTTGTGTACAGTAGTAATGATATGCATTCATTTTCCTTTTCATATCTAATTATTTGATCTGCTTTAGGGAAGGCGACAAATGTGTACCTACAGTCATGTATTTGTTTGATTATATTTTGTAAGGGTATATACTGAACTAAAGTCTCTCAAATCCAAACTTAGATATTTTTTAGTTTTGGAAATGATTTCTTAAAAAAACCTTGATTTATTCATGCATCTCTAAGTTAATGTAGTTATTCATATATAGTTATGTAGTTATTAGCCTTGTTGGTAAGTTATTAGTCTGCAAATTCATTTAACATCATGTACTTCTGTTATTTATCTATCTTTTTTTCCAGATGGCTTGGTTAATCCTTCTCAAGCCTCTGATAATGTCAATATTTCTGCCACCAGTGATGTTGTCATTGTAATTGACAATCCTAACGAAGGAGAGAAAGGTACTGTTGATGAAGAAAATAGAGAAGGAAGAAAGAAGAGAAAAACATCAAAGGTTTGGTCTGAATTTAACATTATTAAATTACAAGATGGTACCAAAAATATCCAGTGCAATTACTATTTTTCTAAACTTGCACATCAAAGCACTGGTTCAACTAGCCATTTAAATAGACACATGTTAACTTGCACGGTTCGTTTATCTAAAATTGTTGGAACAAACAGAGTGTGTTGGCTTACCCTACTATTGAAGATGATGGTCAAATGAGTAATTTAACAAATTTTAGGTTTGACAAAGAGAGGACAAGAGATATTATGGCAAAAATGATTATGGTACATGAATATCCCTTTAGAATGGTTGAGCATGAATTTTTCATTCTTCTCTTGAAATCTTTGAACCCTAAATTTGATCCTATTTCTCGTGTTACTCTGAAGAATGACTACATGAAAATTCATGTTTTAGAAAAGAAAAAAGTGAAAGCTTTGTTGTTTGGCATCTATAGAGTGAGTTTAACTTCTGACTTGTGGACATCTAATCAAACAATTGGGTACATGTGTCTCACTGCACATTTCTTATATTCTGATTGGAGGCTTCAAAAAAGAATTCTGAATTTTTGTCATTTGCCACCTCCTCACACTGGCCTCATGATTAGTGATGCCATTTTTTTCTTGTCTTAGTGAATGGGGCATTGAAAATAGATAACCACAATCACTTTAGACAATGCATCTTCTAATGATTCTGCAGTTAGGAATCTTAAAGATAGTTTTGTGTTAAAAGGTAATTTGTTATTTGGTGGAAAACTATTTCATGTGAGATGTTGTGCACATATTCTCAATATTATGGTACAAGATGGTTTAGCTGTGATTCAAAATTTTATTGTGAAGGTTCGTGATAGTGTGAAATACTTTAAGGGATCCCCTTCTAGACTTCATAAGTTTTTTGAGATTGCAAAGCAATTGCAGTTATGCATAACTAAAAAACTTGTTTTAGATATTCCAACTCGTTGGAACTCCACTTATGCCATGCTTGAGTCTGCTATGCAGTTTAGGGAGGTTTTCCCCATGTATCAAGAAAGGGATTCACATTATTAGTCTTGTCCATCTTTTGAGGATTGGGAGAAAGCTGGAAAGGTAATGGAGTTGCTAGAGGTGTTTAATGTAGCCACACATGTTTTCTCAGGCTTTGAATATCTTACAGCAAATCTATTTCTTCCTGAAATATGGAAAATTAAAGAGTTGTTGCTTAAGACCTCAAATGATGATTTTCACTTGTTGAGAGACATGGCTTTCAAAATGAAAGAACAAATTGATAAGTATTGGGGAGAGTGTAACATTCGGATGGCAACTGCATCTATCCTTGACCCAAGGTATAAGATGCAATTGGTCATCTTTTATTTTCCAAAAATTTTTACAATTGAGGTTGAAGTTGATAGAAACATTGGGCTTGTGAAAAGAGCACTTTATGAGCTCTATGAATACTATGTTGGTGTTCACTGTTTAATACCTACTAGTGTGCCTAGTATGGAAGGAAGTTCTGCCAATGCTAATGGTAGTTGCTTTGAGAAAAGTAAAACAAAGAGCAAAGCTAAGTTTGATTCTTGGGCTCAAGGTATGGACATTGTTACTCCTATTAAATCTGATCTGGATGCATATCTTGAAGAGGGTAGGTATATATGTAATGATGATGAGTCCTTTGATGCTTTACTTTGGTGGAAAGCAAACACCTTAAAGTTTAGAATTCTTTCAAAAATGGCAAGGGATATACTATCAATTCCTGTTTGCATTGTGGCATCTGAGAGTACTTTTAGTGCTGGTGGAAGGGTACTAGATCAATATAGGAGCTCTCTCAAGCCTGAAATTGTTCAAGCTCTTATATGTACTTCTGATTGGCTAAGGTGTTGTGACACCCCAAAATCTTAGTACTTCATTTCCTCAAGATTTGGTGTTTACTTAATCAAAACATTCATTTCTAACTACCCAATCATAATAAAATTGAATAATAAAAATGTGACGCCCCCAAAATAGGTATACATCACCCATCTTGAGTCACGAGATACATGGTATAGAATTCAAATATAACTTAATAATACAATTGTCGTGTACAATACGATATAATATAAACTGTGAGTTTGAATACAAATATTGTCTACTAGAGAGTATACAAACTCAAAAGGAGTCCTCATTACAATTATTATCACACTATTTCACAGAATAGTAAGGACTACTAATGCACCATCTAGGATCATCACTCCGTTCCCCGACTCGTCCTAGCTATATTCTTATTTCCTAAAGAGAACAGTGAAAGAAAGGGTGAGCTAAACTAGTCCAGTAAGAAATATTATGACTAAGATAATGCAGAATAAATTATCATTAGCCTTAAACAGTGTTAAAATGATACAATATAACAAACATCAAGTTTAACTGCAGCAGAAAAAGCAATCCATTAAAAGAGTCAAGTAGAGAATAAAATCTACTATCTTTTATGATTTAAAACGTTTTTCATCACTTTTATAGCTGGGACTCAGCTTAATTAATAATCCACATAATCGAATCACCCATGCACTACGGCCAAGGATATTCTTTAGTATCACGAAAACAATTATCCATGCACTACGGGCCAAGAATAATCATGTTTTCATCAACGATCCTGATTATGCCATAAAACAATTCATCTTTGCACTACGACCAAAGAGAATCCATAGCCATAATCATACCAAAAACTGTCCATCAATGCACTACTGGCCAATGAGGACTTTTTTCACATCATTTGTAACATTTCGGTTATGATTATACCGAATAATCCCTGGTCATAATCATACCAAGTCCATCTATGCAATACAGGCCACATATGACTTTCAAAAAAATAAACATGAGGATGATGACAATGATATAAGAATTCAATAAAACAAGTTCAAGAATTAATTTATCTAGGAACTGATGACGTCCAAATTATCAACATGAAACTTTTTTGTAGAGTAAAATTCAAGAATGCTCAGAAGAATATTTCCATGAAAAGATACTGGATGAAGCACAAATATCAATGATATTCCACTAATTTCATGGAGTATAGAATTCAAAGTTTTAACCAACTGAGTATAATAAGGAATGGAATAACAAAAGAAATTACCATGCATGCGATAGACCGCACAGGCAGATTATTCCAACAAATAATAAATAACGGAACCAGGTCCGGCATAAAATGCACAGACAGGATATTCCAACAGAATAATAAAGAATGGAACCAGGTCCGGCATAAAACGCACCAACAGGATATTCCAACAGAATAATAAATAACAGAATCAGGTCCAGCGTAAAACGCACAGACAGGATATTCCAACAGAATAATAAAGAATGGAATATTAGAAGAATTTCACCATGTATGCAGTACTTTGCATAGACAGGTTATTCCAACATAATAATAAAGAATGGAATAATAGAAGAATTTCACCAAGTATAGAGTAGCCCGCGTATATAGGTTATTCCAACCAAATAATAAAGAATAGAATAACAGAAGTTCTCTTTATAAATAAGAAAGAAAGAGTACCCTTACGAGTACAACAAATAATATTCCCTACCTTAGAAAGAAGAGTATTGGATATAGAAGTAGTGAAGTAGCAGAGCACTTTTCTTCTATCTCTCTATAGTTTTTCTCTCTAGAGTTTCAGTGAAATCGTAAGAAATAATGAAGGAATGAGCTTCTATTTATAAAAAAAAGGACTGCATAGTAACTAACTCATGAACAGTCCTGATTGATTTACTTTAATCTGATGGTCCATAGTTAAAGCAAAATCTTTTATATAAAATATATTCTATTTATAATCTAATAAAATGAATAACTTTATAAAAGATTTATTATGCAAACACTATGCATAATAAAATATAATATATTCTAATTATTGTCTAATAAAATAAATAACTTTATAAAAGTATTTTGTTTTATATAAAAAGATTTTACTATGCAAAACACTATTCAACACTATTCATAATAAAATATAATATATTCTATTTATAGAATAACTTTATAAAAGTATTCTGCTTTATTAAATTAATAATACCAATAAAACAAAACTGTGTAATTTATCACATAAGCATCAATAATCAATACTGTATGCTACTATGCAACCACGCATATTACTATACTTTTACTATCGAGTAGTTCAATATTATTAATGATAAAACTTCCGCCGTTATTTTTAATAAAATATTTTTGTGGTTTTCTCATTCCGACAATAATTTCGTTGCGGGGTCCACCAATGATTGTTCCATTGCACGAATATTCCCTGATAAAACAAATATTCCCCGACCAATTGAATATAATATGACAACCTGCATACTTTGTAAAATTTATAAATACTACCCACAACTATAACATTATATCAAATCCACACCATAATATTCAAAAAAAATATTTCGATAAAATTAAATCTTTATTCATAAACTCTGGGGTCTCACAAAAAACCTACCCATACAGGATTAAACTTAAATAAAAATCTCCCAAGTTATCTAACCTTTAATTACAATCATTCAAACGCGGAAATTAAGTTATTTCATCATTCAAAAGTCTATAACGATAAAATAGAATTACAAGTCTTCATCACTTGTACATTTTTTCCTTTCCTTTGCTAGTAGTAGGTTCATTGACCTTCTCAACCTTAGCTGCAATAAGTATTTAATATTCAAGAGTGAGCAAACAAGGCTCACTTGAAATAAGAATGAATAACTTTACAACATTACAATATTTGCCAGAAATAGGCTCAATAGAACTGAATGATAGTGTGACGCCCCCAAAATAGGTATACAACACCCATTCTGAGTCGCCTAAATACAAGGTACAAAAAGCAACTACAACTTCAATAATACAAATATCGTGTTAAATACGACAATACATACTGTGAGTTTAAATACAATATTGTCTTCTAGACAATATCTACACCCAAATAAATCCTCATTATAATTATTCAAACACTATTTTACATAAATAGTGAGGACTACTTAAACATCTTTCTAGAAACATCACTCCATACCCCGACTCGATCCTGCTATGTTCTCACCTCCTGAGAAGAAAAATGGAACAAAAAGGAAAAGGATGAGCTCAACTAGCCCAGTAAAGAATATTATGACTAAGATAATATACAACAAATTATCATTTAGTCTTCAACAGGGAAAACTTGATAAAATATAATCGACAACAAGTTTTAGATCAACAAATACAGCGAAAACAGCAATCCATTAGAAGAGTCACGTAGAGGATGAATTCTACTATCTTCTAATATTTAAGAGTTCATCATCAATATTTTATCCCTGTAACAACAATTAATATACATCTTTAATCATCTTTGCACTACATGCCAAAGATAATCATTTATATCACCGGTTGGTCATGTTAATCTCAACACCTGTTCATCTTTGCACTACGGGCCAAAGATATTCATCAGTAATCATTTATCTTTGCACTACAGGCCAAAGATATTCAATAATACCATCATTAAGGACTGAGGATGATGAAAAATATTTTTAAGAACGAATCTAAGTGAGATAGAAGGATAAATATTAGGGATTCGTATAACAGTTTTATCCAAGATCAATAATACTCCATAATAACCAATTTTGAAGCAGAATTCAAAAATAACGATCAAAACTATGGATACAATCAAAGATAGTAGCCAAAATAGATATCTTGGACAAAAAGGAAAATTTTTATTTTTCAGTGAATAGTGTCGTATTCGTGAATAGTGTCGTATACGTGAATAGTAACCCCAACACAAAAAGTTCCAAATTTGATTAAAAAGTTCACCAGTAATTCGGCATAATGATATTGAAGAAAATAATATCATTTAAGAAGAAAATAACATCACTTACCTCAAAATAACCATACTTCTGACTGAATTTCGGTATAGTGCTGACAGAAACTCGCACCGTATAGTAACACTCAAAGTATACTCACAAGAACACGCTTGATATATAGAGAGAGAAGTAGAGAGAAAGCTTTATGTTTCTGGTTTGATTTTCAATTCTAACTTAGACCTCTATTTATAGGAAAATGCTAGAACAGCCAAAGGAGACTAAAATAATAAAATATCATTTTCTTTTTCTTATCCCACACCAACCTTCACCTACCAATTTTGAAAGCCATCAGCCATCTTTGGTTAAAAACATCAGCCACCCATGTGCCAACAACCACAAAAACATTTTTCTTAAAAAAAATAATTAAAATTTCCAAAAATCAATTATTTCGGAACTCCGGAACTTCAATAATTCACAATAAATAGGTCTTTTATCAGAAAATTCGAATCTTGCGAGGTTTTATAGGAAATTCAATTATCTACAACTTTACAGAAGGAAAGTTTTCCAAATTCCAAACAGAAATTGACCGAAATCCATAAATGGGCTATTTTACAGTCTATAATAAATTTTCGGTCAAGAATTGTGTTCACCGACACACAAAACATGTGTTAAACATTTAATGCCACAAAAATACTCTTCCTCCTCATATACTCATATATCCACATTCATTATAAAAATATCACTGTTAATATATTATTAAAATAATATATTTAAATGAATTATTTTATCAGAAAAAGATAAAATATTAATTTTCAACAATTGTCACATTAAAAATTTCCTCCATCTATATCCACATAAAATAAATATTTTCTTTATCATAATAATCAATAATTAATTATTCAAAAATAATATTACAGAATCACAGTACTGACAACCAGGCCGTTCCCAAGATAGAGGGGGCTTTCCAATAAGGATTTCTCCTTACTTGCGCGCAATTAGGTGACCAAACCTCTCCTTAGACAGAACTGTCTAGACATTGCCAATAATGTTATCTGATAATATTATTCAAATAATATGAATTATTGATCTGATAATGGAAAATACTGTGTAGTGATAATTATTGAAACAATAATAATATAAATATCAACGCAGCAATTATTGAATCAATAAAATAATGAACAGTAATTACTGTAACAATCATTGAGTAGTACCTTCTTACGTACGAATCAATAATTCAACAATAATGTGCAATATCGTGTGCTACTGTGCAACCACGCATATTACTGTATTTTAACCACCAGGTAACCCAACAGTGTTAACAGTAACAATTTACGCCGTTATTTATAAAACTCAATCTTTGTCGTTTTCTTTCATCCAACCGTTTTCCTATTATGGGGCCCACAATTGACTGCGTCGTCGTACGAATATTCCTGACAAAAAGAATATTCCACGACCAAACGAATATTCCCCGACAACAATGATTATTTTATAACCACTTGTTTATTTTATAAAAATTTTCACATTTCACCCATAACCAAAGTATTATATCAAATTAACCCTTATTAATTTAGAATAATGAATAAAGGAAAATTCAATTTTATTTATAATAAGTTGGGGTCTTACAACCTCCCCTCCTTATGAAATTTCGTCCTCGAAATTGACGTACGTACCTGGTGTATCGAAAAGGTGAGGGTACCTCACTTTCATTTCTAACTCCAACTCCCATGTCATTTCCTCAATAGCATGGTTTCTCCACAAAACCTTAACTTGTGGTATAATCTTGGTGCGTAGGACATGCTCTTTCCTATCCAAGATCTTAACAGGTACCTCTTCATACGTTAAATCTTCAGCTATCTCGTCTGGTTCTAACCCAATAATGTGGTTTGGGTCTGTCACATATTTACGAAGCATAGATATGTGGAATACATTGTGAACACGAGACATATTTGGAGGTAACGCGAGTCTATAGGCCACGTTTCCTATTCGGTCAAGAATCTCAAATGGACCAACAAATCTTGGATTGAGCTTTCCTCTTTTTCCAAATCTTGTAACTCCCTTCCATGGAGTAACACGTAACAGTACATGATCCCCAATATTAAATTCCACGTCTTTTCGATGAAGATCAGCATAACTCTTTTGTCGATCTTGTGAAGTGTGAATACATTGTTGAATCATTTTTATCTTTTCTGTAGTCATACGTACTAACTCTGGTCCCAACAACGTTGCTTCTCCCACCTCGTCCCAGCATACTGGAGATCGACACTTTCATCCATACAATGCCTCAAATGGAGCGATGCCTATACTTGCTTGATAACTGTTGTTGTAGGAGAATTCCACCAGTGGCAAGTACTTATCCCAACTTCCTTTAAAATCTAGGACACAAAGTCTTAATAGATCTTCCAGGGTTTGAATAGTCCTCTCTGATTGTTCGTCCGTTTGAGGATGATATACTAAACTGAATCGTAAGTCCGTGCCCATAGCTTTCTGTAATCTAACCCAAAATCTTGAAGTGAATCTTGGGTCACGATCCGAAACTATGGATACTGGCATGCCATGCAATTTCACAATCTCGTTCACGTACATACGAGCAAGACGTTTAAGGGACTAAGTCTCACGTATCGGCAAGAAATGGGCAGACTTGGTTAATCTATCAACAATAACCCAAATCGCATCTATACCTTGAGAAACATTGGGAAGACCCGTAACGAAATCCATAGTAATGTGTTCCCACTTCCATTCCAAAATCTCAAGTGGTTGTAATGGACCTTTTGGTATTTGATGCTCCGCCTTTACACGTTGACAAGTTAAACACCTCGAGATATACTCCGCGATCTCTCTCTTCATATTGTTCCACCAAAATGTGTGTCGAATATCATGATACATTTTGGTACTCCCAGGATGGATTGCAAACGGGGTGTTGTGTGCCTCCATCATGATTCTATGCTTCAAGTCAGAATCGTTAGGAACGCAAAGTCTAGAGTTGACTCGAAGTATTCCTTCTTCATCGATTCTTGCTTCTGGAATAGCACCTTCTTGCACTTTCTTCTTCATTTGCATCAGTCCCAGGTCCGTAGCTTGAGCAGCTTTAACTTTATCAATTAAAGTCGGTTTCTACTCGTATATTCGCCATCATCATGTGGGTCCTTGGAGTCTTTAATTCTACATCCATCCTTTGCAAGTCATACAAAATGGGCCTTTGCGTTGACAATATTGCACTCGTACTCGCATATGATCTTCTACTCAATGCGTCAGCTACTACGTTCGCTTTTCCAGGATGATATTGAATAGTGTGATCGTAATCTTTCAACAGCTCAAGCCAACGTCGTTGCCGCATGTTGAGTTCTTTTTGGGTGAAGAAATATTTGAGGCTTTTATGGTCCGTATAAATCTCCACTTTCTCCCCGTACAAGTAGTGTCCCCATATCTTCAACGCGAATACGACTGCTGCCAACTCCAGATCATGAGTAGGATAATTCCTCTCATATTCTTTGAGTTGTCGTGAGGCATAGGCTATGACTTTCCCATGTTGCATGAGAACACATCCTAACCCCTTGCCAGAAGCATCGCTGTAGATAACAAATCCATCCGAACCAGATGGTATTGTCAGAACAGGTGCCGAAATGAGTCTCCTCTTGAGCTCTTGGAAGCTCTTCTCGCATTCCTCGCTCCATACAAATTATGTATCCTTCCGAGTCAGCTGAGTTAACGGAGTAGCGATTCGAGAAAATCCTTCCACGAATCTCCGATAATAACCAGCTAAGCCCAGAAAGCTACGCACTTCGGTCACCGACTTTGGCTGCTCCCAACTTTGTATTGCTTCTATCTTCGCCGGGTCCACAGATACTCCATGTTTTGACACCACGTGACCAAGGAATGCTACTTCCTCAAGCCAGAACTCGTATTTCTTTAGCTTGGCATAAAGCTTGTATTCAAGAAGTCTTTGAAGTACTAGCTTCAAATGGTGCTCATGATCTTCACGACTTTTGGAATAGATGAGGATGTCATCGATAAAGACAACAACGAATTGATCCAAATATTCCTTGAATACTCGGTTCATCATATCCATGAAGGCAGCAGGGGCATTAGTCAATCCGAAAGACATCACTAAGAATTCATAATGCCCGTACCGAGTTCTGAAGGCAGTCTTTGGAATATCCTCAGTTTTAATCTTCAGCTAATGATATTCAGAACGAAGATCGATCTTTGAAAAGAATTGTGCTCCTTGCAACTGGTCAAATAGGTCATCAATACGAGGTAGTGGATACCTATTCTTGATGGTGACATGGTTTAATTCTCGATAGTCAATACAAAGTCGCATACTCCCGTCTTTCTTCTTTACGAATAAAACAGGAGCACCCCAAGGAGATGTACTAGGACGAATGAAACCAATGTCTAACAATTCCTGTAGTTAGACTTTTAACTCCTGAAGTTCAATAGGAGCCATTCGATATGGGGTTTTAGAAATGGGTTTTGTACCCGGTTCAAGATCAATAAAGAATTCAACTTCACGTTTCCGGGGGTAGACCGGGAAGTTCTTCGGAAATACATCAGGAAATTCTTTAACAACAGAAATATTATCCAAATCTGACTTGTCTCTGTTCAAATCCGTAACATGGGCTAAGAAAGCTTGGCATCCGTTTTTCAATAAACGAATAGCTTTGTGGCTTGATATGACAGTGACTGATTTTAGTGGTTTAGTGGTTTGAATTCGTATGACAGGTTGGTTAGGAATATGAAAACTAACAACCTTACGAAAATAATCAATTTTGGCATGATGAGTGGTTAACCAATCAATTCCTAAAATCACATCAAAAACAAGTATCTTTAAAGAGATAAGATCAACAGGTAATGTGATAGTGCCAACTTGGATCATGCAAGATTTATAAATTGTAGATGTAACGAAGGTTTCACCCAATGGAATTTCAACAGATAAATCAAAATCTAATTTCTCCGGAGTCAAGTTTAAACGTTGAGCACAAGCAGGAGAGATAAAAGAATGGGTAGAACCGGTATCTAGTAAGGTATAAACTTTGTAAGAATTCAAGATTAGCTTACCCGTGATCACTTCGTTTGGGTTCCTCACGTTTTGGCCAGTCACAACAAACGCTCTTCCAGGAACCACTGATTTTAACTTATCCAGGACAGCCCTTGGAATCACCACTCCCGCTGAACTTGGTTTCGCTATAGTATCTCGAGCGATGTGGCCTTCGTTTCCACAGTTGTAACATACCTTGGATTGTTGTGGACAGTCTGGGCTGATATGTCCCTCCTTCCCGCATTTGTAACATCTAACTGGCGGTCGTTCTCCTCCCCTAGAATTTGTTGTTGGTGCTGGTGCTGCTGCTGATGTCTTCCCGTCGTTGTTGAATCTTCTCTTTCTGAAATTTCCACTTGAGTCACCTCTTCTATTATCATAGCCATGATTACCACCTGAAAGGTTACCGCCTTAGTCCGTATTCTTCCTTCCTCGCTGGTTATCATCGTTCTGATGACTGTTGTCACCGATATGACCCTGGTTGTGGTCCCTCGGTTGAGTATACTCACTATCTCGCTCTAACAACTGAGCCCTGTTTACAACATCTGAATATAAAGAAAATTTATGAGATATAAGGTATTGACGAATCTCGGGTTTTAGACCTCTCAGAAACATCCGCGTCATACGTTCCTCATTTTCCACCAAATGAGGTGCAAACCTGGATAACTCTACGAACTTTGCCTCGTACTGAGACACCGTCATGTTGTTCTGTTCGAGTCTAATAAACTCTACCTCCTTCATATGACGAATACTTTCAGGAAAGTACTTGTCATTGAAAAGTTTCTGAAATCTTTCCCAAGACATGTTGAGTTCATCTGGTTGGGTACGCTTCACAGATTCCCACCAGTAATCTGCTTCACCACGAAACATAAAGGTAGCAAATGGAGCCTTCTGTTCCTCCGTGCATCCCAAGACATCGAATATCTTGGTAATTTGCTTGACCCATGTTTCTGCCATGATCGGATCCGGTTTTCCCATAAATTCTGGTGGTCCCAACTCCTTAAATTGCTTTGCTGTGACAGACCGCGCGTTGCCATCATTTCCACCCGTATTTTGAACACGAGTCTCCCTCGTCTGATTTTGCATGAACTGCAAAAAGCTCCTAAACATTCCATCGTTCATTGTTTGCTCGGTAGTGTTGTTTACAGGAGGAATATTGTCTTCCTATTGCACGTTCTCCTGGTTTGTGACTAAAGGTTGCTCCATAGTCTCGTACACTCCATTGTTAACGTTCTTAGCAGCCATTCTAAATACTGCCATAAAACAAGGGTTAATTAAACATATCACATAATATCCCTATATTTTGACCAACCAACAAATAAGCTTAGATAGGACACACTAGCAAAGGATGTACTCATCTCTCCCCTCCTAGTTCTATTCCCCGATCTCCGCCAGAGACCATATCCCTAAGCTTTGATAACAACTGTGACGTCCCCTAAAATAGGTATACAACACCCATTCTGAGTCGCCAAATTCATGGTATAAAAAGCAACTATAACTTCAATAATACAAATATCGTGTGAAATACGACAATACATACTGTGAGTTTAAATACAATATTGTCTTCTAGACAATATCTACACCCAAATAAATTCTCATTACAATTATTCAAACACTATTTTACATAAATAGTTAGGACTGCTTAAACATCTTTCTAGAAAAATCATTCCATACCCCGACTCGATCCTGCTATGTTCTCACCTCCTGAGAAGAAAAATGGAACAAAAAGGAAAAGGATGAGCTCAACTAGCCCAGTAAAGAATATTATGACTAAGATAATATACAACAAATTATCGTTAGTCTTCAACAGGGAAAAATCTGATAAAATATAATCGACAACAAGTTTTAGATCAACAAATACAGCGGAAACAACAATCCATTAGAAGAGTCACGTAGAGGATGAATTCTACTACTTCTAATATTTAAGAGTTCATCATCAATATTTTATCCCTGTAACAACAATCAATATACATCTTTAATCATCTTTGCACTACAGGCCAAAGATAATCATTTATATCACCGGTTAGTCATGTTAATCTCAACACCTGTTCATCTTTGCACTACGGGCCAAAGATATTCATCAGTAATCATTTATCTTTGCACTACAGGCCAAAGATAATCAATAATACCATCATTAAGGACTGATGATGATGAAAAATATTTTTAAGAACGAATCCAGTGAGATAGAAGGACAAATATTAGGGATTCGTATAACAGTTTTATCCAAGATCAATAATACTCCATAATAACCAATTTTGAAGCAGAATTCAAAAATAACGATCAAAACATGGATACAATCAAAGATAGTAGCCAAAATAGATATCTTGGACAAAAAGGAAAATTTTTATTTTTCAGTGAATAGTGTCGTATTCGTGAATAATGTCGTATACGTGAATAGTAACCCCGACACAAAAAGTTCCAAATTTGATTAAAAAGTTCACCAGTAATTCGTCATAATGATATTGAAGAAAATAATATCATTTAAGAAGAAAATAATATCCCTTACCTCAATATAACCGTAATTCTGACTGAATTTCGGTATAGTGCTGACAGAAACTCGCACCGTATAGCAACACTCAAAGTATACTCACAAGAACACGCTTGATATATAGAGAGAGAAGTAGAGAGAAAGCTTATGTTTCTTGTGTGATTTTCAATTCTAACTTAGCCCTCTATTTATAGGAAAATGCTAGAACGCCAAAGGAGACTAAAATAATAAAATATCATTTTCTTTTTCTTATCCCACACCAACCTTCACCTACCAAGTTTGAAAGCCATTAGCCATCTTTGGTTAAAAACATCATGCCACCCATGTGCCAACAACCACAAAAACATTTTTCTTAAAAAAAATAATTAAAATTTCCAAAAATCAATTATTTCGGAACTCCGGAACTTCAATAATTCACAATAAATAGGTCTTTTATCAGAAAATTCGAATCTTGCGAGGTTTTATAGGAAATTCAATTATCTACAACTTTGTAGAAGGAAAGTTTTCCAAATTCCAAACAGAAATTGACCGAAATCCACAAATAGGGCGATTTTACAGTCTATAATAAATTTTCAGTCAAGAATTGTGTTAAACATTTAATGCCACAAAAATACTCTTCCTCCTCATATACTCATATATCCCACATTCATTATAAAAATATCACTGTTAATATATTATTAAAATAATATATTTAAATGAATTATTTTATCAGAAAAAGATAAAATATTAATTTTCAACAATTGTCACATTAAAAATTTCATCCATCTATATCCACATAAAATAAATATTTTCTTTATCATAATAATCAATAATTAATTATTCAAAAATAATATAACAGAATCACAGTACTGACAATCAGGCCGTTCCCAAGATAGAGGGGGCTTTCCAATAAGGATTTCTCCTTACTGGCGCGCAATTAGGTGACCAAACCTCACCTTAGACAGAACTTTCTAGACATTGCCAATAATGTTATCTGATAATATTATTCAAATAATATGAATTATTGATCTGATAATGGAAAATACTGTGCAGTGACAATTATTGAAACAATAATAATATAAATATCAACGCAGCAATTATTGAATCAATAAAATAATGAACAGTAATTACTGTAACAATTATTGAGTAGTGCCTTCTTACGTACGAATCAATAATTCAACAATACTGTGCAATACCGTGTGCTACTATGCAACCACGCGTATTACTGTATTTTAACCACCAGGTAACCCAACAGTGTTAACGGTAACAATTTACGCCGTTATTTATTAAACTCAATCTTTGTCGTTTTCTTTCATCCAACCATTTTCTGTTATGGGGCCCATAATTAACTGCGTCGTCGTACGAATATTCCCGATAAAAAGAATATTCCACGACCAAACGAATATTCCCCGACAATAATGATTATTTTATAACCACTTGTTTATTTTGTAAAAATTTTCACATTTCACCCATAACCAAAGTATTATATCAAATTAACCCTTATTAATTTAGAATAATGAATAAAGGAAAATTCAATTTTATTTATAATAACTTGGGGTCTTACAGATAGGTTCATTAACATTTTTAAACATACTACTGAGGGTCTATTGACCACGAATCATGTCCACAGTTATAAGTAATCTTTCAACTTTAACTTTAACAGTCATAAGACTATAAGGACTCCACGTACTTAGGGGGATCAACCCTTCGTACAATGTATATGCACAACCATTTCAACGCTAAGCGTAAACCTCTAATAAAAGAGTTATTCATCTCAGTATTTATAATACAAGTCCACACCAAAGTAAGTTTGGTTTAGGACACATTACAGGGTAATTTAGAATTCAATGGTCATCAACTAAGGATTAGTTGAATACAAAAGAAATAACTATATGCTATGGAATAATCATAACTGAATTGATATTTATAAATTAACATCATGCTTTAGGAATAATCTAATAGCATAAACATTGAATAATCATATCATAATTTGCTTTGAACAATATTAAGTCAAATTTTATTGAGAATTTGATCCCAAGCATGCATAATGAATTGTAATTTGAACGATAAAGTTGATCAACACTAGAATATTAGAATATAGTGATTTGCATACTAAACAACAAGTTACATATTAAAGAAACTTGCTCAATACTAAATATACGATTTAGAATAGTTGCATCCTTATGAACAATTAGATACAAGAGGTTTCTCAAAAATAAACCATCTAGCTCTACGAAAATGTAGAGTTAGCCACTTGTCTAATTGCAATTAAATTAAAAACAATAATGTACTCAACGAAATTAAACTCGCACAATGAAGTTTTTGAGTTAGAGAACTTTCTCAAAAGAGTTTAAATATTCGCCCAATTATAAAAGTTGAGTTAAAGAACTTGCCTTTAACATAAGATAACCCTTACCACTTGAATCTCAATACCCTATATATATGTCATCATAACATAATTAGTCGTTACCAACCTTTATATCTATATAAACAACTATATACATCATGTAGGTTAAATTACCAATTCACATAATCAAACTATGTTAATACTAGTTAACCCTTGATAACATGCTCATTCATAGTTTAATACTACTGAAATCATCATTTAACAGTCCTATTATTAACGCATAACATTTATTTTTGAAATTTGTGTAATAAACTAAAACTGTCATACCATTTTGCTAACTCGCGCTGCGGCGCCACAATTTACACTGTGGTTAGCGCTGCGGCGCGAGTCACATGCCAACGATTGGCGCTGCGGCACGAAACTAACACTGCTTGGCCGCGTTGCTGCGCCAAACTCCAGAATTCGGCGACCAAGCTCGGCAACAGCATGAACAAAAAGCCAAATTGGCCTACAAGCTCCAATCTAACAAGCTAATTAGAAAAGTAATTCATACACAGACTTCATGTAAACATATTGTAAAGACTCCTAACATGATTCTACCCATAAAATAACATAAACATCAAATTTACAACACCCAATTTCAATGTTTTTTTTTTGGAAAAAACTCAATTTTTGACATTTTTAATGAAAATCAACACTGTGATTTTGTTTTTCAATCAAAACAGTAAATTCAAAATATCATAGTTATGATTATACATACTCTATCAAATCCAATAGTCAATTTATCAATTTAACAACTAATCAACCTTAATTTCTTTTTAAACTAAGTCATACTCATATATTTTCATATAAACACTGTAATATGGTTTTCTTCACAAATTACATACATACATGACTTAACTTCTCTATAATCATATATAAACTCATGAAATAACCTTTTACAAACAATTATCATACAAAGTTATATATATATATATATATATATATATATATATATATATATATATATATATATATATATATATATATCAACAATTCATCTTTTTAAAATTATTTTACAGAGACTTTTTGGAAAGAGGAAAACTAAACTTTTAAAGAAAAAGATTGAGCTCCTACCTTTGATTAAGAAGATGATATCCTTGAGTTAGAAGAAGAAGGTTATCCTTTTGATTATCAAGCTTCTTTTCCCCCAATTCCTTTCTCAATTTCTCTAGCCTTCCTTCCTCTCTTCTTTTCTCTGTAAACTCTTCAACTGAGTCTTCTTCTCTCTTCTAACATACATATTAACAATATAACGTATATATTTATAAAAATATATATATATATATATATATATATATATATATATATTAATGATATAATATAAATATAGCTATAACTTATATCAGTTATGTTTTATTTGAAAATCAAAAGCCATAAGGCTTGTTTGGCTAACCACTAAAATATAATCAATTAATCCTTATGCCTTGTTTGAAAAAAAAACACAATTAATATAAAGACTTAATAGACATTAGGCTTTGTTTGGAAAAACTGAATTAAACTCCTTTAATTTATTTTAATAACTCCTTTACTAGCAAGGTTATTCGTCACACTTCCAATAATTTAAATAATCAATCAATTCAAATATTAATCTATTAAATTACTTTAACACATAAATCATTATCACATAATTATAATTTCCTTTATAATTATAATTTTATTCAACCAACTAACACTTTATTTTAATCACAAATTCCAATTAAAATATTATAATTCATTTAATCATTATTAGCTCTCTAACTTAATTATTAAATTAAATTGGTATATAATCTCATAACAATTAATTTTCGTAACTCCTGAATTATTTATACAAAAAATAATTAACTAAACCACATCAACTCAAATTGAACAATTATTTATTTAACAATAAACATATCCATTAAATACTTATATAAATCAATAATAGTTAATATTATAATTTAAAATTCTGGAATGTTACATCATTCCCTCCTTATAAGGATTTTGTTTTCAGAATCACAACTCAAACAAATCATTCGTTACATTCTACCCTGCTTACAAAGATTCTATCTCCAGAATCGAAGACACAGATTAAACAAATAACTCCGTGTACTCTTTCAACATTTTCTCTTCGAGTTCCCACGTAGCTTCTTCAGCATTATGGTTCCTCCATATCACCTTCACAGAAGGTATAACTTTATTTCTGAGCACCTGTTCTTTCCTGTCAACTATCTGAATAGGAATCTCTTCATAAGACAAATCTTTCTCGAACTGCAATGGTTCGTACTCGATCACGTGTTTGTAGTCAGGTTTATATTGTCGTAACACCGAAATGTAAAAAACATTGTGAATATTTTCCAACTCTCGAGGTAGAGCTACCTCATAAGCCACTTCTCCCACTCTTCGTAGCACTTCAAAGGGTCCAATAAACCTCGGGGTTAGCTTTCCCTTTTTACCGAAATAAATTTTTCCCTTCCAAGGAGAAACTTTTAGGAATACATAACTTCCTACGTCAAATGCACGATCTTGCCTGTGTTGATTAGCATACTTCTTCTGTCGATCTTGAGCTGCTACCAATCTTGTCCTGATGAGTTTGACAACGTCAGCAGTTTGTTGCACTAGTTCTGGTCCTAGCAGTTGACGTTTACCGACTTCATCCCAGCACAGTGGAGTTCTGCATTTTCTGCCGTACAATGCCTCGTAAGGTGGCATGTCGATGCTCGCGTGGTAACTGTTATTGTAAGAAAATTGCACAATCGATAAATGTTCTTCCCAGCTTCCTTTAAAGTCCATGATGCATGTTCTCAACATATCTTCCAATGTCTGGATTGTTCGTTCGATTTGGCCATCTGTTTGTGGATGATAAGCCGTACTCATTCGCAACTGTATTCCCATACATTCTTGTAGTCTCTTCCAGAAATTAGACGTGTCGGACACAATTAATACTGGCACTCCGTGCCTCGAAACGATCTCTTTAATGTACAATCTTGCCAACTGATCAAGATTGAATCTAATCTTTATTGGTAAAAAGTGTACTAATTTCGTCAGCATGTCCACTATCACCCAAATCGCATCGCATCCTCTCTAAGTAGTTGGAAAACCCACCACAAAATCCATCGTGATGTGTTCCCACTTTCATTCCGGTATTTCCAACGGTTGAAGTAATCCGCTGGGTCTTTGATGTTCAGCTGTTACCCTCTGACATGTCAAGCATTTTCGCTACGTATTCTGTCATGTCCCTTTTCATATTCAGCCACAAAAAATGTTGGCGCAAATCTTGATACATTTTTGTGCTTCCTGAATGAATTGAATATCTTGAGCTATGAGCTTCAATCAAAATTTCTTCCTTTCAGCTCTGGTGTTGCTGGAATCCAAATTCTTCCCTTAAACTAGTAGTAGTCCTTCGTTATTGATTTTGTATTTTACATCGCTACCCTCAATCAGATTCTCTTTGATTTTCCCACACCCTTCATTTTGTAGTTGAGCATCCTTCACTTTGTCCACTAAAGTTGGACCAGCTTCTATTTGGAATAGTTGTTCGTAAGATTCTTTTGGAAATTTGATTTCCAACTCCAGTTTTACCATTGCTGAAATGAGCTCCTCCTGAGTTGTTATCAGCATCAACTTTTCCTGACCTTACCTACTTAAAGCATCTGCAACCACATTCGCTTTGCCCGGATGATAAAAGATCTTACAATCGCAATCTTTTATCAATTCCATCCACCTTCTTTGACACATGTTCAAATCCTTCTGAGTGAAAATATACTTTAGACTTTTGTGGTCTGTGTAGATCTCACATTTCTCTCCATAAAGATAGTGTCTCCATATCTTTAGAGCAAATACAACTGCAGCCAATTCCAAATCATGATTCGGATACCCTTTCTCATAATCCTTCAGTTGTCTTGATGCATACGCAATAACTTTGTCGTTCTGCATAAGAACACAACCCAACCCTTTGTGTGAGGCGTCACTATACACCACAAAATTTCCTGTATTATCTGGTAATGTTAACACAGGTGCCACACTTAGTTTCTTCTTCAAATCTTGGAAACTCTCTTCATATTTCTCCGTCCAAACAAATTTTACAGCTTTCCTTGTCAAATTTGTTAGCGGAGTGGCTATCTTAGAAAAATCTTGAATAAATCTTCTATAATAACCGGCCAGACCCAAGAAACTCCTCACTTCTAATGGCGTTATTGGTTGTTCCCAATTGATCACAACTTCCACTTTTGATGGATCCACTGAAATCCCATCTTTGTCAATCACATGACCCAAAAATTGTACACAGTCGAGCCAAAATCCGTACTTAGAGAATTTTGCATATAACTTTTCCTTTCTTAGTGTTTCCAATGTCGAACATAAGTGTTCCACGTGTTCTTCTTGAGTTTTGGAATACACTAGAATGTCGTCGATGAATACCACTACAAACTTGTCTAAGAATGGTTTAAACACCCTATTCATCAAATCCATGAATGCAGCAAGGGCATTAGTTAAACCAAAAGACATCACCAGAAATTCATAATAGTCCGTACCGAGTTCTGAATGTTATTCTAGGTATATCCTCCTTTCTTACCTTTAATTGGTGATACCCACTTCTCAAATCAATTTTTGAGAAATATTTAGCACCCTTCAACTGATCAAACAAGTCATCTATTCTAGGCAACGGATACCTGTTCTTAATAGTGACCTTGTTTAGCTCCCTATAATCAATGCAAAGACGCATTGATCCGTCCTTCTTCTTCATGAACAAAACTGGCGCTCCCCACGGCGATACGCTTGGTTGAATATATTTCTTGTTCAGTAATTCTTGCAACTGTACCATCAGTTCCTTATTTCTACCAGAGCCATTCTGTACAGGGCCTTCGATATCGGTGATGTTCCCGGCGCTAAGTCGATCACGAACTCAATTTCTCTGTCAGGCGGAAGTCCTGGCAAATCCTATGGAAACACGTCTTCGAATTCCCTCACAATTGGTATTTCTTCTAGTTTTACATTCTTCTTCTGAGTATTGACTATGTAAGCTAAATAGCCCACACAGCCTAGACTCAACAATTTCTTGGCCTGTATAATCGTCAAATATTTTATTTGTCTAGACGACTTGCTACAATAGAATACTACCTTTGACGGAGTCATAAGGTTTACACACTTCTTTTGGCAATCAATTATCACTCCATATTTGAACAACAAATCCATTCCCAAAATAATATTAAACTCTCCAAGTCTAATCGGAATCAAATCTACCATAAAGATATTTTCCTTAATGTTCACCCTACAGTTCTTGTATACGAATCTAACAGTGATTACTTCCTTATTCGCAATTTCTATGTTCAAAGGAAAATTCAGTTCTTCACTAGGCAACTCTAACCTCTTAGCAAATTCATCAGATATAAACGAACAATTAGCACCCGAATCAAATAATACATAAGCATTTATATCATTAATTGGGAGAATACCTGACACTATATCTTTTGATTGCAGTTGACATCTTGTACAGTCATGTTGAAGGTTCTAGCTGTGGGTTTATTAGATGCTGCAGGTCCTACAATGGCCCATGTACCTCCATTGCTTCTGGTAGTCACTCCATCCTTCTTCTTAGGGCATTCACGAGCAAAGTGATCCTTAGATCCGCACGTGAAGCACGCATTCTTCTTCGGTTGAGTGCAATTTGGGGCGATGTGACCCTCCTGGCCACAATTGAAACAAACTCGTTTCCCTATTAAGCACGCACCCTAGTGAAATTTCCCGCATATTGCACATGCTTCAAACTTTTTGTTTTGCTGGTTATCCTGCTGATTTCCAACACCCATGTTTCCATTCCACTTCCTCTTCAAGTTGTTGTTGTTGTTGTTTTTGTTTTTGTTTCCACCACCACCACCTCTATTCTTAATCTCGTTCTCATTCTTCTTCTTCTTTTGTTCTTGATTGAACTTTATCACTGCCTCGCCTCCACCTTCAGCGAAGTAATGCCTTCTCCATCACTGCTACAAACGTCTTCAATTAAAACAAGGAAACCCTACTGTACAGCCAGGGCTTCAGTCCCTGTTCAAATCTCTTCTCCTTACGCTCATCTGTGCTGACTTGATATGGCGCAAACCTCGTCAATTCGTTGAATTTTAGCGGCATACTCAGATACCGTCATCATTCCCTGCTTTAATTCTAGAAACTGCACTTCTAAGTGACTCTTCGAACTCTTTGAAAAATAGGTCTCGAAGAACAACTCCTTGAACCTATCACATGTCATCACTCTTGGCCCTTCACGAGTTTTATTGGTCTGCCACCAATAACTAGCTTCTGCTTTCAACATGAATGTTGTAAAAGCAGTCTTCTGGTCATCCCCTACCCTAGCGACATCAAATACCTTTTCTATCTCCATAATCCAGGTTTGTGCTTCGATTGGATTCATGGAACAACGGAATTCAGGTGGTCCAGCCGCCTTGAAATCCTTAAACATTGTACTATGGTTTTGTGGTGGATTCTGCAACGCTCCTGTCAGTAGTGTCACTAATTGTTGAACGGGGTTACCATCAACATTGTCGTTATTGGTTCCTTTAGTGGTTCTCTATTTTGGTGGTTGACGTCTGGGAGCCATTTTCTGTTAAAATACATTCATTAGATTATTATTCAACTCTTTTAAGGAATTTCTACTTAAATTGCCTCCAAAAGAAATAACCACTTAACACATAACACTTTGAATAAAGTAACAACTTTTATTTATTCATAACCTTTTTTTGAAACATAAAACAATAGCATCACTGCTATTTACATTACTTTCTTGAACTACAAAAGTTTCAGGACAACATCATAGTCATATCCCACAGGTTGTACAACACTTAGGAATTACAATTTATTTAACATTTCACTCATCGTACAACAACTATGATGTTCTATTAAGATACTTCTTAGCCCTATCACGTTCTTCTTCCATAACCTGGAACATTGTTCTGCGATCTAATACGTATGATGGCAGCGTCTCGAACTGAATCGGATATCCCATGACCCGATCTTGAGCTCGATTAATTGCGGTGTTAAATACTTTATTCATCTCTTCCATCTTCATCCTCTTTGCTTGTACATCTCTTGCTGCTAATCTGGTTCGTTGAAAAGCTTCCTCGTAAGCATCTTCAGCTCTTGCCCTCTTAGCAGCTTCTTCTCTCAGCTTGTTCTTCAGTTCAGCGACCACTTCGATCAGTTGTTCTTTCTCTCCTTTAGTCTGTACTAGTTTCTCCTCGACATTTGTCAGTCGTTCTTCAAGATCCTGAATCTCGCCGTCTTTTTGTGTCATTACAGTTTGTTGTTCAGCTACTATCTCCTGCAATTCCTCAACTGTATCCTGAAGTTCCACGTTACGGTCGTAGACTTCATCGTACAAACAAGCAGCCATCGAGGTTAATGGAGTCTCCTCCTCCTCGTCCTCGTCATCCTCATCCTCCTGTGGCAACTCAATAGGATCCTCCTCATCTGTTTCCACGTCATCATCCTCATCTTTAACTATTGTGACCAACGCGGGCTGACTCCCGTGGCAGTAGTTGTTCCCAAACTACCTGAATGTCGCGAGGCTCCTCCTCTATAGGCATTTGAGGTCCCTCCTTCCTAGCCTGACTGGAATCTCCGACATTAGTCATCCTGACATCAAAGTTTTAAAGTTTTATTTATTAATCATTACTACTCGACACTCACGAGTACATAAACTATAAACACATAAGCACATAAGTGTTTTATTACTTCTTCCTTAAAACTCGATAAGTGTTATCTCCACTATCTTTTCAAAGGTTACTTCGTAAGGCTTTTTCCCACCTAAGGTTCATAACCTAAAGCTTTGATACCAACATGTGACACCCCCAAATCCTGGTACTTCATTTCCTCAAGATTTGGTGTTCACTTAATCAAAACATTCATTTCTAACTACCCAATCATAATAAAAATCTGCCCATACATGATTAAACTTAAATAAAAATCTCCCAGGTTATCTAACCTTTAATTACAATCATTCAAATGCAGAAATTAAGTTATTACATCATTCAAAAGTCTATAACGATAAAATAGAATTACAAGTCTTCATCACTTGTAAATTTTTCCCTTTTCCTTTACTAGTAGTAGGTTCATTGACATTCTCAACCTTAGCTGCAATAAGTATTTAATATGCAAGAGTGAGAAAACAAGGCTCACTTGAAATAAGAATGAAGAACTTTACAACATTACAACATTTGCCAGAAATAGGCTCAATAGAACTGAATGATAGGTTCTATTAACATTTTTAAACAAACTACTTAGGGTCCTATTGACCACGAATCATGTCCACAGTTATAAGTAATCTTTCAACATTAACTTTAACAGTCATAAGACTATAAGGACTCCACGTACTTAGGGGGGTCAACCCTTCATACAAAGTATTGTGCACAACCATTTCAACGCTAAGCGTAAACCTCTAATAAAAGAGTTGTTCATCTCAGTATTTAGAATACAAGTCCGCACCAAAGTAAGTTTAGTTTGGACACATTACAGGGTAATTTAGAATTCAACGGTCATCAACTAAGGATTAGTTGAATACAAAAGAAATAACTGTATGCTATGGAATAATCATAACTGAATTGATATTTGTAAATTAACATCATGCTTTAGGAATAATCTAATAGCATAAACATTGAATAATCATATCATAATTTGCTTTGAACAATATTAAGTCAAAGTTTATTGAGAATTGGATACCAAGCATGCATAATAAATAGTAATTTGAACGATAAAGTTGTTCAACACTAGAATATTAGAATATAGTGATTTGCATGCTAAATAACAAGTTACATATTAAAGAAACTTGCTCAATACTAAATATACGATTTAGAATAGTTGCATCCTTATGAACAATTAGATACAAGAGGTTTCTCAAAAATAAACCATCTAGCTCTACGAAAATGTAGAGTTAGCCACTTGTCTAATTGCAATTGAATTAAAAACAATAATGTACTCAACGAAATTAAACTCGCACAATGAAGTTTTTGAGTTAGAGAACTTGCTCAAAAGAGTTTAAATATTCGCACAATTATAAAAGTAGAGTTAGAGAGCAGAAGCTAACCCTTACCACTTGAATCTCAATACCCTATATATATGTCATCATGACATAATTAGTCATTACCAACCTTTATATCTATATAAACAACTATATACATCATGTAGGTTAAATTACCAATTCACATAATCAAACTATGTTAATACTAGTTAACCCTTGATAACATGTTCATTCATAGTTTAATACTACTGAAAATCATCATTTAACATTCCTATTATTAACACATAACATTTATTTTTGAAATTTGTGTAATAAACTAAAACTGTCAGACCATTCTGCTAACTCGCGCTGTGGTGCCACAGTTTACACTGTGGTTGGCGCTGCGGCCCTGAGCTGGCGCTGTGGGGCGAGTCACAGGCCAACGATTGGCGTTGCGGTGTGGCACCGGCGCTGCGGCACGAAACTAACACTACTTGGCCGCGATGCGGCGCCAAACTCCAGAATTCGGCGACCAAGCTCGGCAACAGCATGAACAAAAAGTCAAATTGGCCTACAAGCTCCAATCTAACAAGCTAATTAACAAGTAATTCATACAGAGACTTCATGTAAACATATTTAAAGACTCCTAACATGATTATACTCATAAAATAACATAAACATCAAATTTACAACACCCAATTTAATGTTTTTGGCAAAAACTCCATTTTTGACATTTTTAATGAAAATCAACACTGTGATTTTATTTTTCAATCAAAACAGTAAATTCAAAATACCATAGTTATGATTATACATACTCTATCAAATTCATTAGTCAATTTATCAATTTAACAACTAATCAACCTTAATTTCATTTTAAACTAAGCCATACTCATATATTTTCATATAAACATTGTAATATGGTTTTCTTCACAAATTACATACATACATGACTTAACTTCTCTATAATCATATATAAACTCATGAAACAACCTTTTTCAAACAATTATCATACAAAGTTATATATATATATATATATATATATATATATATAATAAAATACAAATGATTTTGAATTTCCCGCTCAACTCAATAAATCATCTGGGCCGTCCAAAGTTTGAGATAAATCCCACCGTTCGTACATCTATCTAATAAAATACATCTATCTATCTAATAATCTAATAATAATTTAATAAAATACAAATGACTTTAAATTTTCCCGCTCACTCAATAAATTATTTTGGTCGTTCAAAGTTTGAGATAAATCATATTGTACATACAGTGCCGGAGGCACGGGACCCAGCTAGTATATATATATTTCAACAATTCATCTTTTTAAAACTATTTTACAGAGACTTTTTGGAAAGAGGAAAACTAAACTTTTAAAGAAAAAGATTGAGTTCCTACCTTTGATTAAGAAGATGATATCCTAGAGTTAGAAGAAGAAGGTTATCCTTTTGATTATCAAGCTTCTTTTCCCCCAATTCCTTTCTCAATTTCTCTAGCCTTCCTTCCTCTCTTCTTTTCTCTCTGTAAACTCTTCAACTGAGTCTTCTTCTCTCTTCTAACATACGTACTAACAATATAACGTATATAGTTATAATATATATATATATATATATATATATATATATATATATTAATGATATAATATAAATATAGATATAACTTATATCAGTTATGTTTTATTTGAAAATCAAAAGACATAAGGCTTGTTTGGCTAACCACTAAAATATAATCAAATAATCATTATGCCTTGTTTGGAAAAAAAACACAATTAGAATAAAGACTTGATAGACATTAGGCTTTGTTTGGCAAAACTGAATTAAACTCCTTTAATTTATTTTAATAACTCCTTTATAGCAAGGTTATTCGTCACACTTCTAATAATTTAAATAATCAATCAATTCAAATAGTAATCTATTAAATTACTTTAACACATAAATCATTATCACATAATTATAATTTCCTTTATAATTATAATTTTATTCAACCAACTAACACTTTATTTTAATCACAAATTCCAATTAAAATATTATAATTCATTTAATCATTATTAGCTCTCTAACTTAATTATTAAATTAAATTGGTATATAATCTCATAACAATTAATTTTCTTAACTCCTTAATTATTTATACAACAAATAATTAACTAAATCGCATCAACTCAAATTGAACAATTATTTATTCAACAATAAACATATCCATTAAATACTTATATAAATCAATAAATATTTAATATTATAATTTAAAATTCTAGAATGTTACAGGTGTGATTATAGGCTAAATAAAATGAGTGCTGCTATGGTATGATTTATTTCTTATCAACTTTTAGTTTACTTTTTATTGTTATTGTTTATGTATGTAACAAATTGGTTTAACACTTTACACTTAACAGGTTGATGAAGATGGTTTTAATGACATTAATTTGGAGTGAATTACAGTTGTGTTGCTACTGGATTGCTGCTTTCTGCAGTGCTGCTGTTTTTCTATTTTTTTTTTCTTAATGAAATTGAGTGGAAGTAAGGATTTAAACTTATTTTATGGGTTGTAATCTTTTATTAAATTTGAATTGTTGTTGGTATTGTTATTTGGGTTTTGTTGAACTACAAAATTGGTTATGTTGGACTACAGAACTGGTTGTGTTGAACTAAAAAATTGGTACAGTTATTTGGGTTTTGTTTGAATTGGTTGTGTTTGAATTTTTTTATTAGATTATAAATTGCTTAACTTATTATTTCTTTTAATAATTATTAGATGATTACTTAATATTGAAGACCTGAGGTAAGAAACTAAGAATCCAATTGTTTATTCTCCTATATTTTTAAAGTTCTGATATTGACTAATGTGACGCCCCCAAAATTAGGTATACATCACCCATCTTGGATCGTCAGATACATGGTACAAAATTCAAATACAACTTACTAATACAACTGTCGTGTACAATACGACAAACATAAACTATGAGTTTGAATACAAATATTATTTACTAGAGATTATACAAACTCAAAAGGAGTCCTCATTACAATTATTATCACACTATTTCACATAATAGTAAGGACTACTAATGCTATCCTCTGGACCATCACTCCGTTCCCCGACTCGTCCCAACTATATTCTCATTTCCTGAAGAGAACTGTGAAACAAAGGGTGAGCTCAACTAGCCCAGTAAGAAATATTATGACTAAAATAATGCAGAATAAATTATCATTAGTCTCCAACTATGTTAAACTGATAAAATATAATAGACATAAAGATTAACTGCATCAGAACAAGCAATCCATTAAACGAGTCAAGTAGAAAATACAATCTACTATCTTTTATGATTTAAAAGGTTTGTTTATCACTGTTATCGCTGAAACTCAGCTTAATAAATATTCCACATCATCGAATCACCCCTGCACTACGGCCAAGGTTATTCTTTAGTATCACGACCACAATTATCCATGCACTACGGGCCAAGAATATTTGTGTATTATTTATGGTCATGATCATGCCAACAACTATCCATCAATGTACTATGGGCCAACGAGAACTTTTACCACATCATTTGTAACATTACGGTCATGATTACACCGAATAATCCCTGGTCATAATCATACCAAGTCCATCTATGCACTATAGGCCACAGATGACTTTCAATAAAATATAAACATGAAGATGATGACAATGATATAAGAATTCAATAAAACAAGTTCAAGAATTACTTTATCCATGAATTATTAACGTCCAAATTGTCAACATGAAACTTTTTTGTAGAGTAAAATTCAAGAATGATCAGAAGAATATTTCCATGAAAAGATATTGGATGAAGCGCAAATATCAAGGATATTCTACTAATTTCATGGAGTATAGAAGTCGAAACTTTAACCAACTGAGTATAATAAAGAATGGAATAACAAAAGAAATCATCATGCATGCGGTACTTCGTATAGGACAGGTTATTCCAACAGAATAATAATAACGGAACCAGGTTAGGCAAAATTTGCTACCGACAAGATGTTCCAACAGAATAATAAAGACGGAACCAGGTCGGGTGTAGAACACAGACAGATGTTCCAACAGAATAATAATAATAAGACGAAACTAGGTCTGGTGTAAAACACACTAGACAGGATGTTCCAACGGAATAATAATAAAGACGGAACCAGGTCCGGTGTAAAACACACAGACAGGATGTTCCAACAGAATAATAGAAGAATGTCACCAAGTATAGGGTAGACCGCGTATACAGATTATTCCAATAGAATAATAAGAATTGGAATAACAATAGTTCTCTTCATGAATAAGAAAGAATAACACTCCTTACGAGTACAACAAATAATATTCCCTACCTTAAGAAGAAGAGTACTGGATATATAAGTAGTGAAAGTAGCAGAATACTTTCTTCTTTTTCTCAATAGTTTATCTCTCTAGAGTTTCAGTGAATTCGTAAGAAAATAATGAATGAATGAGCTTCTATTTATAGAAAAATAGAATGCATAGTAACTAACTCATGAACGGTCGAGATTGATTTACTTTAATCTGACGGTCCATATTTAAAGCAAAATAAAATAAAATATATTCTATTTATAATCTAATAAAATGAATAACTTTATAAAATATTTTACTATGCAGGCACTATGCAAACACTATGCATAACAAAATATAATATATTCTAATTATTGTCTAATAAAACTGATAGTTTTATAAAAGTATTCTGTTTTATATAAAAAGATTTTACTATACAAAACACTATGCAACACTATGCATAATAATATAATATATTCTATTTATAGAATAACTTTATAAAAGTATTCTGTTTTATATAAAAAGATTTTATGTACTATTACATTAATAATACCAACAAAAATGAGTGACTTATCACTTAAGCAGTCAATAATTAATACCGTGTGCTACTATGCAACCACGCGTATTACTGTACTTTTAACACCGGGTGTTTCAACAGTTAACGATAAAACTTTCTGCCGTTATTTTCATAAAGTATTTTTGTCGTTTTCTCAATCCGACAATAATTCCGTTGTGGGGTCCACCAATGATTGTGCCGTTGTACTAATATTCCCTGTTAAAACGAATATTCCTCGACCAATCGAATATTATATAACAACTTGCGTACTTTGTAAAATTTATAAATATTACCCACAATTATTATATCAATTTCACTCCATAATATTCAAAAATAATATTTATAGAAAACTCATCTTTATTCAAAAAGTTGGGATTTACAATCTCCCCTTCTTATGAAACTTCGCCCTCGAAATTAGGGTACGTACCTGGTATGTCGAAGAGGTAAGGATACCTTGATTTCATTTCAGATTCTAACTCCCAAGTCATTTTCTCAAAATCATGGTTTCTCCATAAAACTTTAACTTGAGGTATAACCTTGGTGCGTAGAATATGTTCCTTCTTATCCAAGATTTGAACAGGAACCTCTTCATACGTCAAATCTTCCGCTATTTCATTCAGTTCCAACTCAATAATGTGGTTCGGGTCTTCCACATATTTACGTAACATGGATATGTGAAAAACGTTATGAACACAAGACATACTTGGCGGTAAAGTGAGTCTATAGGCCACAGTTCCTACTCGATCAAGGATTAAAAATGGGCCGATAAATCGAGGATTGAGCTTTCCTCTCTTTCCAAATCTCGTAACCCCTTTCCATGGAGCAACACGTAACAACACATGATCTCCTATATTGAATTCCACGTCCTTTCGATGAAGATCAGCATAACTCTTTTGTCGATCTTGTGAGGTTTTTATACGTTGCCGGATCATTTGAATCTTTTCTGTAGTCATACGTACTAACTCCGGTCCCAACAACGTTGCTTCACCCACCTCATCCCAGCATACTGGAGAACGACACTTTCTTCCATACAACGTTTCGAACTGGAGCCATGCCAATACTTGCTTGATAACTGTTCTTGTAGGAAAACTCCACCAATGGTAAGAACTTGTCCCAACTTCCCTTGAAATCAAGGACACAGAGTCTTAATAGATCTTCAAGAGTTTGAATAGTCCTCTCCGACTGTCCGTCCATCTGAGGATGATATGCCGAGCTAAATCGTAAATCTGTGCCCATAGCTTTCTGCAAACTAACCCAAAATCGTGAAGTGAATCTTGGGTCTCGATCAAAAACTATGGATACTGACATACCATGCAGTCTTACAATCTCGTTTGTGTACATACGAGCAAGACGTTCAAGTGTATAAGTTTCTCGTATCGGTAAGAAATGAGCAGACTTGGTCAATCTATCAACAACGACCCAAATCGCATCTATGCCTTGAGAAACCTTGGGAAGACCAGTAACGAAATCCATGGTAATGTGCTCCCACTTCCATTCTAGAATTTCAAGTGGTTGCAATGGACCTTTTGGTACTTGATGCTCCGCCTTGACTCGTTGACACATTAGACACCTTGAGATAAACAACGATATCTCTCTCTTAATATTGCCCCACCAAAATGTATGTCGAAGATCATGATATATTTTGGTACTCCCTGGATGGATTGTAAACGGTGTGTTGTGTGCCTCCATCATGATTTTATACTTTCAATCAGGGTCGTTAGGAACACAAAGTCTAGAGTTGACTCGAAGTATTCCTTCTTCATCGATTCTTACTTCCGGCATCGCACCTTCTTGCACTTTCTTCCTCATACGCATCAGCTTCGGATCTGTAATTTGAGCAGCTTTAATTTTATCAATTAAAGTTGGTTCTACTCGTATATTTGCCATCATCACGTGGGTCCTTGGAGTCTTTATCTCTATCTACATCCTTTGCAAGTCATATAAAATGGGCCTTTACGTTGACAATATTGCACTCGTACCCGCATATGATCTTCTACTCAATCCGTCAGCTACCATATTCACTTTTCTAGGATGGTATTGGATGGTATGATCATAATCTTTCAACAGTTCAAGCCAACGTCGGTGTCGCATGTTGAGTTCCTTTTGAGTGAAGAAATATTTGAGGCTTTTATGATCCGTAAAGATCTCCACTTTCTCCCCATACAAGTAATGCCTCCAAATTTTAAGTGCGAAGACAACAGCTGCTTACTCTAGGTCATGAGCAGGATAATTTCTCTCATATTCTTTGATTTGTCGTGAGGCATAGGCTATGACTTTCCCATGTTACATGAGAACACATCCTAACCCTTTGCCTGAAGCATCACTGTAGATGATAAATCCCTCCGAACCAGATGGTATTGTCAGAACAGGTGCTGAAATGAGTCTCCTCTTGAGTTCTTGAAAACTCTTCTTACATTCCTCGCTCCAACCGAACTTTGTATCTTTCCGAGTCAGTTGGGTAAGTGGAGTAGCGATTCGAGAAAACCCTTCTACGAATCTCCGATAATAACCAGCTAAGCCGAGAAAGCTACGTACTTCGGTCACTGATTTAGGTTGTTCCCAGCTTTGAATAGCTTCAATCATTGCTAGGTCAACAGATATTCAATGACTTGATACCACGTGCCCAAGGAATGCTACTTCCTCAAGCCAGAACTCGTATTTCTTCAACTTGGCATAAAGCTTGTATTCACGAAGCTTTTGGAGTATCAGCCTCAAGTGTTCCTCATGATCTTCACGGCTATTGGAATATATGAGGATGTCATCAATAAAGATGACCACAAAATGATCCAAATATTCCTTGAATACTCGGTTCATCATATCCATGAAGGCAGCAGGAGCATTAGTCAATCCAAAGGACATGACTAGAAATTCATAATGCCCATACCGAGTTCTGAAAGCCGTCTTTGGAATATCATCGGTTCTAATCTTCAATTGGTGATATCCGAAACAAAGATCATTCTTTGAAAAGAATTTGGCTCCTTGCAACTGGTCAAACAGGTCATCAATACGTGGCAATGGGTACCTATTTTTGATGGTGACATGATTCAACTCCCGATAATCAATACAAAGTCGCATACTCCCATCTTTCTTCTTCACGAATAGAACAGAAGCACCCCAAGGAGAAGTACTAGGACAAATAAAGTCAATGTCTAATAATTCCTGTAGTTGAGTCTTTAACTCCTGAAGTTAAATAGGAGCCATTCGATATGGGGCTTTAAAAATGGGTTTTGTACCGAGTTCAAGGTCGATACAAAATTCAATTTCACGCTCTGGGGGTAGGCCAGGAAGTTCTTCAGGGAATACGTCAGGAAATTCATTAACAATAGATATATTATTCAAAATTTTTGTTTAGATCTGTGACATGAGCTAAGAAAGCTTGACGTCTGTTTTTCAATAAACGAATAACTTTATGGCTTGAGATGACAGTGATTGATTTTAATGGTTTGGTTGCTTGAATTCGCATAATAGGTCGATTAGGAATATGAAAGCTAACAACCTTACGAAAATAATCAATTTTTGCATGATGAGTAGTTAACCAATCAATCCCTAGAATTACATCAAACGCAAGTATATTTAAAGAAATAAGATTGACAGGTAATGTGCGGTTATCGATTTAAACCAAACAAGACTTATAACCAGTGGATGTAATGAAGGTTTCTCCCAATGGAGTTTTCACAGATAAGTCAAAGTCTAATTTCTCCGGAGTCAAATTTAATCGTTGAGCGCAAGTAGGAGAAATAAAAGAATGGGTAGAACCGATATCAAATAAAGTGTAGACTTCGCTAGAGTTTATGATAAGCTTACCCGTGATGACCTCATTCGGGTTCCTTGCTCTCTGGGAGGTCAAAACAAACGCTCTCCCTTGCACTACCGACTTTGACTTTTACGGGACAACCTTTGGTGCCTCCATCCTAGATGAATTTCTCTTCGGTGAATGACAAAATCAAGCTAAGTGACCTTCTCTTCCACAATTATAACATGCTTTGGACGGCATCGCATAATTTGGACTGATGTGTCCCTCCCCTCCGCATTTGAAGCATATGATAGGTGGTCTTTCTCCTTCCTTAACGACGGGTGCTGGTGCTAACGTTTTTTCATCATTGTTGAATCTCCTCTTCTTGAAATGTCCATTCTTATTCTTTTGGCCCAGATTACCACCGAAGTGATTACCATTTCTGGCCTGTTGATTCCCTCCACGTTTATTGTCACCGCTTCGATGACTGCTCTCACTGGTATTATCATTTTGCCGACTGCTCTCTTTTGGTTGCGTTGACTCGTTATCGCGCTCCACTAACTGAGCCCTATTTACAACATCTGAATACAAACACAGTTTATGAGAAATAAGATGTTGACGTATTTCCAGCTTCAAACCTCTTAAAAACATTCGCGCCATTCTCTCTTCATTATCCACCAAGTGGGACGCAAACCGGGATAACTCTGCAAATTTTGCCTCGTATTGCGACACGGTCATATTATTTTGCTCCAATTTGATAAACTCCACCTCCTTCATGTGACGAATACTTTCGGGAAAGTATTTGTCATTGAATAGCTCTTGGAACTTCGCCCAAGACATCTTTAGCACGGCAGGTTGTGTATGTTTTACCGATTCCCACCAGTAATCTGCCTCTCCGCGCAACATAAAGGCGGCAAAGGGAACCTTTTGCTCCTCGAAGCATCCCAATACATCAAATATCTTGGAGATCTTCTTTATCTATGCTTCTGCCATAAGTGGTTTTGGCTCTACCTTAAACTCCGGTGGTGCCAGCTCCTTGAACTGTTTAGCGGTGACCGACCGAGAGTTTCCAGTGTTTCCACCTACATTTTGGACAGGAGCCGCTCTCGCCTGCTGTTGCATGAATTGCATAAAGCCTTTGAACAATCCATCATTCAGCATTTGGTCAGTGTTGTTGTTTGCATGAGGATTGTCGCCTTCCTGATGCACATTCTCCTGATTATTGATATATGGAGACTCAACGGTCTCTTGTGCTCCATTGCTATTCTCAACATTATCGGATGTCATTTTCAGATACTGCCACAAAACAAAGGTTAATTGATATGTAACATAATATCTATAAACTCTGACCAACCAATTTAAATACAAAATAAATTTAAGTAGGTCATACTAGCAAAAGAATTCCCCGTCTCTCCCCTCCTAGTTCTAGTCTCACATCTTAGCCAGGGATCATATCCCTAAGCTTTGATACCAACTATGACGCCCCCAAAATTAGGTATACATCACCCATCTTGGGTCGTCAGATACATGGTACAGAATTCAAATACAACTTACTAATACAACTGTCGTGTACAATATGATAAACATAAACTGTGAGTTTGAATACAAATATTATCTACTAGAGATTATACAAACTCAAAAGGAGTCCTCATTACAATTATTATCACACTATTTCACAAAATAGTGAGGATTACTAATGTTATCCTCTGGACCATTACTCCGTTCCCCGACTCATCCCAGCTATATTCTCATTTCCTGAAGAGAATAGTGAAAGATAGGGTGAGCTCAACTAGCCCAGTAAGAAATATTATGACTAAGATACTGCAGAATAAATTATCATTAGTCTCCAACAATATTAAATTGATAAATTATAATAGACATCAAGTTTAACTGCAGTAGAACAAGTAATCCATTAAAAGAGTCAAGTAGAAAATAAAATCTATCTTTTATGATTTAAAAGGTTTTTTCATCACTGTTATCGCTGATAAATATTCAACATCATCGAATCACCCCTGCACTATGGCCAAGGATATTCTTTAGTATCACGACCATAATTATCCATGCACTACGGGCCAAGAATATTTGTGTATTCATTTATGGTCATGATCATGCCAACAACTGTCCATCAATGCACTACGGGCCAATGAGAACTTTTACCACATCATTTGTAATATTACGGTCATGATTATACCGAATAATCTCTGGTCATAATAATACCAAGTCCATCTATGCACTACAGGCCACAGATGACTTTCAACAAAATATAAACATGAGGATGATGACAATGATATAAGAATTCAATAAAACAAATTCAAGAATTACTTTATCCAGGAATTATTAACGTCCAAATTGTCAACATGATACTATTTTGTAGAGTAAAATTCAAGAATGATCAGAAGAATATTTCTATGAAAAGATACTGGATGAAGCGCAAATATCAAGGATACTCTACTAATTTCATGGAGTATAGAAGTCGAAACTTTAACCAACTGAGTATAATAAAGAATGGAATAACAAAAGAAATCACCATGCATGCGGTACTTCGCATAGACAGGTTATTCCAACAGAATAATAATAACGGAACCATGTCAGGAAAAATTTGCACCGACAAGATGTTCCAACAGAATAATAAAGACGGAACCAGGTCTGGTGTAAAACACACAGACAGGATGTTCCAACAAAATAATAATAAGACGGAACCAGGTCCGGTGTAAAACACACAGACAATATGTTCCAATGGAATAATAATAAAGACGGAACCAGGTCGGGTGTAAAACACACAGACAGGATGTTCCAACAGAATAATAGAAGAATGTCACCAAGTATAAGGTAGACCGCGTATACAGATTATTCCAACAGAATAATAAGAATTGGAATAACAATAGTTCTCTTCATAAATAAGAAAGAATAACACTCCTTACGAGTACAACAAATAATATTCCCTACCTTAAGAAGAAGAGTACTGGATATATAAGTAGTGAAGTAGCAGAATACTTTACTCTTTTTCTCAATAGTTTATCTCTCTAGAGTTTCAGTGAATTCGTAAGAAAATAATGAATGAATGAGCTTCTATTTATAGAAAAATGGAATGCATGGTAACTAACTCATGAACGGTCGAGATTGATTTCCTTTAATCTGACGGTCCATATTTAAAGCAAAATAAAATAAAATATATTCTATTTATAATCTAATAAAATGAATAACTTTATAAAAGATTTTACTATTCAAACACTATGCATAATAAAATATAATATATTCTAATTATTGTCTAATAAAACTGATAGTTTTATAAAAGTATTCTGTTTTATATAAAAAGATTTTACTATGCAAAACACTATGCAAACACTATGCATAATAGAATATAATATATTCTATTTATAGAATAACTTTATAAAAGAATTCTATTTTATATAAAAAGATTTTCTGTATTATTACATTAATAATATCAACAAAACTGAGTGACTTATCACTTAAGCATCAATAATTAATACCGTGTGCTACTATGCAACCACGCGTATTACTGTACTTTTAACACCGGGTGTTTCAACAGTTAATGGTAAAACTTCCGCCGTTATTTTCATAAAGTATTTTTGTCATTTTCTCAATCCGACTATAATTCTGTTGTGGGGTCCACCAATGATTGTACCGTTGTACTAATATTCCCTGTTAAAACAAATATTCCCCGACCAATCGATTATTATATAACAACTTGCGTACTTTGCAAATTTATAAATATTATCCACAGCTATTATATCAATTTCACTCCATAATATTCAAAAATAATATTTATAGAAAATTCATCTTTATTCAAAAAGTTGGGGTTTTATAACTAATGTTTCTTGTTTTATTTCAAGAATTGAAGTATAAAGCAGATTTGAATTTGATGCCTTGAAGGTTGAAGGCCTGAAGCAATTGTAGTTTTATAGTGCACTTCTGTTGAAGAGCTGCAACCTCCACTTGGACCACCTTGTTTGACATTTTAAATTATTTACTTTTTCTCAAATAGTTTTGGTGTTCATTGATTCTCACTTATCTCTAAATTTCCATAAAGAAGTACAGTTGGGCGGCAGGCTCTTGCATATCCTGAAGAGATTGCTCCCTATCTCTGTTTATCTTCTTCAGGTGTGAGATCTGTCATATGTTCAGTTTCTAGTCAATTTCACTGGTGCTAATGAAAAGTTCAGATATATTTTGCAATCTCCATTTACAAGTAAATCTCTTCGGGATTTACTGTGGCAGGTTATTTTCAGCCACCTCTCGAGAGGCCTCCAACAAATAATGTTGGTTATCAACCATCTGTTGTTAACCCGATTCTAGCAGGACCTCCGATTCTAAGTAGAAAGAATTCTTTTGTTTTTAAGTGAATTCCTGATTACTCGTATTACGTTTGTGTATAAGAACTAACATTGTTGTTTGTTTTCATCAGCTCATGGTGGTCCACAGATGATACCTTGTAGACCAGACTTGTCTTCCCTCGGTTCTCGGGGCCCCCCTCCAGGTGGGTCTTCCTCCAGGTGGGTCTTTTCCATTTCATGTTCAAAATCATCTTTACTTGAGTTTTTGTATCGTCTCTTGATGCCATTTGATTGGAATTTCTTTAAAAGAATCTTTCTCGTCATTTGTATTTGAGATTTATTGTGAAAGATTTGTAAGTTTCTTTGATTAGCTACGAATAATGTCAAGATCATTGTAAATCGGTTCATATACTTGCATCTTGCTTTCCTCTTCAATATTCCCTTTCTTGCTCTTTAAGGTGATCAATTTGACCTCTGTTTTTACTGCTTTATTTCCAGAACTGTAGGTTGGGACTCGAGACCATAATCCATCTGTAATGATGTGAAGAAATATTTAGCAGCCACTGAATGAAGTAGTTTCAAGTTTTTGAGACCCTTGTTAGGACTATATATAATAATTTTTCCTAGCAAATGAATCCCGAAGAGATTTACTTCTAAGTGTAAGCCCGTGTTTCTCTTTAATACATCTGATATCAACTGCTATAATTATATCAAAAAATACTACAAAATATATCTGAACTTTTAAGTGGTTTGTTGGTTCGTTTTAAGTTTGAAACAGTATGAGAAGCATACTAGTATGCTACAAATGCTTGACCTCAAAACAGAACTCAGTACTACTTGGTTTTTAAAAGGTGACTGTGACGCCCCCAAAATAGGTATACAACACCCATTCTGAGTCGCCAAATACATGGTACAAAAAGCAACTACAACTTCAATAATACAAATATCGTGTGAAATACGACAATACATACTGTGAGTTTAAATACAATATTGTCTTCTAGACAATATCTACACCCAAATAAATCCTCATTACAATTATTCAAACACTATTTTACATAAATAGTTAGGACTGCTTAAACATCTTTCTAGAAATATCACTCCATACCCCGACTCGATCCTGCTATGTTCTCACCTCCTGAGAAGAAAAATGGAACAAAAAGGAAAAGGATGAGCTCAACTAGCCCAGTAAAGAATATTATGACTAAGATAATATACAACAAATTATCGTTAGTCTTCAACAGGGAAAAATCTGATAAAATATAATCGACAACGAGTTTTAGATCAACAAATAATGCGGAAAAAATAATCCATTAAAAGAGTCACGTAGAGGATGAATTCTACTATCTTCTAATATTTAAGAGTTCATCATCAATATTTTATTCATGTAACAACAATCAATATACATCTTTAATCATCTTTGCACTAGAGGCCAAAGATAATCATTTATATCACCGGTTGGTCATGTTAAACTCAACACCTGTTCATCTTTGCACTACGGGCCAAAGATATTCATCAGTAATCATTTATCTTTGCACTACAGGCCAAAGATATTCAATAATACCATCATTAAGGACTGAGGATGATGAAAAATATTTTTAAGTACGAATCTAGTGAGATAGAAGGACAAATATTAGGGATTCGTATAACAGTTTTATCCAAGATCAATAATACTCCATAATAACCAATTTTGAAGGAGAATTCAAAAATAACGATCAAAACATGGATACAATCAAAGATAGTAGCCAAAATAGATATCTTGGACAAAAAGGAAAATTTTTATTTTTCGGTGAATAGTACCGTATTCGTGAATAGTGCCGTATACGTGAATAGTAACCCCGACACAAAAAGTTCCAAATTTGATTAAAAAGTTCACCAGTAATTCGGCATAATGATATTGAAGAAATTAATATCATTTAAGAAGAAAATAACATCCCTTACCTCAAAATAATCGTACTTCTGACTGAATTTCGGTATAGTGCTGACAGAAACTCGCACCGTATAGCAACACTCAAAGTATACTCATAAGAACACGCTTGATATATAGAGAGAGAAGTAGAGAGAAAGCTTATGTTTCTGGTGTGATTTTCAATTCTAACTTAGCCCTCTATTTATAGGAAAATGCTAGAACGCCAAAGGAGACTAAAATAAAAAAATATCATTTTCTTTTTCTTATTCCACACCAACCTTCACCAACCAATTTTGAAAGCCATCAGCCATCTTTGGTCAAAAACATCAGCCACCCATGTGCCAACAACCACAAAAACGTTTTTCTTAAATAAAATAATTAAAATTTCCAAAAATCAATTATTTCGGAACTCCGGAACTTCAATAATTCACAATAAATAGGTCTTTTATCAAAAAATTCGAATCTCGCGAGTTTTTATAGGAAATTCAATTATCTACAACTTTGCAGAAGGAAATTTTCCAAATTCCAAACAGAAATTGACCGAAATCCACAAATGGGCGATTTTACAGTCTATAATAAATTTTCGGTCAAGAATTGTGTTCACCGACACACAAAACATGTGTTAAACATTTAATGCCACAAAAATACTCTTCCTCCTCTTATACTCATATATCCCACATTCATTATAAAAATATCACTGTTAATATATTATTAAAATAATATATTTAAATGAATTATTTTATCAAAAAAAGATAAAATATTAATTTTCAACAATTGTCACATTAAAAATTTCCTCCATCTATATCCACATAAAATAAATATTTTCTTTATCATAATAATCAATAATTAATTGTTCAAAAATAATATTACAGAATCACAGTACTGACAACCAGGCCGTTCCCAGGATAGAGGGGGCTTTCCAATAAGGATTTCTCTTTACTGGCGCGCAATTAGGTGACCAAACCTCTCCTTAGATAGAACTTTCTAGACATTGTAAATAATGTTATCTGATAATATTATTCAAATAATATGAATTATTGATCTGATAATGGAAAATACTGTGCAGTGACAATTATTGAAACAATAATAATATAAATATCAACGCAGCAATTATTGAATCAATAAAATAATGAAAAATAATTACTATAATAATTATTGAGTAGTGTCTTCTTACGTACGAATCAATAATTCAACAATACTGTGCAATACCATGTGCTACTGTGTAACCACGCGTATTACTGTATTTTAACCACCAGGTAACCCAACAGTGTTAATGGTAATAATTTACGCCGTTATTTATAAAACTCAATCTTTGTCATTTTCTTTCATCCAACCGTTTTCCATTATGGGGCCCACAATTGACTGCGTCGTCGTACGAATATTCCCGACAAAAAGAATATTCCACGACCAAACGAATATTCCCCGACAACAATGATTATTTTATAACCACTTGTTTATTTTGTAAAAATTTTCACATTTCACCCATAACCAAAGTATTATATCAAATTAACCCTTATTAATTTAGAATAATGAATAAAGGAAAATTCAATTTTATTTATAATAAGTTGGGGTCTTACAGTGACCCTTGTTGCTTTAGTACCAAAAAGCTTCTTGTCAAAGCTTGAGTAGCTAGTACTCTCTCTTAAATAATGTGTGATAGTTCTTTTATTGCTCCACTAATGGTTCATACTTTTAGGTAGTTGAATCTAATCTTGGCCTTTAATATCAAGGTACAGAGCAGCTGTGCGAACACAATCATCAAAAGTTGAGATGGTTGAAGCTTTGTTCAAACCTTCACCGCATGGGAAAGATTTTTGCATCATGACTTCATGAGGTATGTAATTCATGTTTGGAGCTTCTTTTTTATTTTTCCCAAACCTTTTTTGGCTTTCTAACTTTTTGATCCTGCCTTGACTAATTAGATGGTGCTACTGGGATACTTTGTATGTGGATTATACATGTTACAGCTGATCTTGTATGCCATATACTGCAAAAAAGAACTGCTGATAATTCTCATCCCTAGACTTGGACACTTGAATGAATCAATGTTAATGCTGATGCTTACTGGAAATTTGAATCCTTGTGATGGTGCTTGTTAGATAATGCTGCTGCTAGAAACTTGAATGTTAATGTTGTTGCTGCTACTAATGTGTATTTTGTAATTCATATGCCTAACTTTTTAAAATTGTATATTGTAAATTATAAATTTGGAATCAATAATATGATATAAGCTCGTTTTTACTCGAGTTCGATTCAAAACAAGTAGTTCGAATATAATTTCGAGTCGAGTTGATCTTCGAGTATCATTTTTAGCATCGAGTCGAATACGAGTACATTGTTTAAATTTTATTTCAAATTCGAATCAAATACGAGCAAGACATTTTTGTATCGAATCAAATCTGAGCAGTCTAGAATTCGGATCGATTCGACTCGTTTACAGCCTTAGGTCTAGGGTGTGATTTGAATACATATAACAATACAGGTCGGTACAGACTGTACAGACCTGTTTGGTTATATGTATCTAAATCACACCCAAAACACTGTATTATGAAAAAAAATTAGTTCCATAAAATATTAAACTTTTTTATAGTTGTTTTTTAAAAAAAAGTATAAATAAATAAACAAATCCGTATTTTAACAAAATTCGAGAGTCCGGGTCTGATCCGGACCATATATATATATACTAGCAACAGTCTCGTGCCTTTGACATTATGGACGGTGGAATTTATCCCAAATTTTGGGCGGCTCAGATGATTTCTTAGGGTGAGCGACAAATTTAAAATTATTTGTATTTTGTTATATATATATATATATATATATATATATATATATATATATATATATATAGGGTCCGGTTCCTATCCGGACTCTCACATTTTCTTAAAATGCTGACTTTTTTTTTTTTTAAAAACAACTAAAAAAAGTTAAATATTTTATGGAACTGAAATTTTTTCATAATACAGTGTTTTTGGTGTGATTTGAATACATATAACAAAACAGATCTGTACAGTCTGTACATATATATTTTGTTATGTGTATCTAAATCACGCCCAAAACACTGTATTATGAAAAAATTCCAATTCCATAAAATATTAAAAAAAATAGTTGTTTTAAAAAAAAAATTATCCACATTTTAAGTCAATCTGAACTCCCGGACGGGATCCATTTCCTATATATATATATATATATATATATATATATATATATATATATATATATATTTGTGTCTTTTTCACAAGGAATGAGCTTCAATCAATGTTTTGAATACGATGCCCTGATCTCTCCACCAGTGTTTTTGAGTTTTTTTGTCAATGCCCATATATCTGGATTACCTAAAAATAATAATATAAGTTTTGAACGAATGGAGTAGAATTTGTCTCCATGATTGTTTTGAAAAATCTCTAGTGATATAGATAATATATTATATTGGTTCCGTTTCAAAATGTAAATGATGAATATTGACTTTTAAATGTGAATTTGATGCATTTTTATTTATTTTTTGAAGAACAATCAACAGATTGAAGATTTTATTAATTCAAATCATCATATACAATTAAAGGGAGAGTACTAAAATTAACTTCATCCATCCAAAAAGTAGGTGCTTGAAACTCCAAAAATTGAGCGAGATCTGCTGGACCATGAGCTACTCTATTTCCAATTCGCCCAACATGATTAAAATCAACTGCGTCAAAGTAACTAACTAGCGAGCGACAATATCCTCAATAACATCATTAAAATAGTTTTGATAACTCTACTATTATCGCTCTCCACAATGATTTGGAAACTTGAAACTGTTAAATTTATACAATTTTCATATTTGCAATTGTTTTGACAAAAATTAAATCTATTTCTAGTTTGTTTTTTGAAAGTCAGCATTGAAGTTATATTTGAAATTCAGTGTGTGCACACCTATAGAAAGGATGGTTGAATAGGTGTATGTGATAACTATGATAATTTTAAATTTTCTGCTACAAATGTTTTCCAGACAGGTAGTATGACTTGTCTGCTTAGATGTTTGAATACTGAGAAAGGATTTAGAAACATTTATTTCAAATTTAGCTAGTATATAATAAAATTTGATTGACACTCGTTTAGTTACCGAGTCGATCACGATCTTTAAACGAACGGAGCAATTTAAACTTTTCAAACGAATATGATCCGAATATCAATAGAAATTTATAATTTAAAAAGGTTCGAATAATTTATCGAAGTTTAAAATTTGTTTATATTTGAATTATTTTTATTTTCAGCCGAGTTCGAATCAAATTGTATATATGAAAAATCTCAGAACGAACCGGTCCGTCTCCATAGAATAGAAAATCGTGGTCAATTGGTTAAAGAACCAATTCGTTGGACAGCCGGACTATATATATAGCCCGGCTATCTCCAGCAAACTGGACGGAGCGAACAAAGAGCGAACCGGTTATATCGACGGTTTTTTCAACCGCTATAGCATAAAAAACCGGCTTTCTATGCTATAGCGACGGAAAAAATCGTCGCTATAGCCGGTTCGTTCTTAGTTCGCTCCTTCCTGTTTGCTGGAGAAGCAGACTGTATATATATATATATATATATATATATATATATATATATATATATATATATATATATATATATATATATATATATATATAACTAGGATCCTGTCCGGATTCTCAGACAGGCTTAAAATTCGGACCCAAGTTTTTTTATTTTTTTTTGCTTTTTTTTTAAAACAACTTAAAAAAAATTTAATATTTTATGGAACTGAAATTTTTTCATAATACAGTGTTTTGGGCGTGATTTGAATACCTATACCAAAAAATGTATGTACAGTCTGCACATACTGTACATACATATTTTTGTTATATGTATCCAAATCACACTCAAAACAATGTATTATGTAAAAATTCGAGTTTCATAATTTTTATTTTTATTTTGTTGTTTAAAAAAAAATAAAGCAAAAAAAAAATTCCGAATTTTGGTCCGATCTGGGAGTCCGGACCAGATCCGACCTCTCTCTCTCTCTCTCTCTCTCTCTCTCTCTATATATATATATATATATATATATATATATATATATATATATATATATATATATATATATATCTTACTCACGAGGACTGAGATTCAATCCATGATTTGAATACGATGCCCTGATCTCTCCACGAGTGTTTTTTATTTTTTTTGTCAATGCCCATATACATTGGCAAAACTAGGGGTCGAGGGGGGTCATATGACCTCCCAACTCTAGATTCTGAAACATGTTAATATTAGTTAAATTTGATCTTTGTTATGAGATGATATTAATTTATTTGTTTTTTATGTCTTTTCACCTATAATAAATTAACAATATTACTATAAGATAAAATAATGTTAAATAAATTTGATAATTAATTAATATTACATTCATTTGTCTTAGTGACTTAATCATACATTGGTATTAATTTTTTTTGTAAATGAGAATAACTCAATTCATTTTTTTACTTTGAGTGGCTACTCTCAGTTGTCTCCAAAGAAGATGACCAGAATCATAATATAAAGTTTTGAATATATAATATTATAATTTGTAATTTATCTATAAAATTAACTAATCAGTTGACTACAAAAATTCAAAGTCTGATTAATAGTCTCATAGTTCGGGGGGAATTAATATATATATTTAAAGTTATTAGACTCACAACTCATAGGTTTACAATAGTTAAAATAAGATGTTGTGAAATACTATAATTGGATAAAATAAATTTGAAAGAAGCACTGCAAGTGTCAATAAATAATTTTTTTTATTAATATATTTTGACCTCCTCTAAAAATATTCTGGTTCCGCTATTGCCCATATATCTGGATTACCAAAAAATTTAAGTCAACCAAAAAAAATATGATTACCATTTTTATTGAACGAATGAAGTAGAATTTGTCTCCATGATTGTTTTGAAAAATCTCTAGTGATATAGATAATATATAATAGGAAATTGTTAAATTCACAACAAAAAATGTTATTTCCACAACAAAAGTGTCGTTATAGATCCTATAACGACGGTTTTTACCATCGCTATACATCTACAGCGACACTTTTGTTGTGAAAATAATAAAAAAAATTGTGAATTTAACAATTCCCTATATAATATTGGTTCCGTTTCAAAATGTAAATGATGAATATTGACTTTTAAATGTGAATTTGATGCATTTTTATTTAAATTTATACAATTTTCATATTTGCAATTGTTTTGACAAAAATTAAATCTATTTCTAGTTTGTTTTTTGAAAGTCAGCATTGAAGTTATATTTGAAATTCAGTGTGTGCACACCTATAGAAAGGATGGTTGAATAGGTGTATGTGATAACTATGATAATTTTAAATTTTTCGCTACAGATGTTATCCAAACAAATAGTATGACTTGTCTGCTTAGATGTTTGAATACTGTGAAAGGATTTAGAAACATTTATTTCAAATTTATCTAGTATACAATAAAATTTAATTGAGACTCGTTTAGCTATCGAGTCGATCACGATCTTGAATCGAACCGAGCAGTTTAAACTTTTCGAACGAATATTATCCGAATATCAATAGAAATTTATAATTTAAGAAGGTTCGAGTAAGTTATCGAAATTTAAAATTTATTTATATTTGAATTATTTATATTTCGAGCCGAGTTCGAATCAAATTTTATATATGAAATGTGAAACCCCAGATTTTATGAATAAAGAATTAATTTTCTCGAAATAATTTTTTTATATTATGGTGTGAATTTGAGATAATATTATAGTTGTGGGTAGTATTTATAAATTTTGCAAAGTATGCAAGTTGTTATATTATATTCGATTGGTCAGGAAATATTCTTTGTGTCGGAAAATATTCGTACGACGGTACAATTATTGGTGGACCCCACAACGGAATTATTGTCGGATTGAGAAAACGACAAAAATATTTTATTGAAAATAACGACGGAAGTTTTACCGTTGATACTGTTGAACTACTGGGTAGTAAAAGTACAGTAATACGCGTTGTTGCATAGTAGCACACGGTATTGATTATTGATATTTATGTGAGAAGTCGCTCAGTTTGATTCAATTATTGTCGATTTATAATATGAATTATTATAGCGATGATGACGTTTTGTTTTATTCGTATTATTAACGTAATAAAACAGAAACATCTTTTTATATAAAACAGAATACTTTATTAAAGTTATTCTATAAATAGAATATATTATATTTTATTATGAATAGTGTTGCATAGTGTTTTGCATAGTGTTGCATAGTGTTTGCATAGTAAAAATCTTTTTATATAAATAGAATATATTATATTTTATTTAAAAGATTTTTCTTTAAATATGGATCGTCAGATTAAAGTAAATCAATCTGGACCGTTCATGGATTAGTTACTATGCATTCCATTTTCCTATAAATAGAAGCTCATTCCTTCATTATTTTCTTACGAATTCACTGAACTCTAGAGAGAGAAACTATAGAGAGATAGAAGAAAAGCTTTTGCTACTTAACTTTTCTTCTCCTATATCCAGTTTCTGTTACGGTAAGGGGTGTTATTCTTTTTTATTCATGAAGAGAACTGTTGTTATTTCATTTCTTATTATTCTGTTGGAATAACCTGTATACGCGGTCTACCCTATATTTGGTGACATTCTTCTATTATTCTGTTGGAACATCCTGTCTGTGTGTTTTACACCGGACCTGTTTCCGTCTTTATTAATATTCCGTTGAAACATCCTGTCTGTGTGTTTTACACCGGACCTGGTTCCGTCTTTATTATTATTCCGTTGGAACATCATGTCTGTGTGTTTTACACCGGACCTGGTTCCGTCTTTATTATTATTCCGTTGGAACATCATGTCTGTGTGTTTATACCCGACCTGGTTCCATCTTTATTATTCTGTTGGAACATCCCGTCAGTGCAAATTTTGCCTGACCTGGTTCCGTTATTATTATTCTGTTGGAATAACCTGTCGATGCGAAGTACCGCATGCATGGTGATTTCTTTTGTTATTCCATTCTTTATTATACTCAGTTGGTTAAAGTTTTGACTTCTATACTCCATGAAATTAGTGGAATATCCTTGATATTTGCGCTTCATCCAGTATCTTTTCATGGAAATATTCTTCTGATCATTCTTGAATTTTACTCTACAAAGCAGTATCATGTTGACAATTTGGACGTTAATAGTTCTTGGACAAATTAATTCTTAAACTTGTTTTATTGAATTCTTATATCATTGTCATCATCCTCATATTTATATTTATTGAAAGTCATATGTGGCCTGTAATGCATAGATGGACTTGGTATGATTATGACCAGAGATTATTCGGTATAATCATGACCGTAATGTTATAAATGATGTGAAAATTAAAAGTCCTCATTGGCCCGTAGTGCATTGATGGACAGTTTTTGGTATGATTATGGCTATGGATTCTTTCTGGCTAAGGGAGCAAAGATGAATTGTTTTATGGCATGATCAGGACCGTTGATGAAAACACGATTATCTTTGGCCCGTAGTGCATGGATAATTCGTGGTCGTGATACTAAAGAATATCATTGGCCTGTAGTGCAGGGATGATTTAATGATGTGGATTATTTATTAAGCTGAGTCTCAGCGATAAAAGTGATGAAAAACTTTTTAAATCATAAAAGATAGTAGATTCTATTCTCTACTTGACTCTTTTAATGGATTGCTTGTTCCGCTGCAGTTAAACTTGATGTCTATTATATTTTATCATTTTAATACTGTTGAAGGCTAACGATAATTTATTCTGTATTATCTTAGTCATAATATTTCTTACTGGGCTAGTTGAGCTCACCCTTTCTTTCACTGTTCTCTTCAGAAAATGAGAACATAGCAGGGACTAGTCGGGGAACGGAGTGACGGTCCAGAGGATAGCATTAGTAGTCCTCACTATTCTGAGAAATAGTGTATTAATAATTGTAATGAGGACTCTTTTTGAGTTTGTATAATCTCTAGTAGACAATAATTGTATTCAAACTCACAGTTATGTTTTGTTGTATTGTACACGACAGTTGTATTAGTAAGTTGTATTTGAATTATGTACCATGTATCTGACGACCCAAGATGGGTGATGTATACCTAATTTTGGGGGCATCACAGTTGGTATCAGAGCTTAGGGATATGATCCCTGGCTAAGATGTGAGATAAGAACTAGGAGGGGAGAGACGGGGAATTCCTTCGCTTGTATGACCTACCTAAGTTTATTTGATATTTAATTGGTCGGTCAAAGTATAGGGATAATATGTGATATGTTAATTAACCCTTGTTTTGTGGCAGTGTTTGAAAATGACATCCGAGAATGTTGAGATTATCAATGGAGCACAGGAGACCGTTGAGTCTCCACAGATCAATAATCAGGACAATGTGCAAGAGGATGGCTATAATCCTCCTGTAAACAACAACACTGATCAATTGACGAACGACGGTACGTTTAGGAGCTTTTTAGAATTCATGCAACATTAGGCGAAGACGACTCCTGTTCATAATGCAGGTAAAGACAATGGCAACCCACGGTTGGTCACCGCTAAGCAGTTCAAGGAGCTGGGACCACCGGAGTTTTTGGGAAAGCCAGAACCACTTAAGGCGGAGACGTGGTTAAAGAAGATCACCAAGATATTTGATGTCTTGGGATGCTCCGAGGAGCAAAAGGTTCCTTTTGCCACCTTTATGTTGCGTGAAGAAGCAGATCATTGGTGGGAATTTGTAAAACGTACCCAGACTGACGCACTCAAGATGTCTTGGGAGAAGTTCCAAGAGCTGTTCAACGACAAGTACTTTTCCGAAAGTATTCGTCACATGAAGGAGGTAGAGTTTATCAAGCTGGAGCAAAACAATATGACCGTGTTGCAGTACGAGGCTAAGTTTGCGGAGTTGTCCCGGTTTGCATCCCATTTGGTCGATAATGAGGAGCGAATGGCGCGAATGTTTCTGCGAGGTTTGAAACCCGATATATGTCAATACCTCATTTCTCATAAACTTTGTTTATATTCAGATATTGTGAATAGGGCTCTATTAGTGGAGTGCGATAATGAGTCATCACAACCAAAAGGTAATGACCAGCAACACGATAATAATCATACCGGTGGCAACGGCCATCGGAACAATGATAACCATCGCGGGGGAAATTATCATACCAAGAATGGTAACCACTTCGGTGGTAATCATGGCCAAAATAATAAGAATGGACATTTCAAGAAGAGAAGGTTCAACAATGACGTAAAGACGTCGGTACCAACACCTGTTTTAAAGGAAGAAGAACGACCACCGGTCGTATGTTTCAAATGCGGACAGGAGGGACACATCCGTCCAAACTGTACGCAGCAGTCCAAAGCATGCTTTAATTGCGGAAGAGAAGGTCACCTAGCTCGATTCTGTCGTATGATGAAGTCAATTCCAGCTTGGATAATGATGCCAAAGGATGTCCCAGACAAGCCAAAGCCGGTAGTTTAAGAGAGAGCGTTTTTTTTTCTCTCGTGACGAGGAACCTGGATAAAATTATCACGGGTAAGTTAATCATAAGCTCTTACGAAGTCTATACCGTGTTAGATACCGGTTCTACTTACTCTTTTATTTCACCTAGTTGTGTTCAATGTTTGTACTTAACTCCGGAGAAGTTAAACGTTGATTTATCTATTGAAACTCCATTGGGAGAAACCTTCGTTACCTCCACTGTTTATAAATCTTATTTGATTCAAATCGACACTTTCACGTTACGTGTTGATCTTGTCTCTTTGAAAATACTTGTCTTTGATGCGATTTTAGAAAATGATTGGTTAACTACTCATCATATTTTTCGTAAGGTTGTTAGCTTTCATATTCCTAACCAACCTATTATGCGAATTCAAGCAACCAAACCACTAAATTCAATCATTGTCATATCAAGCCATAAGTAAAGAGCCCCGATCCTTTTGTTGATGACTTCCTTGTGTGGAATGCACCGAAGCCAGACTTTCTGTAGGCGACGTCGTGAATGACGATAACAAGTTGATAGGTATCATTGTGAGGTGCTATCTAGGTTAAGGGATAGAAGTCACAGTTGGTATCAATGTGACGTACTATCCAAGTCTTGGATGTGAGTAATAGTTTTGAATGATATTTTTATCATTAATAAATCTCTTGACGTATTCCTGAAGACTTCTTAGCCTACCCCAGAGCGTGAAATCGAATTTTGTATTTACACCAGTATAAAACCCATTTCTTAAACCCTCAAAATAATTTTTTCAACTAAAATGAACGTAACATGCGCCAAAGATGTTGACCCGAGCTGTTGAAGATTACGATCGTACCATTCAATATTATTATGGGAAAGCGAACGTGGTAGCTGACGTGTTGAGTAGAAGATCGTATGCGTTTACAAGGGCGATGTTGTTAACACAAAGACTCATTTCGTATAACTTGCAAATGATGAAGATAGAGTTAAAGACTTTAGGGACCCACGTGAAGATAACGAATATACAAGTAAAATTGACTTTAATCGATAAAGTTAAAGACGCTCAAGCTACATACCCGAATCTGATTAATGTGAAGAAGAAGGTTCAAGAGGGTGTTATTTTAGAAGCAAGAGTTGCTGAAAAGAGGAAATCTCAACCCTCGATTTAATTGGCCCATTTGAAATCCTCGATTGAGTAGGAACTGTGGCTTATAAACTCGTTTTACCGCCAAATATATTGCGTGTTCATAATATTTTTTTTCGTATCGATGTTACGTAAATATGTGGACGACCCGAACCACATTATTATTTTGAACCGGACGAGATAGCGATGATTTAACGTTTGAAGAGATACGTGTTACAATCTTGGATAAGAAGAATCGTATTCAACACTCAAAGGTTATATCTCAAGAGTTGGAATTTGAAGTGAAGTCAAGGTATCCTCACCTGTTTGGCATACCAGGTGCACACGTAAATTTCGAGGGCGAAATTCCATAAGGAGGGGAGATTGTGAAACCCCAGATTTTATGAATAAAGAATTAATTTTCTCGAAATAATTTTTTTATATTATGGTGTGAATTTGAGATAATATTATAGTTGTGGGTAGTATTTATAAATTTTACAAAGTATGCAAGTTGTTATATTATATTCGATTGGTCAGGGAATATTCTTTGTGTCGGAAAATATTCGTACGACGGTACAATTATTGGTGGATCCCACAACGGAATTATTGTCGGATTGAGAAAATGACATAAATATTTTATTGAAAATAACGGCAGAAGTTTTACCATTGATACTGTTGAACTACTGGGTAGTAAAAGTACAGTAATACGCGTTGTTGCATAGTAGCACACGGTATTGATTATTGATATTTATGTGAGAAGTCGCTCAGTTTGATTCAATTATTGTCGATTTATAATATGAATTATTATAGCGATGATTACGTTTTGTTTTATTCGTATTATTAACGTAATAAAACAGAAACATCTTTTTATATAAAACAGAATACTTTATTAAAGTTATTCTATAAATAAAATATATTATATTTTATTATGCATAGTGTTGCATAGTGTTTTGTATAGTGTTGCATAGTGTTTGCATAGTAAAAATCTTTTTATATAAATAGAATATATTATATTTTATTTAAAAGATTTTTCTTTAAATATGGACCGTCAGATTAAAGTAAATCAATCTAGACCGTTCATGGATTAGTTACTATGCATTCCATTTTACTATAAATAGAAGCTCATTCCTTCATTATTTTCTTACGAATTCACTGAACTCTAGAGAGAGAAACTATAAAGAGATAGAAGAAAAGCTTTTGCTACTTAACTTTTCTTCTCCTATATCCAGTTTCTGTTACGGTAAGGGGTGTTATTCTTTTTTATTCATGAAGAGAACTGTTGTTATTCCATTTCTTATTATTCTGTTGGAATAACCTGTATACGCGGTCTACCCTATACTTGGTGACATTCTTCTATTATTCTGTTGGAACATCCTGTCTGTGTGTTTAAACCGGACCTGGTTCCGTCTTTATTATTATTCCGTTGGAACATCCTGTCTGTGTGTTTTACACCGGACCTGGTTCCATCTTTATTATTCTGTTGGAACATCCTATCGGTGCAAATTTTGCCTGACCTGGTTCCGTTATTATTATTCTGTTGGAATAACCTGTCGATGCGAAGTACCACATGCATGGTGATTTCTTTTGTTATTCCATTCTTTATTATACTCAGTTGGTTAAAGTTTTGACTTCTATACTCCATGAAATTAGTGGAATATCCTTGATATTTGCGCTTCATCCAGTATCTTTTCATGGAAATATTCTTCTGATCATTCTTAAATTTTACTCTACAAAGCAGTATCATGTTGACAATTTAGACGTTAATAGTTCTTGGACAAATTAATTCTTGAACTTGTTTTATTGAATTCTTATATCATTGTCATCATCCTCATATTTATATTTATTGAAAGTCATCTGTGGCCTGTAATGCATAGATGGACTTGGTATGATTATGACCAGAGATTATTCGGTATAATCATGACCGTAATGTTATAAATGATGTGAAAATTAAAAGTCCTCATTGGCCCGTAGTGCATTGATGGACAGTTTTTGGTATGATTATGGCTATGGATTCTTTCTGGCTAAGGGAGCAAAGATGAATTGTTTTATGGCATGATCAGGACCGTTGATGAAAACACGATTATCTTTGGCCCGTAGTGCATGGATAATTCGTGGTCGTGATACTAAAGAATATCCTTGACCTGTAGTGCAGGGATGATTTAATGATGTGGATTATTATTAAGCTGAGTCTCAGTGATAAAAGTGATGAAAAACTTTTTAAATCATAAAAGTTAGTAGATTCTATTCTCTACTTGACTCTTTTAATGGATTGCTTGTTCCGCTGCAGTTAAACTTGATGTCTATTATATTTTATCAGTTTAATACTGTTGAAGGCTAACGATAATTTATTCTGTATTATCTTAGTCATAATATTTCTTACTGGGCTAGTTGAGCTCACCCTTTCTTGCACTGTTCTCTTCAGAAAATGAGAACATAGCAGGGACTAGTCGGGGAACGGAGTGACGGTCCAGAGGATAGCATTAGAAGTCCTCACTATTCTGAGAAATAGTGTATTAATAATTGTAATGAGGACTCTTTTTGAGTTTGTATAATCTCTAGTAGACAATAATTGTATTCAAACTCACAGTTATGTTTTGTCGTATTGTACACGACAGTTGTATTAGTAAGTTGTATTTGAATTATGTACCATGTATCTGACGACCCAAGATAGGTGATGTATACCTAATTTTGGGGGCGTCACATGAAAAATCTCAGAACGAACCGGTCCGTCTCCATAGAATAGAAAATCGTGGTCAATTGGTTAAATAACCAATTTATTAGACAGTCGGACTATATATATAGCCTGGCTTTGACAACCCCAAAATAGGTATAATCCATCCAACCACAATTATTCATGCACTACAGCCAAGAATATTTGTATATTCATCAATGGTCATGATCATGCCAACAACTGTCCATCAATGCACTACGGGCCAATGAGGATTTTTAATTTTTACATCATTTGTAACATTACGGTCATGATTACACCGAATAATCCCTGGTCATAATCATACCAAGTCCATCTATGCACTACAGGCCACAGATGACTTTCGACAAAATATAAACATGAGGATGATGACAATGATATAAGAATTCAATAAAACAAGTTCAAGAATTATTTTATCTAGGAATTATTAACATTCAAATTTGTCAACACGATACTGTTTTGTGGTGTAAAATTCAAGAATGATCAGAAGAATATTTCTATGAAAGGATACTGGATGAAGCGCAAATATCAAGGATATTCCACTAATTTCATGGAGCATAGAAGTCAAAGTTTTATCCAACTGAGTATAATAAAGAATGGAATAACAAAAGAAATCACCATGCATGCGATAGACCGCACAGACAGGTTATTCCAGCAGAATAATAATAACGGAACCAGGTCAGGTGAAATTCACACCGACAGGATGTTCCAACAGAATAATAAAGAATGGAACCAGGTCCGGTGTAAAACACACAGACAGGATATTCCAACAGAATAATAAATAATGGAACCAGGTCCAGTGTAAAACACACAGACAGGATATTCCAACAGAATAATAAAGAATGGAACCAGGTTCGGTGTAAAACACACAGACAGGATATTCCGACAGAAATATAAAGACAGGATAGTAAATGGATGTCACCAAGTATAGGTTATTCCGCGTATACCGGTTATTCCAACAGAATAATAATGAATGGAATAACATAAGGATTTCACCAAGTATAGGGTGTACCGCGTATACAGGTCATGTATAGGGTATGCCACTTTTACAGGTTATTCCAACAGAATAACAAAGAACGGAAGAACATAAGTTCTCTTCAAGAAGAAAGAATAACACCCCTTACCGTATTAAGAGATTGAATACTGCAGTCGTGTAATAACCGAATACTCTTCTTCTTTCTCTCTTACTCTCTCTATACTTTCTCTCTCTATAGCTTGAACGAATTCGTGAAAAATAATGAAGCCCTAGGCCTCTATTTATAGAAGATTTATTACTATTTACGAAAGTATTTACTATTTACGAAGGTAATTACTATTGACGAAGGTAATTACTATTTACGAAAATAATTACTATTTACGAAGGTAATTACTATTTACGAAAATAATTACTATTTACGAAGGTAATTACTATTTACGAAAGTAATTACTATTTATGAAAGAGACTCTTAGATGATGACATATGGCCCCCCATAAATAATTCAACTTACCACAAACGTCTAATAATAGACTCTTTATATACATCAAGGATTGAATAAAAATTACCAAAAATCATTTTAACACATATTTAATCTTTCAACAATTATTAATCATTTATAACTTGTCGTCTCAATTATTATTTAAATAATATAACATATTATACAGATGATACTGTGACAATAATTGAATCAATAATATAAGAGATATGATGCAGCAATTACTGTAGCAATAATTGAGTATAGCTGAGTGACTTCTCACGTAAGCATCAATAATCAATACCGTGTGCTACTATGCAACAACGCGTATTACTGTACTTTTACTACCGAGTAGTTCAACAGTTTTTAACGGTCACTCCTCCGCCGTTATTTTATAGAAAGATAATTTTGTCGTTTTCTAACTATGACAATACTTCCGTTGTGGGGTCCACCAATGATTGTGCCGTCGTACGAATATTCCCCGACAAAAAGAATATTCCCCGACCAAACGAATATTTTATAACAACTTGCGTACTTTGCAAAATTTATAAATATTACCCACAACTATAAAATTATATCAAATTTATTCCATAATATTCCAAAAATAATAATTATGAAAATTCATCTTTATTTATAAAAATTGGGGTCTTACAGCTTTGTCCCGTAGTACGAAGATGGACAGGTGTATGACATGATCATGACCACTAGTAATACTAACGAATATCCTTGGCCGTAGTGCATGGATAATTCAATGATGTGATTGGCAGGATCATGACCATTAGTTAACAGTTGATTGTCTTTTGGCCGTAGTGCATTGACAGGCAATTGATTGGTATGATCATGACCAATGGTTTTATAGTTGAATATCTTTGGCCCGTAGTGTAAAGATAGAAAACTAATTGGTATGATCATTGTTATTACATTTGAATATCTTCAGCCTTTGGGGTAAGGATATTGAGTAAATGTTCTATTAAGCCTTTGTGGCAAGAAGGAACTGTTAATTCACATTATTATAAATATGAATTATGAATTTAACTAACATGTTTGGTGGTTCAGGTGAAGTCAAGTGATGAAAGTTCTAATTGTCTTGAGCATAACAAAGAACTGTTGATGAGTAGTACAGGAATAAAATATCAACGATGGACTTTTAATCTAGAAGAGATAGTAGATATTAGGTTCTACTTGACTCTTCTAATGGATAGCTTGTTCCTCTGCAGTTAAACTTGATGTCTGTTATATTTTATCAGTTTAACACTTTTGAAGGCTAATGATAAATTATTCTGCATTATCTTAGTCATGATAATTCTTACTGGGCTAGTTGAGCTCACCCTTTCTTTCACTATTCTCTTCAAGAAATGAGAACGTAGCTAGGACTAGTCGGGGAGCAGAGTGATGTCCAGATGATAGCATTAGTAGTCCTCACTATTCTGTGAAATAGTGTGACAATAAATGTAATGAGGATCCCATTGAGTGTGGATATTGTCTAGATGACAATATTCTTATTAAAACTCACAGCCTATGTTTTGTCGTATTTTACAGCTCATGTTGTATAATTAAGTTTGTATTTGAATTATGTACCATGTATCTGGCGACCCAAGATGGGTGATGTAGAACCAAATTTTTGGGTTGTCATAGTTGGTATCAAAGCTTAGGGATATGATCACTAGCTGAGATGTGAGACAAGAACTAGGAGGGGAGAGACGGGGAATTCCTTCACTAGTATGAACTACCTAAGTTTATTTGGTATTTATTTGGTCGGTTAGAGTATATGGATAATATGTGGCATGTCAATTAACCCTTATTTTGAAACTATATTCTAGAATAATATTTGAAATACAGGAGATGAGAAATGGAAAATCATGATAGAGAAGAAATAACTGAGAAGGTACAATTCGAAAAGAAAGCAAGGTATTCTCATATCTTCGAATATCAGGTACGTACGTAAATTTCAAGGGCAAAATTTCATAAGGAGGGGAGATTGTGAGATCCCGAATTTTATGAAATAAAAGTATTCAATTTTTATATTTTGGTAAATAGTTAAATTGATAAAAGTTTAAAGTTAAGGGTGATATGTGAAATTTTTTTAAAGTAGACAAGTTGTTATAAAATACCCGGTTACTATTTACTCTAGTATTGTTCACTAGAGTATTTGGAGCACTTTTTGTGTCGGAATACTATTCACGAGTTACTATTCACGGGTTACTATTCACCTAAATTACTATTCACCCGAATATTATTCACTCGGGTATTTGGGATATTTTTCGTGTCGAAGTACTATTCACGAGTTACTATTCACGGGTTACTATTCACCCAATTACTATTCACTATAGTATTGTTCACTCGGTATTTGGGACACTTTTTCTGTCGGGGTACTATTCACAGGATATTATTCCTAAAGTACTATTCACGGGGTACTATTCACCAAAAAAATATATTTCTTTTCGGTCTAAATTATTTTTGGGTACAATATTATTCCATGAGGAGATGTGCTAATTTTTTAGACTGTTGGTTGAAATTATAATAGTAAATCAATATGGATCGTTGGTTTAAAGTTTTAATAATAAAATCTTTTTATATAAAACAAAATACTTTTACAAAGTTATTCTATAAATAGAATATATTATATTCTATTATGCATAGTGTTTTACATAGTAAAATCTTTTTTATATAAAACATAATACTTTTATAAAGTTATTCTATAAATAGAATATATTATATTTTATTATGCATAGTGTTGTATAGTGTTTACATACTGTTTTGCATAGTAAAATCTTTTTATATAAAACAGAATACTTTTATAAAGTTATTCGTTTTATTAGATTATAAATAGAATATATTATATTTTATTTAAAAGATTTTGCTTTAAATATGGACCATCCGATTAAAAGTAAATCAATCTAGACCGTTCATGAATTAGTTACTATGCAATCCATTCTCCTATAAATATAAGCTCATTCCTTCATTATTTCTTACGAATTCACTGAAACTCTAGAGAGAGAAACTATAGAGAGAGTTCTTCTTCTATAATCTTGAGTGTATTTCTTTAGAGTTTAAGAAAGCTTTGAGCGTAATACAAGTTTCTTCGAGTATATCCTCGCCCTACCAGTTGGAATACTCTTATTTCAAAAGTAAGGGATATTATTTGTTGTACTCGTAAGGGGTATGGTATTATTTCTTTTGTATTCATGAAAAAAACTTCTGTTATTCTATTCTTTACTATTATGTTGGAATAACCTGTCTATGCGAAGTACCGCATACTTGGTGAAATTCTTTTGTTATTTCATTCTTTATTATTATGTTGGAATAACCTGTTTAAGCGAAGTACCGCATACATGGTAAAATTCTTCTATTATTCCATTCTTTATTATTCTGTCGGAATATCATGTCTGTGCGTTTACGCATGACCTGGTTCCATTATTTATTATTATGTTGGAATAACCTGTCTGTGCGATCTATCACATGCATGGTGAATTCTGTTGTTATTCCATTCTTATTTATTCTGTTGGAATATCATGTCTGTGCGATTACGCATGACCTGGTTCCATTATTTATTATTCTGTTTGAATAACCTTTCTGTTCGGATTACGCACGCATGATGAAATTCTTCTGTTATTCCATTCTTTATTATTATGTTAGAATAACCTGTCTATGGGAAGTACTGCATATATGGTGAAATTCTTTTATTATTCCATTCTTTATTATTATGTTGGAATAACCTGTCTATGCGAAGTACTGCATACATGGTGAAATTCTTTTATTATTCCATTTTTTATTATACTATTGGTTATTGATTTTACAGTTGTATGTCTTTGGCCCGTAGTGCAAAGATGATATGTTGTTGAATTTCTTTGGCCTGTAGTGCAAAGATGATCTGTTGTTTGATAGCTTTGACCCGTAGTGCGAAGATGGACATGTGTATGACATGATCATGACCACTAGTGATACTAACGAATATCCTTGGCCGTAGTGCATGGATAATTCAATAATGTGATTGGCAGGATCATGACCATTAGTTAACAGTTGATTGTCTTTTGGCCGTAGTGCACTGACAGGCAATTGATTGGTATGATAATGACCAATGGTTTTATAGTTGAATATCTTTGGCCCGTAGTGCAAAGATAGAAAACTGATTGGTATGATCATTGTTATTACATTTGAATATCTTCAGCCTTTGGGGTAAGGATATTGAGTAAATGTTCTATTAAGCCTTTGTGGCAAGAAGGAATTGTTAATTCACATTATTATAAATATGAATTGTGAATTTAACTAACATCTTTGGTGGTTCAGGTGAAGACAAGTGATGAAAATTCTAATTGTCTTGAGTATAACAAAGAACTGTTGATGAGTAGTACAAGAATAAAATATCAACGATGGACTTTTAATCTAGAAGAGATAGTAGATATTAGGTTCTACTTGACTCTTCTAATGGATAGCTTGTTCCGCTGCAGTTAGACTTGATGTCTGTTATATTTTATCAGTTTAACACCGTTGAAGGCTAACCATAAATTATTCTGCATTATCTTAGTCATGATAATTCTTACTGGGCTAGTTGAGCTCACCCTTTCTTTCACTATTCTCTTCAAGAAATGAGAACGTAGCTAGGACTAGTCGGGGAGCAGAGTGATGTCTAGATGATAGCATTAGTAGTCCTCACTATTCTGTGAAATAGTGTGACAATAAATGTAATGAGGATCCCATTGAGTGTGGATATTGTCTAGATGACAATATTCTTATTAAAACTCACAGCCTATGTTTTGTCGTATTTTACAGCTCATGTTGTATAATTAAGTTTGTATTTGAATTATGTACCATGTATCTGGCGACCCAAGATGGGTGATATAGAACCAAATTTTTGGGGCGTCACACAGACCGCCTGAAAATCATACGCAATCCACTCTAGGTTGTCTATTTGTATCCCTAATCATTTACAGTGTCATAGTTTTTAGGATGTATAAAATTTTTAGATATGTATATTTGTTTTCTTTTTCACCACATTTTCTTGCAGAACAAATGCCTCGCATACAAGGTACATTTTTTTCACATCTTGGTTCTCTTTTTTTCATTTGCATACATTGAGGACAATGCATGATTTAGGTATGGGGGGAGTTTGTTTGTATTATTGTATTAGATTTTTTTTTCTTTTTACGACAAAGATAAAAAAAGCACATAAAAAATAAAAAATAAAAATTTTGTTTGACTTTTTATGAATTGAATTAATTCTAATAAGTGTTTGTGGAGCAAAACTCATGAGTGAGATTGAAAGATTTAGAACTCTTAAATTTTTGATAATATACAAAATCTTAGTTCGAAACACCATCTGGATTAAAATTGATTTTATGAGCATTTTTGCACTTCACGTTTGCACTAATTTCTTAGTTGTGGGGTATAAACTATGATTATTGTAATTTAAAAAAAAGAAAAAAAAGAATGAATGAAAAAAAATTGAAAAAAAAGAAATAAATAACTGCTTCAATGTCCATTTAAACGAAATAACTGGGTATCCAAACCTCAAGAAGCATCAATATTCACGCTGAAAAGTGTGATGGATAAAAGCAGCTTGACTAATCTAATTTTGTGGCCTTTGTTACTCGAGTTAGTAAGCCCTTAGAGGTGTCTCTACACCTAGTGTCGTAAAGCCATCTGGTTTGGGAGTCATTGGTCCAACGCTCGCTCTACAAGGGTAACTCTGAAATGCCTAAGAAAATGAGACATTGCACAAGTCAAGAATCAAAATTGGAAAAAATGGAGAAAAAGAAAGAAAAAGAAAAAAAAATGAGCTTGCTTGATTTTCATGGTAAAACCCCTACTAAGAGTTACATCATATACACAATGCATGCATCACGTGAAAATTGATTTAATGAAGGATAGTGTCTAAAATGAAGATTGAGTATTTTTTATAAGGTAAAAGTGTAATTTTGAATTTAATCTTGCTTATGTATAATGCCCATAGATATTTAGAAGTTTTCTTTCAATTTCATAATTTGTTGAATCCAAAAATATTTTTGAATTTTGTGGGTATATTCACTACAAACCCTCACAAGACACAACTCGTCCACTTGAGGTAACTTTGGGGTTTAAAGGCTTGTTGCACATGCTAAGTGCAATCGTGTTTCCTACGAAAATGGGGTAGTATAACTTTTGTTTTGTTTTATTTTTATTTTACTCGAGGACGAGCAAAAGCTAGATATGGGGGTATTTGATAGACACGTAATTCATACATTTTACTATCTCTAATTTTGTCTTTTTAATTATATTAGTTTATTAAATTAAAATATTTTATTTTATTTTGTAGTATTTAATATTTGTTGCAATAAAGTCAAAATTTCGGTGATCAAGCGATATTTAATGCTCTTATTCATGTAAGGAATATCCAAGAAGAATCCTATAAGGAGAAGGAAAGAGGTGGAACAATCTTGGTGTGCAAGTAAAATTCAATAAGAGAAAGGAAAGTCAATCTAAAAGATCTCTTTCTCTAGAAGATCTTGTTGAGAATGTGATTACCACTAGGAAATTGAAACCTACATGGAAAGGGAACAAAAGTGTCCAAGTTCAATGAATCTAAATTAGGGTTCAAAGTTATTTTCCCTATAAATAGGTCTCTTGTTTTAGAGAAAAATATTATGAGGTATTGTATTAGTTTATGTTAGGAGTAGAAGTAGATTAAATTACGTCTTCATTGTACGGTTGTTGGAGGATCGTTAATTAAAAGGGAGTTTTCTTATTTATTTTTAATCTACTTCTTTTCTTTATTTTAGTTAGTTTAATTATTTTCATGTCTAGCTAATTTCTTTTATCTAGGATGAAGATGAAATTAAATAATTATTCGTGATAATATTTTTCATCTCTTCTATTATTTATGATTTTATGTTTAATTGATTTTGCTTTCATGTTCCGTTATTGAAATACATTCGTTTTATAGTTCTTATGTGATTTTAAATTAATTAAGAGGTTTTGATAGATTATTGTTAAGATATGAGTTTTTCATAATCCATGCTTGGCTCAAAGAAGTTTTGATGGGTTATAGTTAATCCTTAAATAGTCTATGCTTGCCCACGTTAATTGTAAATTACTATATTAAAGGGAAAAGAGAACAAAATCATAGTGAGTTATAAAAATAGAAGAGATTGAATTATATGTTATGATTATTATTTAATGGATTCAGATTCCTAGATTGTTTTTCTCATTATTTATTTTCATATTCTAGTTAATCAATTCAAAATCTTTAATTCTAATTCGCCTAAAATAGATATTAAGGACACATTAAATTAATATAGTCTCTGTGGGTTCGACCTGTACTTGCCAGTTCTTCAATTAGACATTGTGCACTTGCAGTAAATAATTTTAACACATCAGCGTGATAGTTAGGGTTTATTGAGACGATTGTAACTTTAAATTTACAACTTAAGAAGGATTTCGGATAATTAGCGATTGAGGTTATCTAGAGTTGTTAATCTCATTGAAGGGTAAATAATTAACTTGATTATTCTATAATTGTAAAAAGGTGATATTGAACTATAAAATTTAAGTCTTTTACTCATTGATTACTCACATTAATTCTTATTTATTTTCATTAATTAAATTAATCAAATTCAAAAATCCCCATCTTTCTTGGAAACACTTAGAAAAATACAAAAATAAATCACTCTCTGTGGGATCGATCCTTGCTTGTTGCTATACTAATACTTGTGTTAATAGAGTAGAAGTAAGATATTATTTTAGGAGTGTCAACGACAGCTCCCAAATTTTGGCGCAATTGTCGAGGAGTGTTATTTGTTTTTTTTCTTCATTAATTGTTTTCTTTATTTTATTCTTTATGCCTCGATCCTCTCACTTTCTAGATTTGAAATTTGATCCAGAAATAAATAGAACCGAACGCAGGCTAAGGAAGGAGACTCGTCAATCTCGGAGAATAATTATAGATTCTGATGAAGCTCTATCACCAAGCTTCAACATAGCTTTGGAATTACTTTCAAACAATTCATCCACTGAATCTAAAAAAAGAGGACATGACAATGCCAAATAATAACAGGACTTTGAAGGAGTTGTCTACTCCTAATCTAAACCAGTAACCTTCGTGCATTGAATATCCTACTTTAACTGCTGCTTTTGAATTAAAATCTGGACAAATTCACCTTTTGCCTACTTTTCGTGGTCTCACAGGTGAGGATTCATACAAGCACTTAAAGGAGTTCCTTGTGGTGTGTTCCACTATGAAACCAGAAGGGATTACAGAGGAACAGATAAAGCTTAGAGCTTTCCCCTTTTCACTGGCGGACTTAATAAAGGAATGGTTGTACTATCTCTATTCGGGATCGATACAATCATGGAACTATATGAAAAGGCTTTTCTTGAAAAAGTACTTCATTGCTTCAAGAATATCCAACATAAGGAAGGAAATATGCGGAATTCGACAATTCAGTGGAGAGACTTTGTATGAGTATTGGGGAAGATTCAAGAAGTTGTGCTCTAGCTTCCCTCTGTACCAAATTGATGATCAACACTTGATTAGTACTTCTACGAAGGGCTTGTACCAATGGATAGGAGTATGATCGATGCTTTTATTGGAAGCAATCCGTTAGAAGAGTCAAGTAGAGCATGATATCTACTATCTTCTATGATTTAAAAAGTTTTTCATCAACTTTATCGCTGAGACTTAGCTTAATAAATAAACCACATCATCGAATCATCCCTGCACTACGGGCCAAGGATATTCATGTAAGCATCAATGATCATGATCATACCAACAACTGTCCATCAATGCACTACGGGCCAATGAGGACTTTTATCCCATCATTTGCAACTTTACGGTCATGATTATACCGAATAATCCCTGGTCATAATCATACCAAGTCCATCTATGCACTACGCCCAAAGATGACTTTCATCACAATATAAACATGACAATGATGACAATGATGACAATGATGTATATAATGAATGAACATAAATAATCAAAACAATAAGATAACATAGATCTTAGTGATTTTCAACTTGATTATCCAGAGTCCAAATTCTTAACATAATATTAGATGAAGCACAAACTATTAAGGATATTCTAATCCTTTCAGGACTTTTCACCATTTAATGATAAACTGAATAAACGAATAATAATATCTTACCATAATATGGAGTATGAAAGAAAATGATATTCTTTTTACCATAAAAATGATACCCTCTTACCAAAATAATGATATCCCTTACCTCAAAAGAAAATTAGATAATGGAATAGTGAGGTAACAGACGTCTCTTCTACTTTCTCTCTAAAGCTTCTCTCTCTGTAGCTTCTCTTTCTATAATTGCTCTTGTGAGTCTTAGTGAATTGGTGAGAATGAAAGAAGAATGAGCTTCTATTTATAGGAAAATTTTGGGGCTCAAAATATTACAGTATAATACCTTCATCTTTTCTTTCATTTTTAATTTAGTTCTGCAAGTATTATCAAACTTGCACCACCTCCCCTAATAGTACATCATGTGAATCAATAGTACATTCATGTGAATCAATAGTTCTATACATGTGAAAAAAATAATTACAGTATAGTACCTTCATTTATACCTCCATTTTAAATTTAGTCATGCAAGTATTATCAATTTTGCACCACCTCCCCTAACAGTACATGCATGTGAATCAATAGTACACACATGAGAACAAATTGTTATAAACATATGAATTAATAGCAATTTTTTCTTATTTATCCGATCAATTACCCGATTGGTCAATATAACCTCTAAACATCCATTATTATCGGAATAGATGTCGATTTCCACTAACACTAATAATTCCAACACAATGGAAATATCAATTTCATCTTTAATCAACACGAACTTATTCATCATTAATATTATAACTCACAATATTTAACAACCAGATCATTCCCAGGAAAGAGGGGGCTTTCCGATAAGGATTTCTCCCTATTGGCGCGCAATTAGGTGACCAAACCTCTCATTAACAGAACTTTCTAGACATTGTCAATATTGCAAATAATAATATGAATAACTTTGTCATCTCAATTATTGATTTAATAATACAAAATATTATGCAGATGATACTATGACAATAATTGAATCAATAATATGAGAGATATTATGCATCAATTATTGTAGCAATAATTGAGTATAACTGAGTGAATTCTCACGTAAGCATCAATAATCAATACCGTGTGCTACTCTGCAACCACGCGTATTACTTTTCTTTTACCACCGGGTAGTTCAACGGTAAAAATTTCGCCGTTATTTTTATAAAAAGATAATTATGTCATTTTCTAAAACGACAACACTTCTGTTGTGGGGTCTACCGATGGTTGTGTTGTCGTACGAATATTCCCTGCTAAAACGAATTTCCCCCGACCAATCGAATATTATATAACCACTTGCTTACTTTTCAAATTTTGTAAATATTACCCACAACTATAACATTATATCAAATCTACACCAAAATATTCAAAAATATATTTCGAGAAAAAATTAATCTTTATTCATAAAAGTTGGGGTCTTACAATGATGGTTATCCTTAGATTATCAAGCTTCCTTTCCACAATTCCTCTCTCAAAATCTCTCTAGACTTCTTCCAATTCTCTCTCAACTTTTTCTTCTTTCTCTTCTTCTGTGTTCTTCCTCCCTATTCTAATCTTACGTAATAATTATATAATATAAATATATCTATTAAATGACATCAGTTATCTTATTTTTGAAACTCAAAAGCCAAAAGGCTTGTTTGGCTAACTAATTTAAAATTTAATCAATTAAACCTTATACCTTGTTTGGTAAAACATATTTAAATTAAAGACTTAACATTTGTCATGAATAAGCATTTGAATGATTATCCCTATTTATATATGATTTGATTATGATATATATATGAATGAATATGCAAGTATGCTTGTATTAACAAAAGCTGTAAAGTCCTTTGATAGATAATAGAAACATGTGTACAAGGACTTAGAATGAATTGATCAAGTATGTTAGGTTGATCCTACATAAGCAAAATAGCTTTGTAAAGTCCTTAAAAAGAAATGATGTACAAGGACTATAAAGGTAGAAAGATCAAGCATGTTTGGATGATCGTATAATGTAATAGATAGGCTTGTATGATCGTCGAGCACTGCACCAGAAATTGTAGTCTGCCAGGAGAGTCAAGGAGAACTCGAGAGCTGTCAAGGCAGAATCGTAGTCTGCAAGATAATAGATCTTGGAGTTCGTAGACTGCCAGGAGAGACGAAGAAGGATCGTAGTGTGTCGAGTAGAACTTCCTCAGAGCCGAAGTCTACTGAGGAAGTCATGTTCAGAATCGTAGAGACAGCCTGCCTATGAGCTGACCGAACCTCTGCCGAAGCCAAGTCAGAAACGTAGACTACACTAAGAGTCGTAGAGTCTACTGATGCCGAAGCCAAGTCAAGGATCATAGATCACACTCTGAGTTCGTAGAGTTTATTGATTACATGCAGAGATCGTAGTCGAGCAATATCAGATGAGGACATCGAACACAAAGACAGAAATCGTAGAGTGTCAAGATCTGATCCCGAAGTCATAGTGTCTTCACAGTCGAAGCTGAATCGTAGAGTGTAGAACTACAACATCAACATACGTGCTCACAATGCCAAAGCGGAATCGTAGAGAAAATACGATTCTCAACTAATAAGCACTCCCAGAATATCCATAGGAATGAATCCTCTGGTCGGCACTGCAATGTAACATCCAAGGAAACCAGAGAGCACTTAACGAATGACATGCAAGCTAATAGAAGATCTAAGCGTCAACCCAATCAGCATCAAGATTGAGTTATGAAGCCATTCGAGGTGAAGTCTTCCACAAGATGATCATAAGAAGACTTCAGTAGCTGACCGAGGAAAGTCAGTAAGTTCAGTAGCTGTCAAGAGAACAGAAGTCAGCGATCTTGAAAGCAATCAAGATTATAGTGTTTGCCAAACAAAGAAAGAACTGATGGAATGTGCACAGAGATACTGGTCAGCCTCTGAAGAACAAGGCTAAAGTGATTAAGCGTAGGGTCAGTCCATTGATGATAAGTGAACGGGAGATCACCAGGAGAAAGCGAGCTGGATGCGCCACAAATCTGAAGTGTCTTGCTATCCAGAAGGGGCAGCTCAAAGAAGTCAAGCCATAAGTATCTGAGAATAGTCGAAGCAAACAAAAGTGTTGAAGTACTGCACAAGAGAAGGAAGAAGTGTTCTACATTGAAGATCTAATCAACACTCTTCAAGATCGTAGTGTTGTCTCTACCAGTCAACATGACACTATGATCAGGTCCTTGAAGACATGCATCAGAATCGTAGAGTTCGAATAGCTGAAGACTAAAGCATTGGCAACGGTTCAATCTGAAGGGTAATATTCGGACAAGAGCTTATTGAGAGCATCGATGCAAAAGGACAACCTCTGATCGAGAAATCAGAAGGAGGAAATAAAGTCTTAGGCCTGCCCAAGATATTAAAGTGACATCTCTGATGGGTATGTGAAATAGTAGACTGCAATGTCAAAGAAAGTATGACTTGTCACATCAGCAGTCTACCTCTATCTACTCGAGATCTGTGAAGACATTTGAATGGCTTTCAATGGCTACTTTCCAACAGAAGAATTGGGAAGGAGTATAAATCTGCTAGAGCTTCAAAGATCGAACGTTGCTAGAGTTGCCGAGTTTGGAGTAACGGTGGACTGTTCTAAACCATGTAAAATAGTTAGTTCAAAGGCTCACTCTACGATACACCAAGAACACTCAGAGGCATACAAAGGAAGAAGTAGAAGTGAAAGTTCTACAATGTAGAAGTAAGAGTTCTACTGCAAGAAGAGTGTTCTGAACTGCCGAGAGAAGGAAGAGCATCATGTCAATCATGGGAAGACTCTAAGTACCATAGAGAAGAGCTCACAGTCATCTTAGCAAGTCCATCATGAGAAGACATTAAGTATTAAGACGGGAGATCACAAACGTCATCATGGTGGCAAGCATGAGAAAGTTTCTAAGTACCTAGCAGAAGAGCTTACAGTCATCTTAGACACCTATCATGTGCAGCCATCATGTATCAAGAGGAATGATCTATAAGGCAGTCATCAAGGGATCATCCGAAGAGGTTGAGTAACTGAAGAAGCTGAGCATCATGCAACACTCAACTGCACTTCAAGGATGATCACGCCAAGATGCTAAGTACAGAAGATGTTCAGAGCATGAAGATATATTAGTAGCTCAGCACCAACTCCAATAAACAAACAACTCAACAGAAGTCAGGGCCTAAGGGGTCCTTGTCCGAAGAGACTAAATGAAGCCAGGGCCTGGGGGGTCCTTGTCCAGAGGGACTAAATGAAGTTCCAAGCCTGTTGGGCTTGAAGAGTTCCTAGGTAAGTACAGGAGTGTGACGCCCCCAAAATAGGTATACATCACATATTCTAAGTCGTCAAATACATGGTACAGAATACAAATACAACTTAATTATACAACTGTCGTGTAAAGTACGATAAAACATAAGCTGTGAGTTTTAATACAAATATTGCCGTCCAGACAATATACAAACTCAAATTCAATATTATTATATTTATTTTCAACTATTTCACTGAATAGTGAGGATTACTAATGCTATCATCTGGTCCGTCACTCCGTTCCCCGACTAGTCCCTGCTACGTTCTCATTTCCTGAAGAGAACAATAAAAGTAAAAGGGTGAGCTCACCTAGCCCAGTAGGAAATATTATGACTAAGATAATGCATAATATATTATCGTTAGCCTTAAACAGTGTTAAACTGATACAATATAACAACCACCAAGTTTAACTGCATCGGAACAAGCAATCCATTAAAAGAGTCAAGTAGAGAATAAAATCTACTATCTTTTATGATTTAGAAGGTTTTTCATCACTTTTATCGCTGGGACTCAGCTTAATAAATAATCCACATCATTGAATCATCCCTGCACTATGGCCAAGGATATTCTTTAGTATCACGACCACAATTATCCATGCACTACGGGCCAAGAATATTTGTGTATTCAATAATGGTTATGATCATGCCATCAACTGTCCATCAATGCATTACGGGCCAATGAGGACTTTTTCCACTTCATTTGTAACATTGCGGGTATGATTATACCGAATAATCCCAGGTCATAATCATACCAAGTCCATCTATGCACTATAGGCGACAGATGACTTTCAACAAAATATAAACATGAGGATGATGACAATGATATAAGAATTCAATAAAACAAGTTCAAGAATTAATTTATCCAGGAACCAATAACGTCCAAATTGTTAACATGATACTGCTTTGTAGAGTAAAATTCAAGAATGCTCAGAAGAATATTTCAATGAAAAGATACTGGATGAAGCGCAAATATCAAGGATATTCCACTAATTTCATGGAGTATAGAAGTCAAAACTTTAACCAACTGAGTATAATAAGGAATGGAATAATAAAAGAAATCACCAGGCATGCGATAGACCGCACAGGAAGGTTATTCCACTAGAATAATAAATAACGGAATCAGGTCCGGCGTAAAATGCACAGACAGGATATTCCAACAAAATAATAAAGACGGAATCAGGTGCGGCGTAAAACGCACAGATAGGATATTCCAACAGAATAATAAAGACGGAATCAGGTTCGGCGTATAACGCACAGACATGATATTTCAACAGAATAATAAAGACGGAACCAGGTCCGACGTAGAACGCACAGACATGATGTTCCAACAGAATAATAATGAATGGAACAATAGAAGAATTTTGCCAAGTATAGGGTAGCCCGCGTATACAGGTTATTCCAACAGACTAATAAAGAATGGAATAATAGAAGTTCTCTTCATAGATAAGAAAGAAATAATACTCACTACCTTAGAAAAGCTGGATACTGGAATAGTGAGGTAGCAAATTTCTCTTCTTCTTTCTATAATTTTTCTCTATAATAATCGCTCTAAAGCTTTTGTGAATTGGTGAGAAATGGAGGAAGAATGATCTTCTATTTATAGAAAAATATAGTTTCGATAATTGCACGTTTTGGGGCTAGAAAAATTACAGTACAATACCTCCAACTTTTTCTTTATTTTTAATTTAGTCATATAAGTATTATCAAACTTGCACCACCTCCCCTAATAGTAAATAATGTGATTCAATAGTAAATTATGTGAATCAATAGTTATAGACATGTGAAAATACGAATTACAGTATAGTACATTCATCTATACCTCCATTTTTAACTTAGTCATGCAAGTATTATCAATCTTGCACCAACTCCTCTAATAGTAACAAGTATGTGAAACAATAGTATACACATGTGAACAAATAGTTATAATCATGTGAAATAATAGCAATCAATTGCTCATTTATCCGGTTAAATACTTGATTGGTCAATATAACCTCCAGACATCAATTATTATCGAAATAATTGTCGATTTTCACTAACACAAATAATTTCAACACAATGAAACCATTTTTATCAAAAATATAAATTTTGAAATTTCGAAGTTTGACTTTTCTCGAAAAATTCAACTATTAACTTTTTGACCAAATAGTGAATTCCGAAAAATTTTGTGTTTATAGACTATTTTTACTAATTTCATCATTCCGAACTCAAATATCACGTCCGCGTCTCCAAATTCCACTCCGAACACAACTTCAATTTTAATAACATTCATCATTAATATTATAACTCAAAATATTTATCAACTAGGTCGTTCCCAGGAAAGAGGGGGCTTTCCAATAAGAATTTCTCCCTATTGGCGACAGAACTTCTAGACATTGTAAATATTGCAATTTAATAATATGAATAACTTTGTCGTCTCAATTATTGATTTAATAAAATAACATATTATGCAGATGATATTATGACAATAATCGAATCAATAATATGAGAGATATGATGTTGCAATTACTGTAGCAATAATTGAGTATAACTGAGTGACTTCTCACGTAAGCATCAATAATCAATACCGTGTGATACTATTTAACCACGCGTATTACTGTACTTTTACTACCGGGTAGTTCAACAATTAACGGTAAAACTTCTGCCGTTATTTTCATAAAGTATTTTTTTCGTTTTCTCAATCCAACAATAATTCCGTTGTGGGGGTCCACCAATGATTGTGCCGTTGTACGAATATTCCCTGTTAAAACGAATATTCCCCGACCAATCGAATATTATATAACAACTTGCGTACTTTGCAAAATTTGTAAATATTACCCACAATTATAACATTATATCAAATCCACACCATAATATTTAAAAATATATTTCGAGAAAATTTAATCTTTATTCAAAAAGTTGGGGTCTTACAACCTCCCCTTCTTATGAAATTTTGTCCTCGAAATTAGGGTGCGTACCTGGTATGTCGAAGAGGTAAGGATATCTTGATTTCATCTCAGATTCTAACTCCCAGGTCATTTCTTCCACATCGTGGTTTCTCCATAAAACTTTGACTTGAGGTATAACCTTGGAGCATAGAATATGATCCTTTTTATCCAAGATTGTAACAGGTAACTCTTCATACATTAAATCTTCCTCTATCTTAAATGGTTCTAATTCAATAATGTGGTTCGAGTCTTTCACATATTTACGCAACATAGATATGTGAAAAACGTTATGAACACGAGACATACATGGCGGTAAAGCGAGTCTATACGCCACAGTTCCTACTCGATTGAGGATTAAAAATGGGCCAATGAATCAAGGGTTTAGCTTTCCTCTCTTTCCAAATCTCGTAACTCCCTTCCACAGAGCAACACGTAACAACACATGATCTCCAATATCGAATTCTGCGTCCTTTCGATGAAGATCAGCATAACTCTTTTGTCGATCTTGTGAGGTTTTTATACGTTGTCGGATCATTTGAATCTTTTCCGTAGTCATACGTACCAACTCTGGTCCCAACAACGTTTCTTCACCCACCTCATCCCTGTATACTGGAGAACGACACTTTCTTCTATACAACGCTTCAAATGGAGCCATGCCAATACTTACTTGATAATTGTTGTTGTAGGAAAACTCCACCAATAGTAAGAACTTGTTCTAACTTCCCTTGAAGTCAAGGACACAGAGTCTTAATAGATCTTCAAGAGTTTGAATCGTCCTCTCCGACTGCCCGTCCGTCTGAGGATGATATGCAGAGCTAAATCGTAAATCCGTGCCCATAGCTTTTTGCAAACTAACCCAAAATCTTGAAGTGAATCTTGGGTCTCGATCAAAAACTATGGATACTGGCATACCATGCAATCTTACAACCTCGTTTATGTACATATGAGCAAGACGTTCAAGTGCATAAGTTTCTCGTATCGGTAAGAAATGAGCAGACTTGGTCAATCTATCAACAATGACCCAAATCGCATCTATGCCTTGAGAAACTTTGGGAAGACCGGTAACGAAATCCATGGTAATGTGCTCCCACTTCCATTCTGGAATTTTAAGTGGTTGCAATGGACCTTTTGGTACTTGATGCTCCGCTTTAACTCATTGAAAAATTAGACACCTTGAGATAAATAGTGCTATCTCTCTCTCCATATTGCTCCACCAAAATGTATGACGAAGATCACGATAGATTTTGATACTCCCAGGATGAATTACAAACGATGTGTTGTGCACCTCCATCATGATTTTATACTTTAAATCAGGGTCGTTAGGAACACAAAGTCTGGAGTTGACTCGAAGTATTCCTTCTTTATCAATTCTTGCTTCCGGCATAGTACCTTCTTGCACTTTCTTCCTCATACGCATCAGCTCCGGATCTGTAACTTGAGCAACTTTAACTTTATCAATTAAAGTCGATTCTACTCGTATATTCACCATCATCACCTGGGTCCCTGAAGTCTTTAACTCTATCTCCATCCTTTGCAAGTCACACAAAATGGGCTTTTGTGTTGTGAATATTGCACTCGTACCCGCATATGATCTTTTACTCAATGCGTCAGCTACCACGTTCGTTTTTCCAGGATGGTATTGGATAGTATGATCATAATCTTTCAACAGTTCAAGCCAACGTCGTTTTCACATGTTGAGTTCCTTTTGAGTGAAGAAATATTTGAGGCTTTTATGATCCGTAAAGATCTCCACTTTTTCTCCATACAAGTAATGCCTCCAAATTTTAAGTGCGAAGACAACAGCTGCCAACTCTAGATCATGAGTAGGATAATTCCTCTCATATTCTATGAGTTATCTTGAGGCATAAGCTATGACTTTCCCATGTTGCATGAGAACACATCCTAACCCTCTGCCTGAAGCATCACTGTAGATGACAAATCCCTCCGAACCAGATGGTATTGTCAGAACAGGTGCTGAAATGAGTCTCCTTTTGAGTTCTTGAAAACTCTTCTCACATTCCTCGCTCTAACCGAACTTTGTATCTTTCCGAGTCAGTTGAGTTAATGGAGTAGCGATTCGAGAAAATCCTTCCACTAATCTCCAATAATAACCAGCTAAACCGAGAAAGCTACGTACTTCGGTCACTGATTTGGGTTGCTCCCAGCTTTGAATAGCTTCAATCTTTGCCGGGTCAACGGATATTCCATGACTTGATACTACGTGCCCAAGGAATGCTACTTCTTCAAGCCAGAACTCGCATTTCTTTAACTTGGCATAAAGCTTATATTCACGAAGCTTTTGGAGTATCAGCCTCAAGTGTTGCTCATGTTCTTCACGGCTTTTGGAATAAATAAGGATGTCGTCAATAAAGACGACCACAAAGTGATCCAAATATTCTTTGAATACTCGGTTCATCATATCCATGAAGGTAGCAGGAGAATTAGTCAATCCAAAAGACATGACTAAGAATTCATAATGCCCGTACCGAGTTCTGAAGGCAGTCTTTGGAATATCCTCAGTTTTAACCTTCAGCTGATGATATCCAGAACAAAGATCGATCTTTGAAAAAAATTGTGCTCCTTGTAACTGATCAAACAGGTCATCAATATGTGGCAATGGGTACCTATTTTTGATGGTGACATGATTTAACTCCCGATAATCAATACAAAGTCGCATACTCCCATCTTTCTTCTTCACGAATAGAATAGGAGCACCCCAAGGAGACGTACTAGGATGAATAAAACCAATGTCTAACAATTCCTATAATTGGGTCTTTAACTCCTGAAGTTCAATAGGAGCCATTCGATATGGGGCTTTGGAAATGGGTTTTGTACCGGGTTCAAGGTCGATACAAAATTCGACTTCACGCTCTGGGGGTAGGCCAGGAAGTTCTTCAGGGAATACGTCACAAAATTTATTAACAATAGAAATATCCTTCAAATCTGACGTATTTTTGTTTAAATCCGTGACATGAACTAAGAAAGCTTGACATCCATTTTTCAATAAACGAATAGCTTTATGGCTTGAGATGACCGTGATTGATTTTAATGGTTTGGTCGCTTGAATTCGCATAATAGGTTTATTAGGAATATGAAAGCTAACAACCTTACAAAAACAATCAATTTTAGCTTGATGAATAGTTAACCAATCAATCCCTAGAATCACGTCAAATGCAAGTATTTTTAAGGAGATAAGATCTACAGGTAACGTGCAGTTACCGATTTGAATCAAACAAGACTTATAAACAGTGGATGTAATGAAGATTTCTCCTAATGGAGTTTCAATAGATAAGTCAAAATCTAATTTCTCTGGAGTCAAATTTAATCGTTGAGCGCAAGTAGAAGAAATAAAAGAATGGGTAGAACCGGTATCAAATAAGGAATAGACTTCACTAGAGTTTGTGATAAGCTTACCCGTGATGACCTCGTTCGGGTTCTTTGCTTTCTGGGAGGTCACAACAAACGCTCTCCCTTGCACTACTGGCTTTGACTTTTCTGGGACGGCCTTTGGTGCCTCCATCTTAGCTGAACTTGTCTTCGGTGAACGATAAAATCGGGCTAGGTGACCTTCTCTTCCACAATTATAACATGCTTTGGATGGCATCACGCAGTTTGGACTGATATGTCCCTCCCCTCCGCATTTGAAGTATATGATAGGTGGTCGTTCTCCTTCCTTAACCACTGTTGCTGGTGCTGACGTCTTTCCATCATTGTTGAATCTCATTTTCTTGAAATGTCCATTTTTACTATCTTGGCTATGATTACCACCGAAGTGGTTACCATTTCTGGCATGTAGATTCCTTCCACGCTTATTGTCACCGTTTCAATGACTGTTACCACTGGTATTTTTATGATGTCGACTGCTTTCCCTTGGTTGCGTTGACTCGTTACCACGCTCCAATAACTGAGCCCTATTTACAACATCTAAGTACAAACACAATTTATGAGAAATTAGATATTGACGTATCTCCAGTTTTAAATCTCTTAAAAACATTCGCGTCATTCGCTCCTCATTATTGACCAAATGGGATGCAAACTGGGATAACTCCATAAATTTAGCCTCGTATTACGACACGGTCATATTATTTTGTTCTAACTTGATAAACTCCACCTCTTTCATGTAACGAATACTTTCGAGAAAGTACTTGTCGTTGAATAGCTCTTGGAACTTCTCCCAAGACATCTTGAGTGCGTCAGGCTAGGTACGTTTTACAGATTCCCACCAATAATCTGCCTCTTCACGCAACATGAAAGTAGCGAAGGGAACCTTTTGCTCCTCGGAGCATCCCAAGACATCAAATATCTTGGTGATCTGCTTTATCCATGCTTAAATCTTAAGTGGTTTTGGCTCTCCAATAAACTCCGGTGGTTCCAGCTCCTTAAACTGTTTAGCGGTTACCGTCCAAGAGTTTCTAGTGTTTCCACCTACATTTTGGACATGAGCCGCTCTCGCCTGATGTTGCATGAATTGCATAAAGCCTCTGAACATTCCATCATTCATCATTTGGTCAGTGTTGTTGTTTGCATGAGGATTGTCGCCTTCCGGATGCACATTATTCTGATTGTTGATCTATGGAGACTCAACGGTCTCTTGTGCTCTATTACTATTCTCAATATTCTCGGATGCCATTTTCAAATACTACCACAAAACAAGGGTTAATTGACATGCAACATATTATCCATATACTCTGACCAACCAATTAAATACCAAATAAACTTATGGAGGTTATACTAGCGAAGGAATTCCCCATCTCTCCCCTCCTAGTTATAGTCTCACATCTTAGCCAGGGATCATATCCCTAAGTTTTGATACCAACTGTGATGCCCCCAAAAGAGGTATACATCACCTATTCTAAGTCGTCAAATACATGGTACAGAATACAAATACAACTTAATTATACAACTGTCGTGTAAAGTACGATAAAACATAAGCTGTGAGTTTTAATTCAAATATTGTCGTCTAGACAATATACAAACTCAAATTCAATATTATTACATTTATTTTCCACTATTTCACTGAATAGTGAGGACTACTAATGCTATCATCTGGTCCGTCACTCCGTTCCCCGACTAGTCCCTACTACGTTCTCATTTTCTGAAGAGAACAATAAAAGTAAAAGGGTGAGCTTACCTAGCCCAGTAGGAAATATTATGACTAAGATAATGCAGAATATATTATCGTTAGCCTTCAACAGTGTTAAACTGATACAATATAACAACCACCAAGTTTAACTGCAGCGGAACAAGCAATCCATTAAAAGAGTCAAGTAGAGAATAAAATCTACTATCTTTTATGATTTAGAAAGTTTTTCATCACTTTTATCGCTGGGACTCAGCTTAATAAATAATCCACATCATCGAATCACCTCTGCACTACGGCCAAGGATATTCTTTAGTATCAGGACCACAATTATCCATGCACTACAGGCCAATAATATTTGTGTATTCAATAATGGTCATAATCATGCCTACAACTGTCCATCAATGCACTACGGGTCAATGAGGACTTTTACCACTTCATTTGTAACATTACGGTCATGATTATACCGAATAATCCCTGGTCATAATCATACCAAGTACATCTATGCACTATAGGCCACAGATGACTTTCAACAAAATATAAACATGAGGATGATGACAATGATATAAGAATTCAATAAAACAAGTTCAAGAATTAATTTATTCAGGAACCAATAACGTCCAAATTGTCAACATGATACTGTTTTGTAGAGTAAAATTCAAGAATGTTCAAAAGAATATTTCCATGAAAAGATACTGGATGAAGCGCAAATATCAAGGATATTCCACTAATTTCATGGAGTATAGAAGTCAAAACTTTAATCAACTGAGTATAATAAGGAATGGAATAACAAAAGAAATCGCCAGGCATGCGATAGACCGCACATGCAGGTTATTCCACCAGAATAATAAATAACGGAATCAGTTCCGGCGTAAAACGCACAGACAGGATATTCCAACAAAATAATAAAGACGGAATCAGGTGCGGCGTAAAACGCACAGACAGGATATTCGAACAGAATAATAAAGACAGAATCAGGTCCGGCATAAAATGCATAGATAGGATATTCCAACAGAATAATAAAGACGAACCAGGTCCGGCGTAGAACACACATACAGGATGTTCCAACAGAATGATAAAGAATGGAACAACAGAAGAATTTCACCAAGTATAGGGTAGCCCGCGATTACAGGTTATTCCAATAGAATAATAAAGAATGGAATAACAGAAGTTCTCTTCATAGATAAGAAAGAAATAATACTCCCTACCTTAGAAAAACTGGATACTGGAATAGTGAGGTAGCAGACTTCTCTTCTTCTTTCTATAATTTTTCTCTATAATAATCGCTCTAAAGCTTTTGTGAATTGGTGAGAAATGAAAGAAGAATGAGCTTCTATTTATAGAAAAATATAGTTTCGCTAATTGCACGTTTTGGGGCTAGAAAAATTACAGTACAATACCTCCAACTTTTTCTTTATTTTTAATTTAGTCATGGAAGTATTATCAAACTTGCACCACCTCCCCTAATAGTAAATAATGTGATTCAATAGTAAATTATGTGAATCAATAGTTATAGACATGTGAAAATACGAATTACAGTATAGTACATTCATCTATACCTCCATTTTTAACTTAGTCATGCAAGTATTATCAATCTTGCACCAACTCCTCTAATAGTAACAAGAATGTGAAACAATAGTATACACATGTGAACAAATAGTTATAATCATGTGAAATAATAGCAATCAATTGCTCATTTATCCGGTTAAATACTTGATTGGTCAATATAACCTCCAGACATCAATTATTATCGAAATAATTGTCGATTTTCACTAACACAAATAATTTCAACACAATGAAACCATTTTTATCAAAAATATAAATTTTGAAATTTCGAAGTTTGACTTTTCTCGAAAAATTAAACTATTAACTTTTTGACCAAATAGTGAATTCCGAAAAATTTTGTGTTTATAGACTATTTTTACTAATTTCATCATTCCGAACTCAAATATCACGTCCGCGTCTCCAAATTCCACTCCGAACACAACTTCAATTTTAATAACATTCATCATTAATATTATAACTCAAAATATTTATCAACTAGGTCGTTCCCAGGAAAGAGGGGGCTTTCCAATAAGAATTTCTCCCTATTGGCGACAGAACTTCTAGACATTGTAAATATTGCAATTTAATAATATGAATAACTTTGTTATCTCAATTATTGATTTAATAAAATAACATATTATGCAGATGATACTATAACAATAATCGAATCAATAATATGAGAGATATGATGCAGCAATTACTGTAGCAATAATTGAGTATAACTGAGTGACTTCTCATGTAAGCACAAATAATCAATACCGTGTGCTACTATGCAACCACGCGTATTACTGTAATTTTACTACCGAGTAGTTCAACAGTTAACGGTAAAACTTCCGCCGTTATTTTTATAAAGTATTTTTGTCGTTTTCTCAATCCGATAATAATTTCGTTGTGGGGGTCCACCAATGATTGTGCCATTGTACGAATATTCCCTATTAAAATAAATATTCCCCAACCAATCGAATATTATATAACAACTTGCGTACTTTGAAAATTTTGTAAATATTACCCACAACTATAACATTATATCAAATCCACACCATAATATTCAAAAATATATTTCGAGAAAATTTAATCTTTATTCAAAAAGTTGGGGTCTTACAAGGAGTTCCAAGGCTACTGGCCTTGAAGAGTTCTTAGTGAACTGAAGTCCCAAGGATGCTGGCCTTGAAGGAATCTTAGTGATTCAGGGTGCTGCCCTTCCTTAGTGGAAATCCTGCTAGTTGAAAGCAGAAGAGTGGATTAGGAGCTTGAGTCTCTGAACCACTTAAAACCCCTTGTGTCTTTTCCATTAGGTCATTTACATTATATATTATAATTGCTATAACTTCTATGTATGTTCTAATTGCTTACAACTGAACTAACTCTACGAACAATGTATGTATGATTATGAATATATCAATGAAGGGGATCTTTTACTTATTCCGATGTGCTTGAAAAGATTCTTATGTTTGTCATACGCTAACTTATGAGCAATACAAAATAAACCAGAAAAGTATTTGAAATAAAAAGGATCTATTCAACCCCCCCTTATAGATCTATTGTGCCTACTGGGAACTAACAATTGGTATTAAAGCAGGTTCTCATGCTATATTGAAAAACTAATCGCTTTGAGTCTGATACCAGGCACAGACATTGTTCTAAACTTAGTTTAGTAGTAAGTAACTTGTTATATGCAGATGAGCTCACACGTTGGAAATATTGTGTATAGGTTAAATATATATTTACATCTGAAGCTGCTCAGATTGGTCCATGTTCTTGATTGCTACATCAACAAAACTAATTCCTGCCTGCAGTCAATCTTATAGTCTGAAGACCAGACGAGAAAGCTCAAGAGACATCAACGACAAAGAGTCAAACATCCTCCAGCCTGAAAGATGAAAAGGCCATACATGCTAAGAAATGCTTATCCAAATAAGAAAGAAGATCTTCTCAAACGTGTGTTTGGCCAACCAGCAGCTGGGTGCAAACTTTATGAACTGAAAGATGTCAAAGAACTAAAGATGTTGAGATTCTCCTAGCCTGTATTTGCAAGACCACTACTGATTGATTAAAGGCCAACAAGAGCAACAAGCTGTCAGGAGAAAATGTGAAGCTATGCACATTAATGCCTAAACTCAGTATATCTAAGATAAATGACTGTTAAGAGACTGACACTAAAAAGGTACGGTTCCTCACTATTATACATGTGTACATCATTAATGCACCTTCTTATGAACCATAACAGTATTCTGTCAAGAAGTCATAATCTACCTAAAAAGGTGAAGAGAGAAAGTACCCTGAGGATGGGAACTCAAATGTCTATAAACTTTCACTCCATACAAGTTTTAGGTTGAAGATGACACCTTGAAGGAAACCTGAAATGGGTCATAAGAGCATCACAGGCCAAATTAATTCTATGTGAAGTAATCTTTGCTGGTGGGTTAGTATGTATGTACAAATCCTTGCTCTAAGTGTTTGATAACACACAGAGTATGATCAGTTCTAAAAGAGTATCTTGATGATGTGTAGAAACTGATCACCTCCATGAATCAACTAGATACTCCTAAATTATAGAGTTGATTCTCACTCTGTGAATACTTAAACATTGTGAACATGACCCAGCAAATGATGAAACCATCAAAGATAAAGAGTGTGTTATTAAATGTCAAATATTACACACACTCACCTTCATGCATATCAAAATGTATTATCTAAAACTAGTTTTATGCATGAATATGTTGTTGGTGATAAATGTGATGATTATCCAAATATAAGAGGGACAAGGGTTTAGAAAACTAACCTAGCAGGACCCATTTAATTATGGGTACCAAAAATAGAAATATATTTAAACCTGTAGGTACTTGGTTTGTCTGACCACACAAAGGAATGCTGAAGCAGGAGACTTCAGTCAAAAAGACTCAACCAGTAGAAGGCTAAGGACTATTCAGAAGTGATTCTGATAAAATTTCTATATGTCCAAGCCTGTCCCTGAAGACCCATTGAGCTGACCTGAGTAAAGCTTGTATGGCTGCAAATCTGTATATGGGAGCAGGCCATGCAACCAAAGATGAAAAGGGTCCTATATGCTCAAATCAAGAAAGGCATGCTATATGAGAAGAATCCTCAAAGAAGCTCACATCAGAGGATCATCTAGCATCAGATGAGAGGAACTCATTACGGGAGCAGAACTTCACACTCACAAGACTGACAAAGAAGACTATGTTCGTAATGCTGTCAAATGATCGTAGAGTTATCAGTCCTGAAAATATCCATGCCTATGATACAGGGAGATCTAAGTGATAATGGTGATTCCATTCAGAAGGAGACATGCAAGGATGCCTTCTAATACACATGTAGAAAAGGGAATCATAGCTGAGAAAACATCATCAACCATGGGGAGCAATGATCTATTGAGAAACAACAACACTGAGATATACTATGAAGCAATGTACCAGCTACAGAGTCTCAAAACTTTGTGGCTAATGAACCAAATGATGATTCATAGTCAGTAGGAACGTCTCAAAATGTACTACTGATAACCTATCAGACACCCAACTAAAAATCGTGGAGTGCCTACGATCAAACATCTGATCGCAGTGTAGAACCAGGAGGACACCACGATTACAGCAAATGCAATTGTCCAAAGTTGGTAGAGGACCTCCCAAACAGAAAAGGTCAAAAGAGATGTCAATGCAAATAACTCCTAAAGTACTTCATCCGGAAAATGCCTCAGGGACAAACCTGACTCTTAGCTCACTCTAAGAGCTTGGCCCTTCCTGAGTTACCTTAACGCAGAAGAATTGCTTGATCAAATTCATCTCAAGGACCAAGTTAGTCAACGATCGTAGAGTAGAGGTTGAAGAGAACTCCACGATCGCAATGCAACCTCGGCGATCGTAGAAGACAACTCGACGATCATAGTCCTACCAAAGGGTACTCCAGTTTACAAGGAGCTTGGAAAATTGAACAATTTCTCAATCATTCAAAATAAGGAGATAAGTTCGAATACATCAGTGATCGAGCTATGCTGCATCAAAGTGAGGATAAAAGTCAGAACCATCCACTGCAGCATATCTCAAAAGTTGATCGTTGAGTCAACAAAGGAAAACATAGAGTCCACAGCTGCCTTACCAGGTTACTCTACGAATCAAAAGGTCAATGGTCAATGCCACGTCGTTTAAACATCTACTCTTCTAAAAGGAAATATCTAACTGAAAAGTTATGGGGAGTTACAGCTCATTACTGGGCATCGTGCAACCAATGGTCGGTTGACACATTACTGGTTATGCAGAGTTAGAAGGAACTGCCATAAAGATAATTTCAAATTTACAGACAGTTATCAGAAGCTATCGAACCTTTCTCCCTCCCATTTTCAAACCCTAAAAATCCTCTCAAAAGCCAAAATAGGTTAACATTCCAGAGCCTTACCAAATCACAATCAGCCATCCCTTATAAACCTCTCAGAATCAAATACCCACTTTCTTCGAACTAATCAAATGGAAAACTGGCGAGTAATCACTGGCATTCAGCTCAGAACCAAGTCATTTGAGAAATCCAAAAAAAGTTCAGAGACATTCTCGAACTTGTAAAGAAAGTTGGATTCTTAGAATTCCTTAAGGCTAGCAAGGTCAAAGGTCAGTCTCCAAAGCTGAAATCTTCTGACCTCAATCAATGCCTAGGTTTTCCTAACCAAGGACTGAAGAGCCTTGATGATGTTGACACTGAACAAGCAAAGGAGATCATGGGGTACCAAAGAAACCCTAGTCTGAAAGACATGAAAAAGAAGTAGTTTCCAGAAGAGTACGAGTTCCTTGCTGAAATAGTTGTAAAATGTATATTGTGCAAGGACACTGCACATGACACGGTGCTTAACCAACAGTTGAAGATAATGTCAGCAATAGTTCTGAAGAAACAAATCAACTTTGGAGCTATCTTGTTCGATCAAATCTCCAAGTGGGTAGAAAAAGCTGAGATGAATAAGTCCACCGAAAAACCCCTGACTAAGGTATTTCATGGAAGATTGCTTAGTATTGTGATGAAGAAGAAGCTAAGAGGGAAGATCAAGGATGATGAGGGAGAGCCCTTGAATGTTCACAAGTTAATGTCTCCACAATTATTTGTAAATTAAAAGAAAAACCCCAAGGAGAACCGAAGGCTGACAACTGGGAGCAGCAGTAGAGCCTCTGTAAAGAAGAGGAAGACAAAAGAGGCAGAAATCTCTGAGTCTGATGATCCTATACCAACAGCAACAACACTAACCAAAAAGAAATCCAGAGGTATGAAGAAAATCAAGGCCCCACCAAGGAGTCTCTCCATCAAAGACAAGGTTGAAGAAGAAAGATGTAGGGCTTCGGCACAGAAATGCAAAGCGGAAATTAAAATTTTAAAGCAATTTCCGAAACCCTAAAACAGGATCCATGCGAAAATCAATTAATTCAGAGGGTAGAAATTTTACCGATTAGATTTGCTAGAACCGATCCGGTCGAATCTCCAACGCAATTCAAGCGGACTGCGTCTCTACGGTATCCACACGAACGCTCTGCACGAATGGTCCTACGATCTGCAGAAAAAGGGAGTATGGTACTAGCCACCAAGGATGGATTTTCAGAACTTTTCTCTCTAGCTTCTCTCTCAAGAGCGGCTAGGGTTTTGTTATGAAATGAGATAATCATCCAAAGTGGAGGCTACATATCATATATATAGCAAAATAAAAACCACTATTCAAAACCCTAATTTGTAAAATCCGAATTTATATATATATATATATATATATATATATATATATATATATATATATATATATATATATATATATATATATCTTAATTAAGTCTTACTTAATTAATATACCTATATATATAAATTATCCTATTAATTTAAATTCGTAATTTAAATACTATCAATCATATTGATATATTTAAATCCTTTAAATTAATTCCCTTTTAATAACGTTCTATGTGTGTGACCCTATAGGTTATTATTACGTTGGCAATAATTTTAAAATCATATTATAAAATTATAAACAGTGAGCGGCATCTAGTAATGCATCACTGCTACCCAAGTAATAATAAGATCGATGATTCGATGCAACCTTTTTGTGACCAATGTTTCAATGCAATTTAATCCTTTTAACCTTAATATCCTAGATTAAACTCGAGTCATGGAATGTGTCATACTCTTCATAATTTAATCTGAGTTTTCTTGATCAATGAGTAGACTATATGAAACAAATCACTATTTGAGCATGGCCATGCATTTCATAGTCCTACTCAATCAAGAGGCCTATGGATATCACCCATAATATATAGGATGGTTAAATTCCATCTAGATCACTCATATTTCTCACATGATTAATGATGAACCCAATAATCACCTTTATAGTCCATCCGATTAAAGGTGACATTTGATGATATCAAAGTACATAAATTCTCGTGTAGTAATATAGCGATTTCAGGTCGGAGGACCATTACATCATTGTCACTATGAGAATTGCTAATGACACTTCGCATAATGCTCCATATAGAATTCTCATGGTGGGTCTGTCCAGTACATCGTTCTCTAACATGTACCTATGCATTGACTTAATATCTCATATATTTATGACCAATGAGATTTGGTCATCAGTCAATCCACATACTAGTCTCAATGCATCATTGTTGTCCCATCAACAATGATACTCGACTAGGGACATTTAAGAACACTGATACTAATGGTAATATATAATCTCATGTTCAAGTCACATACTTGAAACTATATAATTTGTATCACTATTCTAAGGAATTTTATTATGTTAACAATTATATTACGCAGTAAATAAAACCATAATAAAATCATGTATTTATTCAATCAAATATAATATCAAAACGTTAAACAATTATATCAAATAATTGGCCTCTAGGGCATAAACTCTAACAAAAGAGCCTTAACTGCTAAAACAACAAAGAGGAGAAGTAATAGATTACTTCAAGGGCCATCCAGCAAGAAAGCTAAGGTGGAAAACAGGCCAGCCTTAGCTTCCCAAAATAGTACATCTGATGAAGAGAAGAACGTAGAGTCAGAAGAAGAAAAGGAGACAGATGTCAAGGCTGAGTCCAACAATGAAGGTGAAGCTGAAGTGATGGAAGAAATTGCAGCATCTACTGATGAAGAAGATGCTCAAGCCCTGTGGCTAATCCTCAGAGCATTCCCTCTGATGATGATGAAGAGATTCAAGATGACCCAATTATATCCCCAAATGCAACTGCCCCAACAAGCCCAGATAATGGGTCAAATGATGCCGATTCTAAAGAAGAAGAACAAGCCCCTTCCAATCCTGAAAGCCCTCAAAATGGCTCAAAAGGTGATTAGTCAAAAGAAGAATGGTCTGCCCTGCCAGTGCTGAACCCCAAGGAAGTTTGTCTATTGAACCAGAGGAGTCAAAATCTGAAGAGGAAGAAGAGTCTGACTCTCCCATAGCTGAACCTCCAAGGAGAATGAAGAGCTACAGACTACTTGGTCAATTTGCTTCCAAGAAGTAAAGTGATCACTCCAACGCTGTCATTGAACTGAGTGATGATGAGTTTGTATCAAAGGATGAAAGTGCTGAAAATGGAACCAGCAATGAAGAAGATGAATAAGAGGAAGATCTTTCTGAAGAAGGTTCTGGGAATGAAATACAGCAAGAAGGATTCACTGCTGGAAATGATCAAGATGATTCAGACTCCGAGAGAGAAGAAATAAAAAATGATACCAATTTTGAAAATCAGGAATCAGAGGAACCAGAATCTTATCCTGTCCTCTCACCAGCAAGATTCAACAAAAGAATAGTTGTGGAAGTCTCAAATGAACCACCAGAAGCTCCACCAGAAAGATGTGTGAACTATGGAGATGAGCAGCTCAAGGTAGTAAGAATGACTACCTTTGACATAGCTAAAAACTGGAACAACATGGAGCTAGACTGCTCGACCATTCTCTATAATCCTGACGACTTGCTAATGAGATGGTTCTTCCAATGGATGCCATGGCTAAAGGCCCATACTGAAGGAGATGGAAGCTATCTCAGCTGGTGCTACTCTCAATTTCCAAGCATAGAGCTGGTGGCACAAAACTTCCCAAGGGTAAAATGTTTTGCTACAAAGATGATCACAAACCAGCCCCACTTCAAAGTTTATCGCCATGCTGGAAATCACTATATCCCAGACGATCGTAGAGTGGACTCTAAAGTAAGCAAAAACATGATCAAGGAGATGATCATAGAGTCTATTCACTCTACTGCTGATGGTGTTCAAGGTCAAAATCAGAAACCTCCATCTGCTCAAGCACTACTGACAGACATTCCCTCATCCTTAACCAGTAATTGGTGCTCAACGATTATTCAGATTCTCCAAGCTTTCGAAAATCTGTCCAAGAATGAAAATTATATAATTAAATCTGATGCTCAACCCGAAGCTGCACAACCAGATAATCAAAATCTTGTGGAGCAGGAACTAATGAAGAACTCAAATGTGCTGATTGAGAAGATATCTCAGATTAATGAGGAGTCAAAAATGGTGTTGACAGCAGAAGGAGATAATTCATTTCAGAACAGACTTCAAACTGCAATGGCTGATGTATCTCTCAAAATCAAAGAGAGAGATAACATCTATTTGAAGGCCATACAAGATCAAAAGGTAGAAGCTCTACGAGCACAGAAGGCCAATGAAGAGCAGATCCACGCCCTCTCTGACAAGATTGATAACATGAAGCAGTCCTTCTCAGTGTAACTTGAGCTAGGCCAACAGGAACTCAATTTTGAAGTTACTAACTCCTTCTACCTGATGGAGCAGCTTATGTCCAATATGGAGCAGCTCTCCCAAATGATTAATGACAAAAAGGGGGAGAAAAAAAGGAATAGAAATAGGCAGAGCAAGAGGCTCTCAAAGAAGAGCCAGAAGAGCAGAAGGATAGTAGAGAAGAAGTCAAAGAAGCTGACAGCAGAGAAAGAGGCAGAGTCATCATCTGAGGGGGGGAACCAAAAGATGATGCTCACATGATCGCAGAGTCTGAGGGGGAGCATGTTAAGAAAGACGCTGAAGGGGAGCTAAGCAAAGATAGAAGGTCATCATCCCGGGGGGAGCAAGAGAAAGAAGAACAAATAGATGAATAGCAGATTAACAGACATCCTGGAAATATACATGGAGCCAAAGAGGTACATCTCTAACTAGTTAGGTATGATCTGGATCCAAAATGTAAAATATCTCAATTTATAAATTATCATATCATTATAAATTACATTCATGATTATCTGTTTTAGAAATGCAGCTGCTCACTGTATATAAGATTCATTCATAACATGCATATGCACTTATTGTTTTTGTCATAATCATATAGGGGAGATTGTCAGGAATAAGCATGTGAATGATTATTCCTATTTATATATGATTTGATTATGATATATATATGAATGAATATGCAAGTATGCTTGCATTAACAAAAGCTGTAAAGTCCTTTGATAGATAATAGAAACATGTGTACAAAGACTTAGAATGAATTGATCAAGTATGTTAGGTTGATCCTACATAAGCAAAATAGCTTTATAAAGTCCTTAAAAAGAAATGATGTACAAGGACTATAAAGGTAGAAATATCAAGCATGTTAGGTTGATCTTATGATGTAATAGATAGGCTTGTCTGATCATCGAGCACTGCACCAGAAATTGTAGTCTGCCAGGAGAGTCAAGGAGAACTCGAGAGCTGTCAAGGCAGAATCGTAGTCTGCAAGATAGTAGATCTCAGAGTTCATAGACTGCCAGGAGAGACGAGGAAGGATCGTAGTATGTCGAGTAGAACTTCCTCGGGGCCGAAGTTTACTGAGGAAGTCATGTTCAGAATCGTTAAGACAGCCTGCCTACGAGCCGACTGAACCTCTGCCGAAGCCAAGTCAGAAATGTAGACTATACTCAGAGTCGTAGAGTCTACTGATGTTGAAGCCAAGTCAAGGATCGTAGATCACACTCTGAGTTCATAGAGTCTATTGATTACATTCAGAGATCGTAGCCGAGCAATATCAGATGAAGACATCGAGCACAAAGACAGAAATTGTAGAGTGTCAAGATATGATCTCGAAGTCATGGTGTCTGCACAACTGAAGCTGAATCATAGAGTGTAGAACTACGACCTCAACATATGTGCTCATAATGCCAAGGCAGAATCGTAGAGCAAATATGATTCTCAACTAATAAGCACTCCCAGAATATCCAAAGGAATGAAGCCTCTGGTCAACATTTCAATGTAACATCCAAGGAAACCAGAGAGCACTCAACGAATGGCATCCAAGCTAACAGAAGATCTAAGCGTCAACCCAATCAGCATCAAGATTGAGTTATGAAGCCATTCGAGATGAAGTCTTCCACAAGATGATCATAAGAAGACTTCAGTAGCTGACCGAGGAAAGTTAGCAAGTGCAGTAGCTGTCAAGAGAACATAAGTCAGCGATCTTGAAAGCAGTCAAGATCGTAGTGTTTGCCAAACAAAGAAAGAACTGATGTAATGTGCACAGAGATACTGGTCAGCCTCTGAAGAACAAGGCTAAAGTGATTAAGCGTAGGGTCAGTCCATTGATGATAAGTGAACGGGAGATCACCAGGAGAAAGCAAGCTGGACGCGCCACAAATCTAAAGTGTCTTGCTATTAAAAAGGGGCCAGATCAAAGAAGTTAAGCCATCAGTATCTGAGAACAGTCAAAACAAACAAAAGTATTGAAGTACTGCACAAGAGAATAAAGAGGTGTTCTACATTGAAGATCCAATCAACACTCTTCAAAATCATAGTGTTGTCACTACTAGTCAACATGACACTATGATCAGGTCCTTGAAGACATGCTTCATAATCGTAGAGTTTGAATAGCTGAAGACTGAAGCATTGGCAACAGTTCAATCTGACGGGTAATATTCGGACAAGAGCTTATGGAGAGCATCGATGCAAAAGGACAACCTCTGATCGAGAAATCAGAAGGAGGAAATAAAGTCTTCGACCTGCCCAAGACATTAAAGTGACATCTCTGATGGGTAGGTGAAATAGTAGACTGCAATGTCAGAGAAAGTATGACTTGTCACATTAGCAGTCTATTTCTGTTAACTCGAGATCTGTGAAGACATTTGAATAGCTTTCAACGGCTACTTTCCAACGGAAGGATTGGGAAGGAGTATAAATCTGCTAGAGCTTCAAAGATCGAAGGTTGCTGGAGTTGCCGAGTTTGGAGTAACAGTGGACTATTCTAAACCATGTGAAATAGTGAGTCTGAAGGCTCACTCTACGATCCACCAAGAACACTCAGAGGCATACAAAGGAAGAAGTAGAAGTGAGAGTTCTACAATGTAGAAATGAGAGTTCTACTACAAGAAGAGTGTTCTGAACTGCTGAGAGAAGGAAAAGCATCATGTCATCTTGGTGTCCATCATAGGAAGACTCTATGTACCATAGAGATGAGCTCACAGTCATCTTAGCAAGTCCATCATGAGAAGACATTAAGTATATAAGGGAGATCACAAACGTCATCATTGTGGCAAACATGAGAAAGTTTTTAATTACCTAGCAGAATAGCTTACAGTCATCTTAGAAACCCATAATGTGAAGCCATCATGTATCAAGAGGAATGATCTTCAAGGCAGTCATCAAGGGATCATCCGAAGAGGTTGAGTAATTGAAGAAGCTGAGCATCATGCACCACTCAACTGCACTTCAAGGATGATCACGCCAAGCTGCTAAATACAGAAGATGTTCAGAGCATGAAGACATATTAGCAGCTCAGCACCAACTCCAACAAATAAACAACTCAACAGAAGCCAGGGCCTAAGGGGTCCTTATCCGAAGGGACTAAATGAAGCCACGGCCTGAGGGGTCCTTGTCCGGAGGGACTAAATGAAGTTCCAAGCCTACTGTGCTAGAAGAGTTCCTAGGGAACTAGAGGAGTTCCAAGGCTGCTGGCCTTGAAGAATTCTTAGTGAACTGAAGTCCCAAGGCTGCTGGTCTTGAATGAATCTTAGTGATTCAGGGTGCTGCCCTTCCTTAGTGGAAATCCTGCTAGTTGAAAGCAGAAGAATGGATTAGGAGCTTGAGTCTCTGAACCACTTAAAACCCCTTGTGTCTTTTACATTATGTTATTTATATTATGTACTATAATTGCTATAACTACTATGTATGTTCTAACTACTTACAACTGAACTAACTCTATGAACAATGTATGTATGATTATGAATATATCAATGAAGGGGATCTTTTACTTATTCCGATGTGCTTGAAAAGATTCTTATGTTTGTCATATGCTAACTTATGAGCAATACAAAATAAACCAGAAAAGTATTTGAAATAAAAAAGATCTATTCAACCCCCCCCCCTTCTAGATCTATTGTGCCTATTGGGAACTAATAACATTCATTAAGCCTTGTTTGGAAAAACTGAATTAACCTCCCTTAACTTATTTTAATAACTCCTTTATAGTATAGTTTATGGTCGCACTTTATTTAATTAAGTTTTAATACTTAATTTAATTAATTCTAATAACAAATTATTAAATAAATTTACCACATAAATCAATACAACAAAATTATAATTTTCTTTATAATTATAATTTTATTTAATAATTTAACACATCATTTTAATTACAAAAATAAAAATAAAATATCATTATAATAATTTATTTAATCATTACAAACTCTCTAACTTAATTATAATTTAAATTAGAATATTATCTCATGATGATCAATTTTCTTAACTCATAAATTATTTATTTAACAAATAAATAATCAAATCAAATCACCTTAAACAAATATTTATTCGATCAATAAACACATCAATTAAAATATTTATATAACTCAATAAATATTTTGAATTACAATTTAAAATTCTGGATTGTTACATCCTTCCCTCCTTACAAGGATTCTGTCCCTAGAATCATAACTCAAACAAATCATTCATCGCATTCTTCCCTACTTACAAAGATTCTGTCCCCAGAATCGAAGACACAAATTAAACAAATAACTTAGGTAATCTTTCATAATTTTATCTTCGAGTTCCCACGTAGCTTCTTCAGCATTGTGGTTCCTTCATATCTCCTTCACGGAAGGTATTACTTTATTCTTGAGCACCTGTTCTTTCCTGTCGACTATCTAGATAGGAATCTCTTCATAGGACAAGTCCTTATCAAATTGCAATAGTTCGTACTCGATCACGTGCTTGTAATCTGGTTTATACGGTCATAATATCGAAACGTGAAAAATATTGTGAACGTTTTCCAACTCTAGAGGTAGAGCTACGTCGTAAGCCACTTCTCCTACTCTTCACAGCACTTCGAAGGGTCCAATAACCTCGAGCTTAGCTTTCCCTTTTTACCAAAACGAATTTTCCCCTTCCAAGGAGAAACTTTTAAGAACATGTAATTTCCTACGTCGAACTCACGATCTTGTTTGTGTTGATTAACATACTTCTTCTGTCTATCTTGAGCAGCTACCAATCTTGTTCTGATGAGTTTGACAATCTCAGCAGTTTGTTCTACCAATTCTGGTCCTAACAGTTGGCGTTCACAGACTTCATCTATGACAAACGAGATTTTTATAATATAATTTTAATATTTATTAAATTAAATAAATATTTTCGATGATTTAATTATTAGATTAAATAATTAATTGATGCAATTGTGATAGATTAATTTAATGATATGTATTATATTTATTAAATTAATGTAGAGAATTTTATTATTCAAAGTTTATAATTATGTGAGCTTATTGAATTTAAAGAAATATTTAATAAGCCTAATGTTATTTTAATTAATGTAATAATTAATTAGAGATTTAATAATTTGATATAATTAATTTATGAGAAATTACTATATTTTATTTAATTTAAATCAAATAAATTAATTGAGTTATTTTATAAAGGGTGTAACATTATTTAAACTATATGATAAAAGAGTTTATTAAATTAATTGAGTATAAGCCTTTTAAGGCTAGCCAAACATGGCACTAGTGGAGGTTGGGAGCAGTTAACCTATGATGGGTAACTGACCTCCACAACGCATCAGTTTATTTGAATACAATGTCTTCTTTTCTTTTTAGTTGATTACTAAGTCTAGAAAATAAGCAGAGAAAAAATTGTGAGTTCACTGAGGGAAAATTGAGAAGTTTGAGTGGAATTGTGAGTGTGTAATCATCAATCATTTGTGAAAGGATCATCATTGATCATCTCTTCTAAATCTATACTCTGGGTAAATTCTCCAAACCCAATTTCTCTTTTTACGTCATTAAGTTTGCATAAAAATGGCTTTCAAAGTTTTTATTTAAACCTTTGTATTTGGGAAAGGAGTAATGTCTATGAGTTTGTATATGTATTAAATGTTATCAAATCGTATCTAATTATATATTATGTAAGTTATCATGTCATCAGTTTCATGAAAATACGTCGTATATGTTGCTCAAAACTTACAGAGTATGGGTTTTGGCCATATGGCCCTTATACGTAAATTTAATGTGTCAAACATAAATGGTTTTGTAAAAAAGTATACTCTTATATTATTATGCAAGTTAATACGAAGAGACCAAATTTTAAATGAACAGATTCGGTGTTATAACGAATCCGTAGTGTTAAATTTTATGTTTTTGTTCAAAACCTTCAAGAACACAAAGAACAATGAAAATTTCATGTCTTAATCCTGTTAATTATGTGTTTTAACATGTTAAAATCATGCTAGAAGGGTTAAGTTGTGATTATATGTGTATTGTTATGAATGGGTGTGATTAAATTCGTGTAGTAATAATTTAATTGGAGTTTTTGCTGTGTTCTGCAATTTTTTGCGAATTACAGAATAGTTTCTGGTTCGCCGCACCGCGGCACCAGTCTCGTGCCTTAACATCCGTGTCGCAGCGCCAAGAGTCTGGCCGTAGCGCCATCGCACCGCAGCACCGAGTACTAGTACAACAGTGGCGCCGCAGTGCCACTCTCCAAAATGTTCAGAAATGAACTATTTTTAAATGTCAAGTCTAGCAATGTGTTAGTAACTTAATGTAATGAACATAGAAATATGTTAGAATTATAATAAGATGTTAAAATAGATGCTTAACATGTAAATAACATAATTACATGTGGATTGAATTATTGAATACATAATTAGCTTGTTATTCATGAAGTGTAAATTATGTGACAATGAGTGTAATAAATTGACTAAGTATAGTCATAACTCGAGTTAGACAAAAAGAATGAACGTTTGATGATTAGTTAAGTTATAATTAACTGGTATTGTGAATGTAAATGGTATGTAGAATTAAATTCAAGGAACGTGTTTAATTAACGTGTAATCTACGCACGAGAAAAGTTTCCTAACCCTACTTGTTATCATTATTGAGTTATTCTCATTATTATTAATTAAGTTCAATTGTTATATTAAAGATTGATTATCTTTTCAAAGTATGATTCTGTTATACAATAATTGTCCTATTGTATACCTACTGAGATTATTATTAAATTTAATTATCATTATTGTTGAACCTTATTAGACTAGTGATCCCTTATTGATTCGACTAGTCCATAGTTGATGAACGTTCTAAATTTCAGAACCCTTATTGAATTATCCAAACCAAACTTCCTTTGGTGCGGACTCAAATGTCAAACTGAGATGAACAACCCTACAAAGGGATTTACTTATGCGTTAGCGTTAAGATATTGTGCACAGTATGGTACTAAGGGCTGATCCCCCTAAGTACGAGAAAAAGAGTCCATAGTCTTATGACTGTTAAAGGTTTCAAGTATAACCCTTGATAACCTAGGACATAGTTCAAGGTCTTATGACCCTCAGAAATCTTTTGATTCTTGTTATTCATTCTTGATTCAAAAATTGAGCTTTTATTTTAGAAGTCTTTGATTCACTCACATGTTATTATACATTATTATTTCATTATTTTACTTGTGGGCAATAGTGCTCACTCTTGCGTAATAATAACATTGCATTTAAGAATGAAAGGTCCGATGAGCCTTCTACTAGAAAAGGCAAGCGCAAGATTAACAAGTGATGAAGACTTGTTGTTTTATATGATGATGTATTTCTGTTTAAGACTTAAGTTAATGATATTGTTTAAGACTTATTTTTTTATGTTTTCGTACAAATGTTTAAGGTTAGTATGACTTGAGATTATGTTTATTATTCAGATGTTGTAACCCCATAAGGGGAAGATTTATTTCTATCTGTTGCATGGTTTGCATTTATTATGGGTAGATAGATGATATTTGTACAGTGAACACCAAATCCCGTGGAATCAAAATACCTGGATTTGGGGGTGTCACATCATCCCAGCACAGTGGAGTTATGCACTTCCTATCGTATAATGCTTCGTAAGGCAGCATGCCGATGCTGGAGTGGTAATTGTTATTGTAGGCAAATTCGACCAATGGTAAATATTCATCCCAGCTCCCTTTGAAGTCCATGATGCATGCCCTAAGCATATCTTCCAATGTCTAGATCGTTCGTTCGCTTTAGCCATCTATTTACGGATGATATGCCGTACTCATTCTCAACTGTATTCTCATACATTGTTGTAGTCTCTTCTAGAAGTTTGACATGAATCACGGATCTCTATCTGACACTGGAACTACATGCCTTGAAATGATATCTTTAACATATAACATTGCCAACTGATCAAGATTGAACCTAATCTTTATTGGCAAAAAGTGTGCTAATTTTGTAAGTCTGTCCACTATCACCCAAATCGCATCGCATCCTCTCTGAGTAGTTGGAAGACCCACCAAAAACTCCATTGTGATGTGTTCCCACTTCCATTCCGGTATTTCCAACGGTTGAAGTAATTCGTTTGGTCTTTGATGTTCGGCCTTGACTCTTTGACATGTCAAACATTTTGCGACACATTCTGCGACATCTCTTTTCATGTTTGGCCATCAAAAATGACGTCTTAAATCTTGATACATTTTAGTACTTCCTGGATGAACCGAGTATCATGAGTTATGAGCTTCAATCAATATTTCTTCTTTAATATCTGGCACAGCTGGAACCCAGATTCTTCCCTCGAATCTTAGTAACCCTTCGGTATCGATCTTGTATTTCACTTCACCGCTCTCAATCACTTTCTCTTTGATCTTTCCACATTCTTCATCTTGTAGTTGAGCATTCTTAACTTTGTCCACCAAAGTTGGACTAGCTTCTATCTGGAATAGTCGTTCATCAGATTCTTTTGGAAATTTTATTTTTAACTCTAGCTTTGTCATTGCTGAAATAAGCTCCTCCTGAGTGGTTATCAACATCAACTTTTCCCGACCTTTCCTGCTTAAAGCATCTGCAACCACATTCGTTTTGCCTGGATGATAAAAGATCTCACAATCACAATCTTTTATCAATTCCATCAATCTTCTTTGATGCATTTTTAGGTCCTTCTGAGTGAAAATATACTTTAGACTTTTATGGTCTGTGTAAATCTCACATTTTTCTCCATATTGATAGTGTCTCCATATCTTTAGAGCAAATATCACCGCAGCCAACTCTAAATCATGAGTCGGATATCCTTTCTCATAGTCCTTCAGTTGTCTTGATGCATATGCAATAACTTTGTTGTTCTACATAAGAACCCAACCCAATCCTTTATGTGAGGCATCACTATACACCACAAAGTTTTCTATATTATTTGGTAATGAAAACACAGGTGCCACACTTAACTTCTTTTTCAAGTCTTGAAAACACTCTTCACACTTCTCCGTCCAAACAAATTTTATAGTTTTCCTTGTCAAATTTGTTAACGGAGTGGCTATCTTGGAAAAATCTTGAATAAATCATCTATAATAACTGGCCAGTCACAAGAAACTCCTCACCTCCGAAGGTTTTCTTGGTTGTTCCTAATTGATTACGGCTTCAACTTTTGATGGATCTACTGAAATCCCATCTTTGTCAATCACATGCCCAAGAAACTGTACACGATCTAGCCAAAATTCATATTTAGAGAATTTTGCGTACAACTTTTCCTTTCTTAGTGTCTCCAACATTAAACGTAAATGTTTCATGTGTTCTTCTTGAGATTTGAAGTACACCAAAATATCGTCGATAAATACCACCACAAACTTGTCTAAGAATGGTTTAAATACCCTGTTCATCAAATCCATGAATGCAGCAGGGGCATTGGTCAAACCAAAAGACATCACCAGAAACTCGTAATGTCCATATTGAGTTCTGAATGTCGTTCTAGGTATATCTTCCTTCCTTACCTTCAATTGGTGATACCCACTTCTCAAATCTATTTTTGAGAAATACCTAGCACCCTTCAATTGATCAAAAAAGTCATCTATTCTTGGCAATGGATATTTATTCTTAATAGTGACTTTGTTTAATTCCCTATAATTAATGCAAAGACGCATTGACCCATCCTTCTTCTTCACGAATAACACCAGTGCTCCCCACGGTGACACATTTGGCTAAATGTATTTCTTGTCTAATAGCTCCTGCAGTTGTACCATCAGTTCCTTCATCTCTACTGGAGCCATTCTGTACGGGGCCTTCGATATCGGAGATGTTCTTGGCGCTAAGTCGATCACAAACTCAATCTCTCTGTCAGACGAAAGTCCTGACAAATCCTCCGGAAACACATCTACAAATTCCCTAACTACTAGTATCTCTTCCAGTTTTATCCCCTTCCTCTGAGTATCGACTACGTAAGCTAAATAACCCACATAGCCTTGACTCAACAACTTCTTAGCCTGCATAATCGTTAGACATCTCACATGTCTAGGCGATTTGCTACCATAGAAAACTACCTTTGACGGAGTCATAAGGTTTACACATTTCTTTTGGTAATCAATTATTGTTCCGTAATTGAACAACCAATCCATTCCCAAAATAACATCAAACTCTCCAAGTTTTATTGGAATTAAATCTACCATCATGGCATTCCCCTTAATGTTCACCCTACAATTCTTGTATATGAACCTAACAAGAATTACTTCCTTATTCGCAATTTCTATGTTTAAAGGGAAATTCAATTCTTCACTAGGCAATCCTAACCTCTTAGCAATTTCATCAGATATAAACGATCAAGTAGCACCCGAATCAAATAATATATAAGCATTTATATCATTGATTGGGATAATACCTGACACAACATCTTTTGATTGCACAACATCTTGCACAGTCATGTTGAAGGTTCTGGCTGTGGGTTTGTTTGATGACGTTGGTCCAAAAATGGTCCACGTACCTCCAATGCTACCTCCCTTACTTCATGTTATCTCCCCAGCTTTTTTCTTAGGGAACTCACGAGCAAAATGATCATTTGACCCGCACGTGAAGCAAACGTTCTTCTTGGGCTAATAACAATTTGGGGCGATGTGGCCTTCCTGGCCACAGTTAAAGCATACACGCTTCCCCATTAAGCACATACCCTTGTAAAACTTCCCGCATGTAGCACATGCTTCAAACTTCTTATTCTACTGGTTACCCTGTTGATTTCCAGCACTCACATTTCCATTCCATTTTCTCTTCAGCTTATTGTTGCCATTTCTGTTACCACAACCTCCATTCTTAACCTCGACTTCATTCTTCTTCTTTCTTTGTTCTTGATTAAACTTTGTTACCGCCTCGCCTCCACCTTCAGCGAGAATGGCCTTCTCCATTACTACTGTAAATGTCTTCAGCTGGAACATGGAGACCCTACTTTACAACCAGGATTTCAGTCCCTGCTCAAACCTCTTAGCCTTTCACTCATCTGTGTTGACTTGATATGGCGCAAACCACGCCAACTTGTTAAATTTTGCGACATACTCCGACACCGTGTTCTAAAAACTTCATCTCCATCTGATTCTTCGAACTCTCTGGAAAATGTCTCGAAGAATATCTCCTTAAACCTATCCCAAGTCATTACCCATTTGTCCTCCTCGAGTTTTATTGGCCTGCCACCAATAACTAGTCTCTGCTTTCAACATGAATGTTGCAAAAGCAGTCTTCTGATTCTCCCCTACTCTCGCAACATTGAACACTTTCTTTATCTCCATGATCCAGGTCTGTGCCTCAACTAGATTCATAGATCCACGAAATTCTGGTGGTCCAACCGCCTTGAAGTCCTTAAATGTCACAGTTCATTCTGCGGTTGATTCTGCAGTGCATCCGTCAGTAATGTCACCAGCTACTGCACTGGGTTAGCTTTGGCGTTGTTATTGTTGGTAGATCCCTCAGGGGTCCTCTTTTGTGGTTGACGTCTTGGAGGAATTTTCTGTTAAAATATACTCATTAGATTATTATTCAACTCCTTTAAATATTTTCTACTTAACTTGCACCCCATAAAAGAAATCATCGCATAACAAATAACACTTTGAATAAAATAAAATAATAACTTTTATTCATTCATAATCTTTTTGAAAACATAAGAACAATAGCATCATTACTATTTACATTACTTTCCTGAACTACTAAAGTTTCACGATAACATCAACATCATATCCCATCGATTACATATCACCAGGGATTTACATATTATTTAATATTTTATTAATAACATATTAGGTACATTCTCTACGATGTCCTACTAAGATGTTGCGTAGCCTTACGACGCTCTTCCTCTATAATCCAGAACATTGTTTCGCGATCTAATATGTACGACGGCAGTGTCTCAAACTGAATCGAATAATACATTACTCGATCTTGAGCTCGATTAATCACGGTGTTGAATATGTTATTCATCTATTCCATCTTGATCCTCTTTGCTTGTGCGTCTCTCTCTATTATCCCGGCTCGTTGATAAGCTTCCTCGTACGCCTCTTCGGCTCTTGCCCTCTTAGTAGTTTCTTCTTTCAACTTGTTCTTCAGCTCTGCAATCTCCCCATTCATTTGTTCATTCTCTCTTTCAGTTTGAATTAGCTTCTCTTCGACATTATTCAGACGTTCATCTCGATCCTGGATCTCATCGTCCTTTTGTGCCATCGAGGTCTGTTGTTCAGCTACTATCTCTTCCAACTCCTTGATGGTATCCTGAAGTTTCACATTGCAGTCGTATACTTCATCATACATACGGGCAGCGATCGAGTTAAGTGGAATCTCTTCCTCCTCGTCCTCCTCATCCTCATTCGGCTGTGGCAGCTCAACGGGGTCTTCCTTGTCCGTCTCTATCTCATCATCCTCATAAGGCAAACCCTCCTGCTCAACCACTGTGACCAAAGGAGATGACTCCCGTGGAAGTAGTTGTTCCCAAATCACCTGAATATCTCGAGGCTCCTCTTTTCTAGGCATCTGGGGTCCTTCCTCCCTAGCCTGACTGGATTCTCCTACATTAGCCATCCTGACAACAAAATTTTTAAGTTTTAATTACTAATCATTACTACTTGACACTCACATAAGCACATAAGTGTTTTATTACTTCTTCCTTAAAACTCGACAAGATTTTATCACCACTATCTTTTCAAAGGTTACTTCCTAAGGCTTTCCCCACACCTAAGGTTCATAACCTAAAGCTTTGATACCAACTTGTGACACCCCCAAATCGGGGTACTTCATTTTCACCAGATTTGATGTTCACTTGATAAAAACATTCATGTCTAACTACCCAATCATAATAAAATTTAATAATAAACCTTCCCATTAAAGGATTACATCAATAAGTTCAATAAAATCTCCCAGGATATCTAACCTTTAATAATTACATTAAATAATTACATCACAAGATTTAAAATAAAGTCTAACAATATTTAAAAGTCAACATGGTTACAAGTCTTCAATATTTTTTCATCTTCCCTTTCCCTTTACTGGTGCTAAGTACATCGACCTTCTCAACTTTAGCTGTAATAGTTATATAAGCAAGAGTGAGCAAAAAAGGCTCACTTGAAATGATAATGAATAAAACTTTACAACAATTGCCAAATAATAGGCTCAATAGAATTGAACAATATGCTCTATTATTGATAATTAAAATTCTGAAATATATATCTGAGGGTCATAAGACCACGAACTATGTCCAAAGTTATAAGTAATCTTTCAACTTAAACTTTAACAGTCATAAGACTATAGGAACTCCTCGTACTTAGGGGGATCAGCCCTTCGTACAATGTATTATGCACAAACATTTCAACGTTATGCGTAAATTATCCCCTATAATAGGGTTATTCATCTCAGCATTTAGAATACAAGTCTGCCCCAAAGTAAGTACGGTTTGGATACGTTTCAAGATAATTTGGAATTCAACGAACATCAACTAAGGATTAGTTGAATAAAAAGGTAATACCATTATGCTATGGAATAAATCATAAGTGAATCAACATTGTATACTAAGGTCATGCTTTAGGGATAATCTAAGAGCATAAGCATTGAATAACATAACATTCATTGCTTGAACAATATTAAGCTAAGGTTATTTAGAATTGAGTACTGAGAATTCATAACAAATGGTAAATTAAATGATAAAATTGGTTCACATTAGTATATCAGAATGTAGAAACTTGCATGCTAAATAACAAGTTAAAGATTAGAGAAACTTGTTCAACGAAAGTTTAGAGATAGAAAACTTGCATAATCATAAACAAACTAGATACAAGAACCTTGCTCAATATAAGAATAAAGTTTAGGAAACTTGCCTTGCGTGTAAGCTAAACCGTAACAATTCGATTCACAATATCCTATACACATATCATCATGACATAATTAGTTATTACAAATACTCTATAAATAAGTATCTATTTCATGCATGGTTTGATTTTTAACCACATAGTCAAGTTACATTAGTAATGAAACTCGTTAATTATTAATAATACGCTCATTCTTAGTTTAGTAATATCAAAATTACATGCTAACAGTCATATTATTTCACTTAATCAACTTTTCCTGACTTTGTGTAACTAAAACACATTGTCTGACCATTCTGCTAACTCACGCTGCGACGCGGCGCTGGCGCTGCTGCGCGAGGCACATGTCAATACTTGGCGCTGCGGCGCGAGGATTTTACTGCGACGCCGAACTACAGTCCCCGGCGACCAATTTCGACAACAACATAAATAAAGCCAATTTTGGCCTACAAACTACTTTCTAACAACTAAATTAACACGTAATACATATATAAACTTCACACAAACATAATTTAAGGTCTCTTAACATGATTTTACCCATATAACAATATAAACATCGAATTCAAAACCTCTAATTTCACTATTTTTGCTAAAACTTCACTTTTTGACATTTTCAGTGAAAATCATCACTGTGATTTTGTTTTTCAACCAAAACAGTTAATTCAAAATACATTGTTTTAGTTTCTTCATTTTCTTTCAAAATCAATAGTCAATTGATATGTTATACAAAGAATTTAAACCTCAATTTTACTTTAGACTAAGTCATATTTATATATTTTTCATACCAATTCACTGTAACATGATTTCTTTCACAAACAAATACATAACATGGATTAATTTACTATAACTCGTCTATAAACTTATGAAAACAACTTTATAACAACTAATTATCATATAGAAACTATATATAACAAATAATTAACCATCACACAAATTTTTACAGAGAATTCTTTTGAATAGAATAAACTAAAACTTTTTGAAAAGTAAGAGTAAGATGATACCTTAGTTTCAGAAGATGATGGACGTTATCCTATGATTATCAAGCTTCCTTTCCACAATTCCTCTCTCAAAATCTCTCTGGACTTCTCCCAATTTTCTCTCAACTTTTTCTTCTTTTTCTTCATTTGTGTTCTTCCCCCCTATTATAATCTTACGTACTAAAAATATAACGTATAAGTAATAATATAGGTAATAATTATATAATATAAATATATCTATTAAATGACATCAGTTATCTTATTTTTGAAACTCAAAAGTCATAAGGCTTGTTTGGGTAACTACTTTAAAATTTAATCAATTAAACCTTATGTCTTGTTTGGTAAAACATATTTCAATTAAAGACTTAACATTCATTAAGCCTTGTTTGGCAAAATTGAATTAACCTCCCTTAACTTATTTTAATAACTCCTTTATAGTATAGTTTATGGTCACACTTTATTTAATTAAGTTTTAATACTTAATTTAATTAATTCTAATAATAATTTATTAAATAAATTTACCACATATACAACAAAATTATAATTTTCTTTATAATTATAATTTTATTTAATAATTTAACACATTATTTTAATTACAAAAATAAATTAAAATATCATTATAATAGTTCATTTAATCATTACAAACTCTCTAACTTAATTATAATTTAAATTAGAATATTATCTCATGATGATCAATTTTTTTAACTCATAAATTATTTATTTAACAAATAAATAATCAAATCAAATCACCTTAAACAAATATTTATTCGATCAATAAACACATCAATTAAAATATTTATATAACTCAATAAATATTTTGAATTACAATTTAAAATTCTAGATTGTTACATTTTTAATTAGTAAAAATTGGATCCGGTTACCATGAAGTTAACTTCATGGTAAGTAGGTCAATTGACCAATACAGTGCTGACACGCAGAGAGAGGTTACTTTCTACTTGCGTGTGTCGACACTGTATTGGTCAACTGACCAAAGTTAACTTCATGATAAATACTTCCGTAAAAATTGTTTTAGTTATGTAATATTTCAAGACTACCTTGCCCTTGTATATGATCACCTGAGTTTTAAAAACAATAAATACCAATAGCACCATCTTTACGATGTTAATTAGTCAAAATATGTAAGACTTATTTTTATTTCTCTTTTTAATTTCTTCTTTTTCAATTTCCATAAAGTTTTTTCAATTTCTTGTCCAATATATGGAGCTTCTTCAGGCGAGAACAACACCACAGGACGAAATATATTATTTCAAGAAGTCTATTTAAACGGAATTCCACTATGTCATCTATATTTTCATTATTTTTTTCTTTGGTATAAAAAGATTAAGAACAAATGAGGAAGATGGAAGATATTCTTTATGTAAAAAGACAGAAACTAGTATAAAAGATGTACTAAAATAGTTGAGGAAAATTGTGTCCTCCTAAGCATAACATGAAGAAGATTCACAATGGCGGAATCAGAATATTTTTATAGGAGTGTCAAAATATATCAGTAAAAAAAATTATTTATTAACACTTAGAGTGCTTCTTTCAAATTCATTTTGCTCAATTATAGTATTTTCCAACATCTTATTTTAACCCTTGTCAACATTTGAGTTGTGAGTCTATACTGGCTATAAATACACACACACACACACACACACACACACACACACACATATATATATATATATATATATATTAATTTCCTTCGAACTATGAGACTATTAATCAGACTTTGAAATTTTTAGTTAACTGATTAGCTACTTTTATGGATAAATTATAAATTATAATATTATATATTCAAAACCTTATATTGTGGTTCTGGTCATCTTTTTTGGTGACAACTGAAAAGAGCCACTCAAAGAAAAAAATGAATTAAGTTATTCTCATTTATAAAAAAATTGATATCAAGTTATGATTAAATCAATAAGATAAATGAATACAATATTAATTAATTAATTATCAAACTTATTTAACATTATTTTATCTTATAGTAATATTGTTAATTTATTGTAGGTGGAATGACATGAGTAAGCAAATGAATTAATACTATCTCATACTCCCTCCGTCCCTAATTATTTTACGTTTTAGAGTTTTTCATTTGTCCCTAATTATTTGACGTTTGTTCAAATCTAGGAGAATTAATGATAATTTTTCCAAAATTATACATCATTATTCTACCTATTTTTTGATACTTTTAAACTCTTTCTCTCTCCTTATCTTAACAAAACTCTTCTTTTCCCAACAAAAGATTTAAGGGTATTATAGATAATGGGTCCGGTTCCTGTAAGGGCTCCCTTACTTTGTTAAAATGCGGACTTTTTTTGGCTTTTTTTTAAAATAACTAAAAAGAAAAGTTTAATATTTTATGGAACAGAAATTTTTTCATAATACAGTGTTTTGGATGTGATTTGGATACGTATAACAAAATAGGTCTGTACAGTCTGTGCAGACTGTACCACCATTTTTTGGTATAGGTATCCAAATCACCCCAAAATATTGTATTATGGAAAAATTTCAGTTCCATAAAATATTAAATATTTTTTTTTAGTTATTTTAAAAAAAACAAAAAAAAAAGGTCCGCATTTTAACAAAGTAATGGAGCCCTCACCTGATCGGTTCTGTATAGATAATTAAGTACTATATTTAACTTTTTCCATTAATCATTATCTTAATTTTTGTGTCCATCTCTAAAACGTCAAATAATTAGAGAACGGAGAGAGTAACAAAGATCAAATTTAACTGATATTAGCATGTTTTAAATTTCAACTACTGATATTAACATGTTTCAAATTCCAGAGTTGGGTGGTCATATGACCACCTCCCCCCGTTCCGCCGGTGAAGATCCATCATCCAATAAATAGAATAGCTATGTCAAGCATAGCATATATATATAGTCTCAACTTTCAAGTTTGAAGTCACTTTTCATTCGTCTTATTAAATCACCATTCTAAATATTTTTTCCCAACACTTGTATTGAAATACTTTTATATTTTAGCTTTAGGATTTGCTAGAAGAATATATATTGAAACAACATGATGGTGTTTGTAAGAAGATTTTATACCAAGTGCTACCTCAGAGTCCTGTGTATCAGTCATAATTTAATATTTCTCCAGAAATTATTAACAAAACCCATGAAAAAAATGAGGTGAAATCCCCATAAGAGATGAAGGGTTTCTTCCCTGATCTCTTTTATTTGAAGGCTTCAATCACTATTCTCGTCTATCGAAGAGTATGCCCGGTGGCAAGAAGTGGATGTCTTTCCTTTGCGGCGAGGTGAAGAATTTCTTTGACAGCGTAGAGACATGGTAGATATGGGGTTATAAGGTGTGGAAGAATGAAGAAGATAATGATGGTGGAAATTATGAGTGAAAAGAAGAGATAGGTTGATGGCAGTACGTGGCAGACCCAAAAAAAAATTAGTTTAGAGCATCTTAATTTAATAATTATACAAAATAATTCTTATTTTTTTCCATAAAAAAGTATCATTTATAAAATATAAGTTTCAACAAAATATTTTTCTTTTAAGGTTGTCTTTATGTATAATGAGCGTTTAATTTAGTAGTGATAATATAATAATAAAATTGTGTTGTTAAACTCGATAATATTATGTCATTATATACTATTATCAATAAAAAGTTGTGAATATTTTTTGTGAGTGGGACATTTTTTTTATATAAAATAGAGGTGGAATATATTAAGTATTGGGTCATGATACTTTAACTATTGGGCCGGACCTGTTAGGCTCCTCCCTTATATTATAGGAACAATTATATATTATAGTACATTTTTAAAAGTAATTACAAAAATCATACATTCATAAAATAATTATAAAAATATGACACTTCATTATTTTTATTTTCAATACTAATACAATTAAAAGTTCTTAAATTAAGGGATTAATATTAATGGGTTGACATAGCAAATTAGTTTCCATCTTCCTTCGGTATCTCTCTCTCCCCCTTATTATTTCCCTCTCTTCTCCCTTACTACTTCTCTTTCTCCTCTCAAAGCCACTCGTCGTCGTCCTCTTCCGCCGCCGCAACACCATAGACTATCAACTCTGACAAAAAATTGAATACGTGACTTACAGGCTATGTTTTCAGGCTAATACGTGACTTTCTCTCTCCAACTCTCTCACAACTGAAAGGATTCTGGTTTCTCTCTCTAAGGTTTGCTTCTAATTTCTGTTAATTCTCATTCTACTAATTAATTGTCAATAGGATCATATATATACGCTATGTTTCTAACAGAATGGGGTATTGATTGTTTGGGTTTGTGTTGTTTTTATATTTTGTATAGAATGGTTGATACAAGGAAGAATGATGGAAAGAGGAAAAGAATCACAGAGGGTGATTCTATTAAAGACTTAAAGAAATTTGTTTGGGTTTGTGCAGTTGGATTCTGATTTTGATGTTCCTGTAGTCAAGACAGAAGCTCAAGTTCATATCCAGAAGATATTTCCAACCCAAAAATTTTAAAAGGTGTGCTAATTTAAATTTTTTTATTGTTACTATCATATAACTATTTGGTTACTTCTGCATTATGTTTTGGTTATTGTTATCTTGTGATTCGGATACCATTTTTGTTACCTTGATTTGGTATTTTGGTTACTTTTTTATGTTGTTATGGTTACCATGTATTTGCTTAATATACATGGTTGACTAAAATGGTTTTGGTGTACATGTTGTTTATGTATTGGTTACCATTAAAACATGTTTTGGTTACTATCATATAAATATTTGGTTACTTCGTTAATATGTTTTTGGTTATTGTTAGTTTTTGATTTGGATTCTATTTTTGTTTTCTTGAGTTGGGATTTTGGTTACTATTTTTTGTTGTTCTGGTTACCATGTATTTGCTTAGTATATATGGGTTGACTAAACTATGTTTGGTCTATATGTTGTTTATGTATTGGTTACCATTAATATATATTTTGGTTACTAACATATAACTGTTTGGTTACTTCATTAGTATATTTTTATAGTTTTTGGCTTATAATTTGGATACCATTTTTTTCTCTCAATTGGGATTTTGGTTACTTTTATATGTTATTTTGGTTCCAATGTATTTGCTTAGTATACATTGGTTGACTAAACTGAGTTTGGTATACATGTTATTTATGTGTTGGTTACCATTAAAACATGGTTTGGTTACTATCATATAACTGTTTGGTTACTTCTTTATAATATTTTTTGGTACACATGTTTTTGTGTTGGTGACCTTTAAATTATGTTTTGGTTAATATTATATATAATTATTTGTTTACTACATAAATGGTCTGTACTACATGTTGTTAATATTTTGGTCACTATTAGATTATATAATATAACTTTTTGGTTACTGCTTTATTATGGTATGGTTAATGTTATATTATGATATGATAACTATTATTGTGCAGTCAATGTGGGATGTTGGTTATTTGTTATACTCTATTTTGGCAACTGTGTAATTGTTATATTATATTTTGATTAGTATGCTTTTATTTGTTGGTCACTACGTAACTGTTTATGTTATAAATATTATTTATATTTAGTTACTAATTACTGTGTAAATCTGATTGTGTTTATTTGCAGTTATGAGATCATTATTATGAGGAATGCAACAGAAAATTCACTGGAATTAAAAGTTATATATTGGTGTGACAAAGAAGTCCCCAGCATTATTACCAAGAAATTGAACCCAGGTCAGTTGGAGAAGTTTAAGGCATCATTAGTTTGTAGATGTATTTTTTTGTAAATAATAAACCCAAGTCATAATAAACCATGTATTTGCTTAGTATACATTGATGTATTATTTTTGTAAATTCCTTCAAATCTATTCTACAAGCGTTATGCTCTTCTAGAAAATTCATTGGAAAAGTTATGGTTAAATGTATACGTGAGAGTATACATGGGTTGCCTAAACTTGGTTGGATATACAGGTTGTTTCTGTTTTGATTACCATTAAAATATGTTCTGGTTACTTTCATATAACTATCTGGTTACGTCTTTATTATGTTTTGGTTACTGTTACCTTATGGTTTGTGTAAGACCCCGAATTTTATGAAATAAAAGTATTCAATTTTTCTTATAATTACAATTCAGTAAATGGTTAAATTGATAAAATTTATAGTTAAGGGTCATATATGAAAAAAAAAATTCGAAATATACAAGTGGTTATAAAATATTCTTTCTGTCGGGGAATATTCGTTTGGTCGTGGAATATTCTTTATGTCGGGGAATATTCGTACGACGGCGCAGCCATTTGTGGGCCCCATGACAGAATAATTGTAGGATTAAGAAAACGACAAAAGGGAGTTGTTTAAATAACTGCGTAGTTGTTACCGTTAACACTGTTGGAATACCTGGTGGTTAAAATACAGTAATACACGTTGCACAGTAGCACACGGTATTGCACCAATTATTGATTCTTACGTAAGAAAGCACTACTCAATAATTGTTACAGTAATTACTGTTCAGTATTTTATTGATTCAATAATTGTTGTGTTGAAATTTTTTTTTACTATTGTTTTAATAATTGTCACTACACAATATTTTCTATATTATTGGAGTAATAATTCATATTATCTGAATAATATTATTAGATAACATTATTGCCAATGTCTAGAAAGTTCTGTCTAAGGAGAGGTTTGGGCACCTAATTGCACGCCAGTAAGGAGAAATTCTTATTGGAAAGCCCCCTCTTTCCTGGGAACTGCTTGGTTGTCATTATTGTGATTCTGTAATATTATTTGTGAATAATTAATTATTGGTTTATATGATAAGAAAAATATTCATTTTATATGGATATAGATGGAGAAAATTTTTAAAGTGACAATTGTTGAAAATCGATATTTTATCTTTTATGATAAAATAATATTTTATTATATTATTATAATATAATAATGATGATATTTTTACAATGAATGTGGTATATATGAGTATATGAGGAGGAAGAGTATTTTTGTTGCAAAAGTTGTTTAAAACATGTTAAACATGTCTGTGGGCCCATTTCTTAACTGAAATTTGATTATAGGATGTAAAATCGTCCGTTTATGGATTTCGGTCAATTTCTGTTTGGAATTTGGAAAAACTTTCTTCTGTAAAGTTGTAGAGAATTGAATTTCCTATAAAAAGCCATGAGATTCGAATTTTCTGATAAAAAGGCTATTTATTATGAATTATTGAAGTTCTGAAATTCCTGAATAATTAATTTTTGGAAGTTTTAAATATTTTATTTATGAAAAACATTTTTCTAATTTTTTTTTGAGTGGGTGGTTGATGTTTGAATTCAGCTGATGTGCGTAGGAGATTTTATAATAATAATAATAATATTTTATTAAATTTTTTGCTTTGGTGTTCTAAGCAATTTCCTATAAATAGGTGCTTAGGTTAGAATTGAAAATCACATCAAAAACTGAAGTTTTCTCTCTATTTCTCTCTCTATATTATCGAGTGTATTCTTGTGAGTATTTTGATATCTTGAGTGTTGCTATGCAGTGCAAGTTCGTTCAGCGTTATTCCAGTCAGAAGAACTGCTATTTTGAGGTAAGGGATAGTAAGAGATTTTAAGGGATTGAAAGGGATGTTATTTTCTTCGTAAGTGATATTATTTCTTCAATATCATTACGTTGAAATATTGGTTTAAACTTTTTATCAAATTTAAAACTTTTTCATGTCAGGGTTACTATTCATGAGTTACTATTCACGAGTTACTATTCATGAGTTACTATTCACAATTTAGTATTCACAACGGGTTACTATTAATGAGTTGATATTCATGAGTTACTATTCACGGGTACTATTCCCTACAAAATTGGTTTCTTTTTCTAACCAAATTATAGTTGATTTATGAATATTACTCTGGAGATTAAAACTATGTATTGATTATATTGATTTTATTATCATATATAATATTTTTATAACCCTGATGTTGAAATTCTCTTTCACTGAATGTAAAGATGGGTAGATTATTAGTATGATCATGACTAGGGTTCTCTTTGGCCAGTAGTGAAAAGTTGAGTTGTGACTGGTATAATCATGACCATTGAATTTATAATTGAATATCTTTAGCTTAAGTGCAAAGGTGAATTGATCAACATGGTTATAATTATTGTTTATATAAATTCTGAATTGATTATATATTTCTTTGAGATATGAATATCTTTGGCCCATAGTACAAAGATGACTTATTGATGAATATCTTTGGCCCGTAGTACAAAGATGAATTATTGATGAATATCTTTGGCATGTAGTGCAAAGATGGTCTGTTGATGAATATCTTTGGCCCGTAGTGCAAAGATGAATTTATTAGTATGATTATGAACATGAACTGTGATTTGGTATAACCATGATCTTTGATATTTCAGGTGATGAAAATTATCTTTGTCCTAGATGAAAAAAGGAATTTAGAATAACAATTACGATTATGAGTTATACATGTGATTGTGGACAGGAATTTTTGATTGATGTTACAGGGATAAAACATTGTTGGTGGACTTTTAACATTGAGAAGATAATAGACTTTATGGTCTATTTGACTCTTTTAATGGATTACTTGTTCCGCTGCAACTATGGTTGAAAAGTTTTATCATCTACCCTATGTACTAAATCTCTGATTTATTATTGATGAAGGCTATTGAAAATTTAATTATCTTTAGTCATAATATTCTTTATTGAGCTAGTTGTGCTCATCCTTTTGCTTCAAAATTCCTTTTAAGTAATAAGAGTGTAGCTGGGTCGAGCGGGAATAACAGGGGAATAGAACGGTGGTCTATAGCTATTGAGGTTCTCCCTAAATAGGTGAGGCGAACCCAACTTTGGAAGGGTGTTTTTTCACTATCATACAAGATGTCTAATGACATACAACCTCGTGTCATCATAAGACAAGGTTGTGTTCATCCACTTACTGAGTATATTTACCAGCACTACCTATATAATCTTGGTGTTATTTGGAGTATAATACCCAATTAGAAACAGTGGAGATAATGATATGTTAAGAGAAGACTCACCATTAGGAAGAATATGATAGTAATCTTCTCATTTTTCTTTGTGTTCTATTGGGTCAACCAAGGATAATTATGTGGCCATATGATATCTACCATAACCTAGAAGTATGGCCTCCCATGTACAAAGGTTTCCTTGAGCACTTCCCAATGATTCTAATTTCTAAAACAGTTTTTGACTATACCTTTATGTAAGGTGTCATTGAGACGTGCTATCCAAAGTTGGTGTCTAGAGTTACAATTGATATATATTTGTATCCAAACTCACATCATATGTGTTGTTGTATTTTGCACAACAATTGTTGTAATAAAAGTTGTATTTGTTTTCTGTACCATGTATTTGGCGACTCAGAATGGGTTGGATGGAATGGACCTATTTTGGGGTTGTTACAGTTGGTATCAGAGCTATAAGTAAAGAGCCCCGAGCCTCTTGCTGGTGACTTCTTGTTGATGGGGGATGCACCGAAGCCAGACTCTCCGTAGGGGACGCCGTTCTGCGGTGGCAAACTAATAGGTACCACTGTGAGGTGCTGTCCACGGTTGGGACATGAGTCACAGTTGGTATCAGAGCTTATGGATATGATCTCTGGCGGAGATCGGGATTAGAACTAGGAGGGGAGAGATAAGTAAATCCCTCGTTAGAGTGTCCTACCTAAGCTTATTTGTTGGTCAGTCATAATATCGGGATATTATGTGATATGTTAATTTGTTAAATTAACCTTTGAAGCTGTATTCTAGAATGATATCTGAAATATAGGAGATGAGCAATGGAGAAATCATGATGACAGGGGAGATAGAATCTGAAATGGAAGCAAGGTATTCTCAACTCTTTGAAATATTAGGTACGTAAATTTCGGGGACGAAATTTCATAAGGAGGGGACATTGATAAAATTATGAAATAATAGTATTTAATTTTTCTTATAATTACTATTCAGTAAATGGTTAAATTGATAAAATTTATTGTTAAGGGTGATATATGAATTTTTTTTCAAAATATGCAAATGGTTATAAAATATTCTTTCTGTCGGGGAATATTCGTTTGGTCGTGGAATATTCTTTTTGTCGGAGAATATTCGTACGACGACGCATCCATTTGTGGTCCCATAACAGAATAAATGTCGGATTAAGAAAATGACAAAAGGGAGTTTTTTAAATAACGGCGTAGTTGTTACCGTTAACACTGTTAGAATACCCGGTAGTTAAAATACAGTAATACGCGTTGTTGCACAGTAGCACACGGTATTGCACCAATTATTGATTCTTACGTAAGAAGGTACTACTTAATAATTGTTAAAGTAATTACTGTTCAGTATTTTATTGATTCAATAATTGTTGGGTTGATATTTTTTATTACTGTTGTTTTAATAATTATCACTACATAGTATTTTCTATTATCGGAGCAATAATTTATATTATCTGAATAATATTATTAGATAACATTATTGGCAATGTCTAGAAAGTTCTGTCTAAGGAGAGGTTTGGGCACCTAATTGCGCGTCAGTAAGGAAAAATTCTTATTGGAAAGCCCCCTCTTTCCTGGGAACTGCCTGGTTGTCATTATTGTGATTCTGTAATATTATTTACGAATAATTAATTATTAATTTATATGATAAGGAAAATATTCATTTTATGTGGATATAGATGGAGAAAATTTTTAAAGTGACAATTGTTGAAAATCGATATTTTATCTTTTATGATAAAATAATATAATAATGATGATATTTTTACAATGAATGTGAGATATATGAGTATATAAAGAGGAAGAGTATTTTTGTTGCAAAAGTTATTTAAAACATGTTAAACATGTCTGTGGGCCCATTTCTTGACTGAAATTTGTTTATAGCCTGTAAAATCGCCCGTTTATGGATTTCGGTCAATTTCTGTTTTGAATTTGGAAAAACTTTCTTCTGTAAAATTGTAGAGAATTGAATTTTCTATAAAAAGCCATGAGATTCGAATTTTCTGATAAAAGGGCTATTTATTATGAATTATTAAAGTTCCGAAATTCCTGAATAATTGATTTTTGGAAGTTTTAAATATTTTATTTATGAAAAACGTTTTTCTTATTTTTTTTAGTGGGTGGTTGATGTTTGAATTCAACTGTTGTGCGTAGGAGATTTTATAATTATAATAATATTATTTTATTAAATTTTCTGCTTTGATGTTCTGAGCAATTTCCTATAAATAGGTGTTTATGTTAGAATTGAAAATCACACTAGAAACTGAAGTTTTCTCTCTATTTCTCTCTCTATATTATCGAGTGTATTCTTGTGAGTATTTTGATATCTTGAGTATTGCTATACAGTGCAAGTTCGTTCAGCGTTATTCCAATCAGAAGTACTGCTCTTTTGAGGTAAGGGGTAGTAAGGGATTTTAAGGGATTGAAAGGGATGTTATTTTCTTCGTAAGTGATATTATTTCTTCAATATCATTATGTTGAAATATTGTTTTGAACTTTTTATCAAATTTGGAACTTTTTCATGTCAGGGTTATTATTCTAGAGTTACTATTCATAAGTTATTATTCATAATTTACTATTCACGACGGGTTACTATTCATGAGTTACTATTCACGAGTTATTATTCACGGGTACTATTCCCTACAAAATTGGTTTCTTTTTCTAACCAAATTATAGTTGATTTATGAATATTACTCTGGAGATTAAAACTATGTATTGATTATATTGATTTTATTATCATATATAACATTTTTATAACCTTGATGTTGAAATTCTCTTTCACTGGAGTGTAAAGATGGGTAGATTATTTGTATGATCATGACTAGGGTTCTCTTTGGCCAGTAGAAAAAAGTTGAATTGTGACTGGTATGATCATTACCATTGAATTTATAATTGAATATCTTTAGCTTAAGTGCAAAGTTGAATTGATCAACATGATTATAATTATTGTTTATATAAATTCTGAATTGATTATATATTTCTTTGAGATATGAATATCTTTGGCCCATAGTACAAAGATGACTTATTGATGAATATCTTTGGCCCGTAGTGCAAAGATGAATTATTCATAAATATCTTTGGCATGTAGTACAAAGATGGTCTGTTGATGAATATCTTTGGCCCGTAGTACAAAGATGAATTTATTAGTATGATTATGAACATTAACTGTGATTTGGTATAACCATGATCTTTGATGTTTCAGGTGATGAAAATTATCTTTTTCCTGGATGAAAAAAGGAATTTAGAACAACAATTACGATTATGAGTTATACATGTGATTGTGGACAGGAATTGTTGATTGATGTTACAGGGATAAAACATTGTTGGTGGACTTTTAACATGGAGAAGATAATAGACTTTATGGTCTATTTGACTCTTCTAATGGATTGCTTGTTCCGCTGCAACTTTGGTTGAAAAATTTATCATCTACCCTATGTTCTAAATCTTTGATTTATTATTGATTAAGGCTATTGAAAATTTAATTATCTTTAGTCATAATATTCTTTACTGAGCTAGTTGTGCTCACCCTTTTGCTTCACAATTCCTTTCAAGTAATAAGAGTGTAGCTGGGTCGAGCGAGAATAACAGGGGAATAGAATGGTGGTCTATAGCTATTGAGGTTCTCCCTAAATAGGTGAGGCAAAACCAACTTTGGAAGGGTGTTTTGTCACTATCATACAAGATGTCTAATGACATACAACCTCGCGTCATCATAAGATAGGGTTGTGCTCATCCACTTACTGAGTATATTTTCCTGCGCTACCTATATAATCTTGGTGTTTATTTGGAGTATAATACCCAATTAGAGACAGTGGAGATAATTATATGTCAAGAGAAGACTCACCATTGGGAATAATATGATAGTAATCTTCTCGTTTTTCTTTGGGGTCTATTGGGTCAACCAAGGATAATTCTGTGGCCATATGATATCTACCATAACCTAGAAGCATGGCCTCCCATGTACGAAGGTTTCCTTGAGCACTTCCCAATGATTATAATTTCTAAAACAGTTTTTGACTATACCTTTATGTAAGGTGTCATTGAGACGTGCTATCCAAAGTTGGTGTCCAGAGTTACAATTGATATATATTTGTATCCAAACTCACATCATATGTGTTGTTGTATTTTGCACGACAATTGTTGTAATAAAAGTTGTATTTGTTTTCTGTACCATGTATTTGGCGACTCAGAATGGGTTGGATGGAATGGACCTATTTTGGGGTTGTTACAGTTGGTATCAGAGCTATAAGTAAAGAGCCCCGAGCCTCTTGCTGGTGACTTCCTGTTGATGGGGGATGCACCGAAGCCAGACTCTCCGTAGGGGACGTCGTTCTGCGGTGGCAAACTGATAGGTACCACTGTGAGGTGCTGTCCACGGTTGGGACATGAGTCACAGTTGGTATCAGAGCTTATGGATATGATCTCTGGCGGAGATCGGGATTAGAACTAGGAGGGGAGAGATGAGTAAATCCTTCGTTAGAGTGTCCTACCTAAGCTTATTTGTTGGTCAGTCATAATATCGGGATATTATGTGATATGTTAATTTGTTAAATTAACCTTTGAAGCTGTATTCTAGAATGATATCTGAAATACAGGAGATGAGCAATGGGGAAATCATGATGACAGGGGAGATAGAATCTGAAATGGAAGCAAGGTATTCTCAACTCTTTGAAATACCAGGTACGTAAATTTCGGGGACGAAATTTTAGAAGGAGGGGAGATTGTAAGACCCCGAATTTTATGAAATAAAAGTATTCAATTTTTCTTATAATTACAATTCAGTAAATGGTTAAATTGATAAAATTTATAGTTAAGGGTGATATATGAATTATTTTTCAAAATATGCAAGTGGTTATAAAATATTCTTTCTGTCGGAAAATATTCGTTTGGTCGTGGAATATTCTTTCTGTCGGGGAATATTCGTATGACGGCGCAGCCATTTATCGGCCCCATAACAGAATAACTGTCGGATTAAGAAAATGACAAAAGGGAGTTTTTTAAATAACGGCGTAGTTGTTACCGTTAACACTGTTGGAATACCCGATGGTTAAAATACAGTAATACGCGTTGTTGCACAGTAGCACACGGTATTGCACCAATTATTGATTCTTATGTAAGAAGGCACTACTCAATAATTGTTACAGTAATTACTGTTCAGTATTTTATTGATTCAATAATTGTTGCGTTGATATTTTTTATTACTGTTGTTTTAATAATTGTCACTACATAGTATTTTCTATTATCGGAGCAATAATTCATATTATCTGAATAATATTATTAGATAACATTATTGGTAATGTTTAGAAAGTTCTGTCTAAGGAGTGGTTTGGTCACCTAATTGCGCGTCAGTAAGGAGAAATTCTTTTTGGAAAGCCCCCTCTTTCCTAGGAACTGCCTGGTTGTCATTATTGTGATTCTGTAATATTATTTGTGAATAATTAATTATTGATTTATATGATAAGAAAAATATTCATTTTATGTGGATATAGATGGAGAAGATTTTTAAAGTGACAATTGTTGAAAATTGATAGTTTATCTTTTATGATAAAATAATATTTTATTATATTATTATAATATAATAATGATGATATTTTTACAATGAATGTGTGATATATGAGTATATGAGGAGGAAGAGTATTTTTGTTGTAAAAGTTGTTTAAAATATGTTAAACATGTCTGTTGGCCCATTTCTTGACAGAAATTTGATTATAGCTTGTAAAATCGCCCATTTATGGATTTCGGTCAATTTCTGTTTGGAATTTGGAAAAACTTTCTTCTGCAAAGTTGTAGAGAATTGAATTTCGCGAGATTCGAATTTTCTAATAAAAGGGTTATTTATTATGAATTATTGAAGTTCCGAAATTCCTGAATAATTGATTTTTGGAAGTTTTAAATATTTTATTTATGAAAAATGTTTTTCTTATTTTTTTTAAGTGGGTGGTTGATGTTTGAATTCAGCTGATGTGCGTAGGAGATTTTATAATAATAATAATATTATTTTATTAAATTTTCTACTTTGGTATTCTAAGCAATTTTCTATAAATAGGTGCTTAGGTTAGAATTAAAAATCACACCAGAAACTAAAGTTTTCTCTCTATTTCTCTCTCTATATTATCGAGTGTATTCTTGTGAGTATTTTGATATCTTGAGTGTTGCTAAACAGTGCAAGTTCGTTCAACGTTATTCAAGTCAGAAGTACTGCTCTTTTGAGGTAAGGGATAATAAGGGATTTTAAGGGATTGAAAGGGATGTTATTTTCTTCGTAAGTGTTATTATTTATTCAATATCATTATGTTGAATTATTGTTTGAACTTTTTATCAAATTTGAAACTTTTTCATGTCAGGGTTACTATTCATGAGTTACTATTCATGAGTTACTATTCACGATTTACTATTCACGACGGGTTACTATTCATGAGTTACTACTCACGAATTACTATTTACGAGTTACTATTCACGGGTACTATTCCCTACAAAATTAATTTATTTTTCTAACCAAACTATAGTTGATTTATAAATATTACTTTGGAGATTAAAACTATGTATTGATTATATTGATTTTATTATCATATATAACATTTTTATAACCCTGATGTTGAAATTCTCTTTCACTGGAGTGTAAAGATGGGTAGATTATTGGTATGATCATGACTAGGGTTCTCTTTGGCCAGTAGTGAAAAGTTGAATTGTGACTGGTATGATCATGACCATTGAATTTATAATTGAATATCTTTAACTTAAGTGCAAAGGTGAATTGATCAACATGGTTATAATTATTGTTTATATAAATTATGAATTAATTATATATTTCTTTGAGATATGAATATCTTTGGCCCATGGTACAAAGATGACTTATTGATGAATATCTTTGGCCCGTAGTGCAAAGATGAATTATTCATGAATATCTTTGGCATGTAGTGCAAAGATGGTCTGTTGATGAATATCTTTGGCCCGTAGTGCAAAGATGAATTTATTAGTATGATTATGAACATGAACTGTGATTTGGTATAACCATGATCTTTGATGTTTTAGGTGATGAAAATTATCTTTGTCCTGGATGAAAAAAGGAATTTAGAACAATAATTACGATTATGAGTTATACATGTGATTGTGGACAGGAATTTTTGATTGATGTTACAGGGATAAAACATTAATGGTGGACTTTTAACATGGAGAAGATAATAGACTTTATGGTCTATTTGACTCTTCTAATGGATTGCTTGTTCCGCTGCAACTATGGTTGAAAAGTTTTATCATCTACCCTATGTTCTAAATCTCTGATTTATTATTGATGAAGGCTATTGAAAATTTAATTATCTTTAGTCATAATATTCTTTATTGAGCTAGTTGTGCTCACCCTTTTGCTTCACAATTCCTTTTAAGTAATAAGAGTGTAGCTGGGTCGAGCGGGAATAACAGGGGAATATAACGGTGGTCTATAGCTATTGAGGTTCTCCCTAATTAGGTGAGGCGAACCCAACTTTGGAAGGGTGTTTTGTCACTATCATACAAGATGTCTAATGACATACAACCTCGTGTCATCATAAGACATGGTTGTGCTCATCCACTTGCTGAGTATATTTACCAGCACTACCTATATAATCTTGGTGTTTATTTGGAGTATAATACCCAATTAGAGACAGTGGAGATAATGATATGTCAAGAGAAGACTCACCATTGGGAAGAATATGATAGTAATCTTCTCATTTTTCTTTGGGGTCTATTGGGTCAACCAAGGATAATTATGTGGCCATATGATATCTACCATAACCTAGAAGCATGGCCTCCCATGTACGAAGGTTTCCTTGAGCACTTCCCAAAGAGTCTAATTTCTAAAACAGTTTTTGATTATACCTTTATGTAAGGTGTCATTGTGACGTGCTATCCAAAGTTGGTGTCCAGAGTTACAGTTGGTATATATTTGTATCCAAACTCACAGCATATGTTTTGTTGTATTTTGCTCGACAATTGTTGTAATAAAGTTGTAGTTGTTTTCTGTACCATGTATTTGGCGACTCAGAATGGGTTGGATGGAATGGACCTATTTTGGGGTTGTTACAGTTTGGCTACTATTATTGTGTCCTCAATGTGGGATTTTAGATACTTTTATTTTTTATTCTGGTTAATATGTAATTGTTTAGTATACATGGATTGTCTAAACTGGGTTTCATTATATGATGTTTCTGTTTTGGTTACCATTAAAACCTGTTCTGGTTACTATCATATAATTATGTGGTTAATGTTTTATTATGTTACATTATGGTTACTGTGGGGCAATGTTGGGCCATGATACTTTAACTATTGGGTCAGACCTGTTAGGCTCCTCCCTTATATTATATTCCTCATGCCTTAAATGTATTGGGCTTTTCATTTGGACTGGTTGACTATGTTAATTACAATTTAACCCTCCTTTGACCGGACATCATTACAAAAGATAACAGTTGACTGTTATCTGCCACCTTTCTGCATGACATTAATGAGGATGGGACTCAGATGACCGGCGGTGGCAAACTGTGGCAGTAGACAGTGGGTGAGCTGCACACTTTCGGCTGAGATGACTTGAACTGGGGGGTTGTGTCAGACGGTAGTGGGTGGCACGGTAAACCAGGTTTGGAGAGCATATGGGACGACGATCACAAAAAAAAAGAGGAAGGTAACAAATCACTTGACCAGATTATTATTCTCTCTCAATACACTAGATATATTTTCCTCCATTATTAACCTTGTGATCGCCGATACTGACTCTCACGCCGGAGCTATCCCCCGACGGTCAAGCCGTCAAGCTTTTGGTGTTGACTTGTTGAACTGTGCAGGATATCGGACACGTCTTGGTGATTGGGACGTGAGGAAAGATCTTAGCGTTAACATTGGTGCTAGAAGGAGGGCTGGGTTCTAGTGTTTTGAGTATTTTCAATCACAAACTGTGTTCGTTCTACGTTAGAATCCATGGGGAAGAATAGAACGCCTACACCTGAAGGACAGCCGATGGCTGCAAGTGAATCCGCACCACGAATATCCGTCAAAGATCATTTGGGACCTGCAGTAAGTGCTCATGCTAGCATAGCTTCCAAATGACCATCAGAAGAGTTTCGTCCAAAGGCCGGGGGTAACGCTAAGCAAAAGCTGGTTTTCACGGCTGAAAAAGGATCTGGTCATGATCGAAAACAGGTAAAAGGCACCTCGCCTAGAACTCGATACCGAGATGACCAGGATGATAAGGCCTCCAAGCTGGCCAAGATGGCAGACGAAGCAGATAGGGCCATGGAGGTACTTTTGAAGTAACAACAGGATATAGCTGAGCAGATGTCTCAGATGGCGGAGTTAAGAGACGAAGCTTCCAGTTATGTTCAGTCCAAAAAACATGAGCATCGGAGTGGGAAGGAACCTGCCCATTCATGTTGTGAATCTCGGGGCCAACCTCGAGATTGAAAAAGATCCAGAAGCCCTACTCCTCAAAGATCGGAGAGGGTACCTCGCCCTGTCGGTTCTAAAGAGCATGGTCGAAGCAAACTGAGAGGTCGATCCAGAGAGCACACTCCTGAGAATACCAAGAAGGCGATCTACCTTGCACATTCTTACCACAGCGGTCGAGTTCAAGGATGAAGTAGATCCAGAACTCACACTCCTGGGAGTCCACTGAGGGTACTCCGCCCTGTGGACTCTCATCATCGAAAAAGTCCCTCCAAAGTTGTAGGTTCTATGGTAAAAGGACGGTCTACTCAGAAAAGGAAGGAGTCGCCGGAAAAAGAAGCATCATCTCAACCAGAAGGAGTGGAGTATCTGGTTAAAGAATTGAAAGAACTTCGGAAGCATCTTGCCGAAGTCCAGCAAACAAAAGATACTTCGGGAAAGAAGGCATCTCCTTTTTTCGCGGAGATTCTTAAAGAAAAAGCTGACCCCACTAAGAAGTTGCCCCACATAGAAAGCTATGATGGATCTGGGGATCCCTATGACCACAGTCAGGCGTTCGACCGACTGATGGATTATTATGATTTTAGCGATGCTGCTAAGTGTCATACCTTTGTCACAACACTACGAAAAGATGTCAGGCAGTGGATGGGAACTTTGCCTTCAGATTCAATATCATCTTGGGCAGACATGTGCAGTAAGTTCCATGCTCTCTTTGGGAGTAACAAAAGGAGGGGAAAACCAACCGGCTCATTGGCTCAGGTTCGACAATATTTAAATGAGTCTTTGGGCCAATATGCAAAATGGTTCCGTGAAGCAGTCGGCCAAGTGATAGACCTGAATGATCTACAAGCCGTTGGACTATTTCAGAACGGATTAGATCTGGTTAAATCAGAAAAATTGGTGAAAAAGTTGATGTTTCACCATCCAAAAAGTCTTGCTGAAGCCTTTGACAAAGCAGAAGGCTATATCGTGGTAGAGAAGGCCATGAATAGTCTCAAACATCCTTCTTCAGATCGACTTAAGGAGATAGACTGGGATAAAATAGACGGGGACCAGAAGAAGAATGAAGGGAATAAAGACCGCTATGATGGTGGGTCGAAGAAGTATAATAACAACTGGAGACAGGGAGGAGGTCGTTCGTCCACTTCTGCCCAAAGAGTTAATAGGACGTACACTGCACTCAATACTGATAGGGCGGTCATTCTAGACCAAATCAAAAATCAACCTATTACGAACCACCTCGAGATAACATTAATCCCGGAAAAGGTAACTCTCGTAAATATTGCGATTATCATCAGGCTTCGGGTCACGATACAAATGACTGTGCTAATCTGAAGGACTTCATAGAGAGGAAGGTTCAAAGTGGGGCTTTAGTTAAGTATGTAGATGCCAGAACGACTCAGCAAGCTCACCAGAGGGATAGAGAGCCTGTTCAGGCGGCTCAGCTAGTTCATCAAGCATTGCCAGCTCCGGGACAGCCTGCAAGGCATGTGATAGATGTCATCACTGGGGGAACTTCTGGCAATCTTATTGGAAAGAAACACCGAAGCCACTTGGATTCGGTCATGTCAATGACGGGTACCCTCCCGAAGACTGATAGACCTTATCCAGGTACGTTAATATCCTTTACTGACGAGGATTACCCTTTGGAAACCATCGAACCGCATGAGGGATCATTGGTGCTGACTGCGCAAGTGGGTTTGATGGATATGAAGCGAATGATGGTCGACAACGGGTCTTTTGTAGATATTATGTATGCCCATGCTTATCAGAAGATGCATCTGGATGGGCAGAAGATGGAGATTGGGCAGGAGGCTCCTTTGTACGGTTTCAGCAATGATCCAGTCAAAGTGGTTGGAACTATTGAGCTACCGGTCATCTTCGGGAACGGCCCCCCAATAGGTAGAAATAACTTGCAGATTTTATGTTGTGTATGTAGATTCTACCTATAATGCCATTATGGGGAGGCCTACTTTGACTGCTTTACAAGCTGTGACTTCAATCCTTCATTTCAAAATTAAATTTCCTATGGCTCATGGAGTTGGAGAGGTGAAAGGAGATCTGGATCTGGCCAGACAATGTTATAGGAATTTTGTGATCACTTCGGGAGTGGGGGTATCGAAGCAGAAACAGACCATGGCGATAGAGATCGAGCCCTTCACTGAGAGCAGTACAAAGCCATTAATCATGCCAGCTGGGGAAACAGAGGAGATCGAGCTCATTCCTGGCAAGGCGAACAAAACCGTAAAAATAGGTTTGGGTCTACCAGAACCTTTCCAGACGAACCTCATGGAACTCCTACGCTGCTATGTTGACATCCGCGTGGGAACCTCAAGATATGCCGGGGGTGAGTAGGAAGATTGCTGAGCACCGATTAGAAGTGGACTCGTCAAAGAAGCCGGTTCGGCAGAAGAGGGGGATCTTTGCTCCCGAGCGCCAACGAATTATTGATGAAGAGATTGCCAAGCTGTTAGCTGTTGACTTCATCTTTGAGATCGACTACCCGTAATGGATTGCAAATGTGGTGCTGGTCCAGAAACAGAATGGGAAAATGGCGAGTCTGCATCGACTATACAGATTTGAATAAAGCTTGTCCAAAGGATTTCTACCCGCTGACCCACATCTACCAGCTCATCGATGTGACTTCGGGGTATGCTTTATTGAGTTTCATGGATGCATTCTATGGGTATCATCAAATCTCCATGTGTAAAGAAGATATACCAAAGACGGCGTTCATTACGCATCGTTTGGTATATGCCTATAAGAAAATGACCTTTGGCCTAATCAATGCCGGGGCCACATACCAGAGGATGATGAATTACGTTTTTAGATATCAATTAGGCAAGAACATGGAGGTGTACGTGGATGACATGATTGTCAAGAGCAGGCTGGTGCAGAAAATTTGGACGATCTAGAAGAATGCTTTCGACAGTTCGTCATCGTAATTTGAGGCTAAATCCTACTAAATGCACCTTCGGATTAGGGGCTGACAAGTTTCTGGGTTATCTTGTCAGTTAGAGAGGAATTGAAGCCAACCCAGAGAAGATTCAAGCAATTCTTAATATGAAGACTCCTCAGTCATTTAAAGATGTTCAACGTCTGACTGGAAGGATTGCAGTGTTGAGGAGGTTCATGTCCAAATCGGCAGAAAGGTGTTTGCCATTTTTTGATACTTTGAAAGGGCCGAAGAATGCAAAGACGTTCCAATGGATTTCAGAATGTGAAGACGCCTTTCAGAGCATAAAGTCTTATTTGTCTTCGGCACCTTTGTTGGTGAAGCCCGCTCCTGCTGAGACTTTATATTTGTATCTGACAGCTAGTTCGTTGGCAGTAGGAGCAGTTTTAGTGCGTGAAGTTGGGGGTAAGCAGCACCCGGTTTACTACATAAGCCATGTCCTTCGGGATACTAAAACAAGGTACCCAAACATTAAAAAGTTTGCTTTTGCTTTGATAATTGCTAGTTGAAAGCTTAGGCAATACTTCCAGGGTAGGTTATTGGTGGTATACATAGATCAGTCTTTGAAGAAAATTATGGGCAAACCTGAGGTCTCGGGGAGATTAGCTGCATGGACTATGGAGTTGTCCCAATTTTTTATTGAATATTATCCCCGAACTGCCATCAAGGGGAAGACCTTGGCTATTTTATGGCTGAGTGTTCATTTTCTGAAGCGGATGAAGCTGTGGCAGAAGCTGAGGGGTCTGACATAGCAGTTGCAGCTCTTCAGCATAGGCAGAGCTCGTGGACGCTGTACGCAGATGGGTCTTATACTTTGGACATCAGTGGAGCAGGGATCATTTTGACAAGTCCAGAGGGGTTCAAAGTGCAACAGGCTATCAGATTTGGGTTCAGGGCAACGAACAATGAAGCAGAATATGAGGCGGTATTAGCAGGGTTACGATTGGCTAAGAGTCTCGAAGTGAAAAGAATAGTCATCTTCAGCGATTCTCAGTTAGTCGTTAAGCAAGCCTCAGGGGAGTATGAAGCTCGAGGTCCAAGGATGGTCAAATACCTGGCAGAATTGAAAGATCGACTTCAGTATTTCTAGTCCTACGAGTTTCAGGGAGTTGATCGTAACGATAATTCCATTGCCGATGCACTCTCGAAGCTGGCCACTACGGGTGCTAATATTTTTGATGGATCCGTTTACTTGGAAATTTTGCAGCATCCTAGTGTTCATCATGAATCGGTTATGTGCATTGATCGTACTAACTATTGGTTAACCCCATATCTGGAGTATATGGCAGATGGCATCCTTCCTTCGGATCAGATGATGGCCAAGAAATCAAATATAAGAGTGCTAACTTCGTTTTGATAGATGAAGATCTTTTTCGAAGGGCCTTCTCATCTCCATTACTAAAATGTTTGACTCCGTTCGAAGCTGAATATGCTCTTCACGAAATTCACGAAGGCATCTGTGGAGACCATATGGCTGCTAAGTCATTAGCCTACAAAGTACTTCGTCAGGGGTACTACTGGTCTACTATCTTCAAAGAAGCAACGGAGTATATCATAAAGTGTGAGAAGTGTCAACTTAACAGTCCGATCCCACATCAGCCACCAAAAGAGCTATACTCGATCTTATCTCCTATACCTTTTGCTGTCTAGGGGGTTGATATACTGGGTCCATTACTAAAAGCTAAAGGTCAGGTCAGTTTTGTTATAGTTTCCATTGACTATATGACCAAATGGGTAGAAGCGAAGCCACTTAGGTTAATAATGGAACAGGAATGCTTAAAATTCATAAAGGAGTCAGTAGTGTTTTGTTTTGGAATCCCTAAGGTGGTGATATCGAACAACGGACGTCAATTTGTGGGATTAAAGTTTGAAGCATTTTTGAAGGAGTTGGGAGTTCATCATAGGAAGACTTCAGTAGCTCATCCTCAGTCAAATGGGCAAGTCGAAGTGACCAACAGAACGTTATTGAATGGGATCAAGTGTAGACTGGATGAAGCTAAGGAAGATGGCCGGAGGAGCTTCTCAGCGTGCTATGGGCTTATCGGACTACTCCGAGGACTACAACGAGGGATTCACCTTTCAGACTGGCATATGGTACTGATGCTTTAGTCCCAGTTGAAATTGGATCCCCAAGTCTTTGGGTCAGTCAATTCAAAGAGATCTACAATGAATAAGGGCTAAAGGTTAATCTTGATTTGATTGAAGAAGTCAAAGAAACGGCCTTGATCAGATTGGCAGCCTATCAGCGAAGAGTGGCTAAACATTATAATAAGGGGTAAAGCTTCGCAGATTCGAAGTAGGAGATTTTGTTCTCAGAGAAGTCGAAGCATCTATGCCTCAGAATTTGGGAAAACTAATGCCGAACTGGGAAGGACCGTATGAAGTTATAGAAGTACCGAAGTCAGGAACTTATCGGTTGAGGACATTGGACAGATCAGAAATAAAGAATACTTGGCATGCGGGCAGACTTAGGAGATACTTTC